>SJYV01053126.1:409108-520317 GCA_006410875.1 Neotragus pygmaeus
GGCTTCAATGGTGGAGAAGAGCAAGTACTTCCCCAGTGTGAACCAATGGTGTGAGGAAGGATTCTCAGGTCACCCAAGCTTCCCACCAACTCCTGATGCCAGAGATGAAATAAGCAAGGATTAAACCTCATCTTTCACACTCAAACACGAGGTTCAAAACGCAAATAGCCCAGCATGACGTGTCACTTGTTCTGACACTGAGTGACAGCTGTTTTCTTGTGTTACCAACAGACTTAATTCTTTAAAGGGAGGAAGGGAGACTGCCTCTTGGGCACTAAGAGCCAGGGGCTGTAGTTGGGTAGGTGGTAAATAAGTGATCTGAAAAGTTCTGCCTGGTGTCTGAACACCACCTTCTTGGGAGGCTTCGATAACAAAGAAACAGGATGAGAACACTGAGCCCCCTGAAAGGGAAGAGAAGAACAAGGTGGAGCCCCTTGGAAGGAGGACGAAGGAGCCAAGGCAAATACACCCTGCCTACCGGCTCTCTCTCCCTTCTCCCTTCTAACCCACCAGACTTTTGAAATTTTGTGATTTTGACGTGACTCCAGGGCAGGAAATTCATCAAGATATCATCTCACAAAGGGCAGTGGAGGGTAGGAGAGATGATTACCTTCCCCGCTTGGGCTCTATCCACTAGAAAGGGGTCGCTTTTTAAAAGCTGGGGACCCTGACAGTTCTTCCCCAAGCAGGACGTCTCACTCACTGTAACTGTCCTTTCAAAACTATGTGTATAGCTCAACTCAGTGCTCTAGTGACAAGCTAGAAGGCTGGGTGGGGTGGGAGGTGGGAGGGAGGTTCAAGAGGGAGGGGACATACGTATACCTATGGCTGATTCATGGTGATGTATGGCAGATATCAAGCCAATATTGTAAAGCAATCATCCTTCAATTAAAAATAAATAAATTTTTTAAAAAGGAAGAAGAAGGAAAAAATCAATTTAAAAACTTGGCTGGATTCATGTTAGGTCTTCATCATTACGAGTGTTCTCAGTTGAGAGCTGTCAGAAGTACCATCTTAATGGGGTTGGGGCTACAGTCTAGAGAAGTGAATGCCAAGAAAAGATCACGATTTCCAGCTATACACAAAGGTTCATAATTTTAGACGAGAAAGAGGACAGAGGATGGCTGCAGAAAATCAGGCCAGAGTGTCTCAAAGTGAGGTTATCAGAGCCATGGCTTAGAACACCCCAGGGGGTTTCTGGTTAAAATCTCTAGGTTTGGGGAGATCCTTAATGAGCTCCTTTGAGGAGGACAATTTGGTTTGAGAATCACAATCACTGGTCCAGAAAACACTGTTAAAAATAGCATCTCCGCGAGATTTTCAAAGAAGAGGGCGAAACAGACTTGTTTGAGGCAGGGCCACGCTGACCCATCTCAGGGGACCACCACGCACACTCCCAGACCTTATTTTAGGCACATTCTGGGCTCTGAAACATATTAGGGACGAGGGTCAGAAGCGGGCATGGGATCCCCCCACAGCTAGTCTCTCTGGCGTCTTCTAGAAGCCCCCAGAGGGTTTGGAGACTGGAAAACAGGAAGACAATGACCTTTGCCAAAGGAACTTTTAATTAGATGATGAAATTGTTCTGTTCATAGACTTTCTGGGGATCTGAAAACTCCTGGGGACTGGCTTTGGGAAGCTTGAGGATAAAGACAGACTTAAAATGGCTTCTTGGCAGTAGTTTCAGATTAGAAACAGGTAAATTGTTGATAAAAATAGAATGAACATCAAGATACTATGACAATACCTGGGAGCAAGAATTCTTTTCTATAGGAATTAAAAAAAAAGACAAAGCCCCAAGCAGGTAGGGTTTTGAGAATTATTTAAAAGGCACCTGAAATGCCACATTAAAAATAGCTTTGGGCAAACCTCAGGAGGAGCAAGCAGAGTCAGTCAAAAATCCTTTAAGTCCTGTCTCTGGAGATGGACAAGAGAGTTTAGAAAGTAGAGAAATTGGAATCCTTACACATTGAAAAACTAAGATCATGGCATCCGGTCCCATCACTTCATGGCAAATAGATGGGGGAAAAGTGCAAAGAGTGACAGACATTTTATTGGGCTCCAAAATCACTGCGGAGGGCGACTGCAGCCTCGAAATTAAAAGACACTTGCTCCTTGGAAGAAAACCAAGGAGGGGAGAGGAGGGCAGCACGCACCTTGTGATCTTAAATATCCGCAGAAGGCGCACGCAGCGCAGCACGGAGATGCCCAAGGGCGACATGATCTTGGTCTCCACCAGGATGGTCTCCAGGATGCCGCCGCACACGATGAAGCAGTCAAAGCGGTTGAAGAGTGACACGAAGTAGGCCTGCAGGCCCAGGCTGTACATCTTGAGCAGCATCTCCGCCGTGAACAGGGCCAGCAGCGCCTTGTTGGCTGTGTCTGCAGGGGCCGCACGGGGCAGGGCAGGGGAGGTGAGGGTGGGGGTCCCTGCAGGGACACCCCGCGCTGGGTCCCGTACACGGCCCTCCCTCTGTGACTCGTCTAGTTACAACCTCAGCTCACATCCAACGACACGCCCCCTCACCCGCCAAGTCCNAGTAAAATTAAATTAATTAATAAAAAAAAGTCAACATTCAAAAAACTAAAAAAAATCTATCATTTATCTTGATTTAATTTTGTACAAGTTGTGGTGATTAGGTGAAGATTCATCTTTTTGTTTTGCCTGTTATGGCCAGTTGATTCAGCATCATTTGTTCAAAGACTATCTTTCCTTTATTGAACTGCTTCTGGACCTTTGTAAAAAAAAAAAAATCACTTGAGTATATGTGACTGTTTTTTGTGAATTCTCTAATTTGTTGCATTGATCTATATGTCAATCCTGGTTTCATTGTCATAGATACTTGATTATTGTATGTCTTAAAGTCTGGTAGAACGATTCCTCCCACTTTATTCTTCAAATTTGTTTTAGCCACAATACTTTGTTTTCTTTTTCACATACATTTAAAAAATAATCTTCTAAACGTTGATAATTCAGCTAAAGCTACAATATAACAATATGAGAATTGGCATCTTTATTCAGATGGATCTTCCAATCAATGAACATGATAATGTCTCCATTTATCTACATCTTTAAATTCTTTCACCAGAGTCGTCCAGTTTTCAACATAGAAAGCCTATACTTGTTTTACTTTTAAATATTTCTTTTTTGAGTGATTGTAAATGGTTTTATATTGTTAATTTCAGTGTCTACCTTTTCGTGTTTAATACATAGTAGTAAAGTTGGTATATATGTTCATCATCTATCCTACGACCTTACCAAATTCATCTATTAGTTATTGAAATGCTTCTTTATTAGATTCTTTGAATTTTTTTTTTTTTGGCAATAATGTCATTTGCAAATAAGGGCAGTTTTATTTTTTCGTTTCTCGTTTAGGTAACAAAGAATCAGACTATATTTTATTGAAAACTTTTTAAGTTTCACCACTCTCTTTCCCATTTTTGCCCCCATATGGACAACCAATTAAAAAATCTGAGTGTTCTTCAGAGCCCATGGGAGGTTTAGATNTCGTTTCTCATTTAGGTAACAAAGAATCAGACTATATTTTATTGAAAACTTTTTAAGTTTCACCACTCTCTTTCCCATTTTTGCCCCCATATGGACAACCAATTAAAAAATCTGAGTGTTCTTCAGAGCCCATGGGAGGTTTAGATAGCACAAGTCCCTGACTGTGCAGGATCATTCATCCTGGCCTCAGTAAAAGCCCAGGAAGTCTCCTCCCTTGCTCTCTCAAGCCATTTTTGGCCTAGAAAGCCCAAGATACCCAGCTTCCCCCCAAAAAAATCCTTCTCACACCCTTTTGTATGTGTGCATGTGCATTGTCATTATAAACATGAGAACCAACTTTTGTCTTGAGGGGAAATCCCTCACAAATAGTAGAACAGGGCTTAGTGGCTAAACAATAACCATCCTGATTTTCAGAGGACCACAACAATCTATATGGTATTTTATTCTTTCTTTTTTTTTCTTATTTCACTGATTAGAGCTTTCAATTTTTCAAAATTAAGTTTAATTTTTCTGTAGATTTTTGTAGATATTGAATTTTATCACAAGCTTTTCTCCATCAATTTATATATTCATGTGATTTTTCTTCTTTAACCTGTAAACTGGTGGTTTACATTCATTGATTTTCAGGTTTTGAAACAGTCTTGCATCTCTGCTCTAAACTCTACTTGATCGTGGTATATAATTATTTTAGTACTGAATTTTATTTTCTAAGATTGTGTTAAGAATTTTTATTTACATTTGTATTAGTATCCTAGGGAAAATCCTACTAATTATGACAATCTTGGTGGCCTAAAACAACAGAAACTTATTCTTTCACTGTTATGGAGTCCATAGCCCCAAACCCAGATAACAAGAGTCCTTCCAGAGGCACTGACTGGGAAGCTATTCCTTGCCTTTTCTATTGCCAGCAAATGGGTATTCTTTGACTTGTAGTTCAGTTCAGTCACTCAGCCGTGTCCAACTCTTTGTGACCCCATGAACTGCAGCATCCCAGGCCTCCCTGTCTCTCTAACACCCAGAGCTTTCTCAAACTCATATCTACTGAGCCCATGATGCCATCTAACCATCTCATTCTCTGTCATCCCCATCCCTTAGCTGCCTTCAAACTATCCCAGCATCAGGGTCTTTTCAGTGAGTCAGTTCTTCACATCAGGTGGTCAAACTATTGAAGTTTCACCTTCAGCATCAGTTCTTCCAAAGAATATTCAGAATTGACTTCCTTTAGAATGGGCTGGTTGGATCTTTTTGCAGCCCAAGGAACTCTCAAGTGTCTTCTGCAATACCATAGGCCAAAACCATCAATTCTTCGATGCTCAGCTCTCTTTATAGTCCAACTCTTACATACACATATGACTACTGGAAAAAACCATAGCTTTAATTAGACAGACTTTTGTAGGCAAAGTAATGTCTCTGCTTTTTAATATGCTGTCTAAGTTGGTCGTTGCTTTTCTAAGGAGCAAGCATCTTTTAATTTCATGTCTGCAGTAACCATCTGCAGTGATTTTGGAGCCCAAGAAAATAAAGTCTCTCAGTTTTCATTGTTTCCCGATTTATTCAAACCAGGCTTCAGCAATACGTGAACTTCCAGATGTTCAAGCTGGTTTTAGAAAAGGCAGAGGAACCAGAGATNTCAAGGAAAACTCATGATTCTCTCCTCTGGGCTGTGTGGGTAATCTTTTATTACAGCACATAGCTCATATAACTATTGGTCTACCTGTATCTGTTTCTCTCACTAGATTAAAACATTTTAGATGTGTATAAGAGACAGCAATATGCCAGCTAATTTGGAAAACTCAGCAGTGGCCACAGGACTGGAAATGATCAGTTTTCATTCCAATCCCAAAGAAAGGCAATGCCAAAGAATGCTCAAACTACCACATAATTGCACTCATCTCACATGCTAAAAAAGGAGTGCTCAAAATTCTCCAAGCCAGGCTTCAGCAATACGTGAACTTCCAGATGTTCAAGCTGGTTTTAGAAAAGGCAGAGGAACCAGAGATCAAATTGCCAACATCTGCTGGATCATGGAAAAAGCAAGAGAGTTCCAGAAAAACATCTATTTCTGTTTTATTGACTATGCCAAAGCCTTTGACTGTGTGTATCACAATAAACTGTGGAAAATTCTGAGAGAGATGGGAATACCAGACCACCTAACCTACCTGCCTCTTGAGAAATCAGGTCAGGAAGCAACAGTTAGAACTGGACACGGAACAACAGAGGAAAAGGAGTATGTCAAGGCTGTATATTTTCTTCCTGCTTATTTAATCTTTAGTCCACTTCAAATTAATTTTTTGAGTTGTGTAAGGTAGGGATCAGTTTCATTCTTTTGCTTGTGGATATCCATTTTTTTCCAGCACCACTTATTTGAAAGACCATCTTTTCCACCACTGATTATTCTTGGCTCCATTTTCAAATATTCATTGACCATATGTTGTTGTTCAGTCACTCAGTTGTGTCCAACTCTTTGCGACTCAATGAACTACAGCTCACTGGCTTCCCTGTCCTTCACCATCTCCCAGAGCTTGCTCAAACTCATGTGTATTGTCAGTGATGCCATCCAACCATCTCATCCTCTGTCATCCCCTTCTCCTCCTGCCTTCAATCTTTCAGGTTCTTTTCAAATGAACTGGTTCTTCACATCAGGTGGCCAAAGTATTGGAGTTTCAGCTTCAGCATCAGTCCTTCCAATGAATATTCAGGTATGATTCCATTTAGGATGGACTGGTTGGATCTCTTTCTTGTCCAATGGACTCTCAAGAGTCTTCTCCAACACAATAGTTCAAAAGCATCAATTCTTCAGTGCTCAGCTTTCTTTATAGTTCAACTCTCACATCCATACATGACTACTGGAAAAACCATAGCCTTGACTAAATGGACCTTTGTTAGCAAAGTAATGTCTCTGCTTTTTAATATGCTATCTAGATTAGTCATAACTTTCCTTCCAAGGAGTAAGTGTCTTTTAATTTCATGGCTGCAGTCACCATCTGCAGTGATTTTGGAGCCCCCAAAAATAAAGTCAGCCAGTTTCCACTGTTTCCCCATCTATTTGCCATGAAGTGATGGGACCGNTGTAACACTTAGGTCTAGGACGATTTTTGCAAATGGATGTCTAACTGCCTGGTACCACATAATGAAAAGACTAGTCAATTAAATCACTTTTGCTGGCCTATTGAGTGCAGCATTATAACAGCATCATCTTTTTGGATTTGAAACAGCTCAGCTGGAATCCCATCATCTCCCCTCCCACCTCCCGCCCCATCCTGCCTGCTAGATTGTCTCAGAGCCCCATTTGCAAGCTCCCCTTGGCTGTCTCTTTTACATATGGTAGTGTGTATGCTTCTGTGCTACTTTCTCCATACATCTCACCCTCTCCTTCCTCCCCGCCACCGTGTCCCTAAGTCTGTTCTTCAGTCTTTTTTTTTTATTGTAGTAAAATATACATAACATAAAATTGACCCTTGCTGAGTGTACAACTGGTGGTCATAAGTATATTCATATTGTTGCACAAACATTTCCTCTACTCATTTCCACATTTTTCTTTATTCCAAATGGAAATGCTGTACCCATGAGCAATCATCTCCCATCCCTTCCTTCCTTATCCCCATAGTAACCACTATTTTACTTTTGGTCTCTATACTTTTTCAAGTTGTATTTATTTGTTGGGCTGCACTGAGTCTGAGCTGCAGTGCTCAGGATCTCTGCTGTGTCATTTGGGATCTTTTGATGCGGCACGTGGGCTCTGCAGTTGCAACACGCAAGCTCGGTAGTTGTGGCACACGGACTTAGTTGCTCCGAAGCACTTTAGTTCCTGAATGGTCAGAGATTTTAGTTCCCTGACCAGGGATTGAACTCAAGTCCTCTGCATTGCAAGACAGATTCTTTACCACTGGAACACCAGGAAAGTCTCTTGTCTCTATAATTTTAACTCAACTAGGTTCCTCATGTAAGTGGAATCATAAGGTATTCATCATTTTTTGTGTGATTTATTTCACCTTTAGCATGATGTTTGCAAGGTTCTTCCTTTTAAAGTCTGAATAATATTCCATTGTATGAATAGGCCACATTTCATCCTCCATCCATCCATCAGAGGATGTTTGTGTTGCCTCCATGTTTTAGCTGGAACAGTGCTGTTGTGAACAGAGGTATGCAGTGCCTGTGCAAGTCTCTGCTTTCACCCCTTTTGAGTACCTTCCCATACCTGGCATTGCTGGGCCATGTGGTTAATCCTGTGTTTAACTGTTTGAGGCACTACCAATGGCTCTGCACCATCTTATCCCCACCAACAGAACACAAGTGATCATTTCTCTACATCCTTGCCAACACTTATTACTTTATGGGTTTTGGATCAATACGAGGTATTTTAATGAACAGTTACCACCATGGGCACCAGGGGCACAATCCTTCTGGGGTCTCTGGGAGGTACCTTGGAACTGTCCCCATCAGGACACAAACAGTGTCCTGGCATATTTCTCTACCAAATCCTGTCTTTTGGTTGAGGCCGACAGAGCTGTAGTGATGCTGGGAATATGAGAGGACACAGACAGGCAATGCTTCTTGCAGCCTCATTTCAGGTCACCCGACTTCCTTAGAGCCTCAGTTCAGTCGCTCAGTCATGTCCAACTCTTTGCGACCCCATGAATTGCAGCACGCCAGGCCTCCCTGTCCATCACCATCTCCCAGAGTTCACTCAAACTCACGTCTATGGAGTCGGTGATGCCATCCAGTCATCTCATCCTCTGTCGTCCCTGTTTTCTCTTGCCCTCAATCCCTCCCAGCATTTGTAGCCCAAGAGTGGAATCACCACTTTAGTATCATGTATCATGAGATAGTCATAAGAACGTGTGTGGGAGCTTTGTAAACTGTAGAGTTCTCTCCACGTGGGAAGCGATCTACTTCCTAGGAGACCTGCTGTGGGGGTTGATAAGTTTCTGAGACTTGCCAGTAACTACAGGGAAACTGCAGATGGTCCTCTTGAATTTGTAAGGGAAGTGCAAGCACCGTGCAAGCACCGTAGCTTTCCCTAGGCCGACTATTCAGGGCAGTGTCCCTGTGCTGGCTTGTGGCCTGAGTAGTTAAAGCTAGTTTTTCCGTTAAGTAAGGGTGGCAAATACAACATATTATAATTCAAGTCCCATCCTGGGACTTGGTATAATTATAAAGAGATCTTCCTTTTAGTCGTGAGTATCTAGGTTGGAACAGGAGAGTCTGTGTTTCTCCTACTCATACATCATCAGCAGGTCATCTTATTAACAAACTCTAAGAGTTGCTATGTGTCTCTAAAACACACATCAGTGCTTATATAGCAACTCATTCATGCATTCATTCATTCAAATTACATTGTGAGTGTCTGCTATGAGGCAGGCGTTTGGCACAAGGGAAGGCCATTGCGGGAGATAAGAGCTGGGCTGAGCCTTGTGTGAGAAAGAGGAGGAGGAGGAGTAAGGGGGAGGGACATCCTGGGGAAAGGGAGTTGTGAGTGCAAAGGCCCTGAAATTAAAGTGCAGAGAGGTCACTGTGGCCCGAGCCACAGTGACTGAGGGGACAGTGGCCAGAAATGAGGTCAGAGAGTGACCAGGGGCCAGATGAACCCTGAAGGCCACATCAAAAGGTTTAGCTGTGTTTTCTTTTTATATATATATATATAGTAGATTTACTATGCTGTGTTAATTTCTGTACAGCAGAGTGATTCAGTTATGCATGTACATACATTCTTTTTCTAAATACTCTTTTCCATTCTGGTTTATTACAGGCTATTTAAGATGGTTTCCTGGGCTATACAGTAGGGCCTTATTGTTTATCCATCTTGTATAGAATAGTTTGCCTCTGCTAATCCCAACAGCTTGAGTACAGCCCTGCTCCACCCCCACCCCCTCGGCAGCCACCAGCCTGTTCTCTGTATCTGTGATTCTGTTTCACACATATGTTCATCTGTGTCATGTTTTAGATTCCGTATATAAGTGACATCATATGGCATTAGTCTTTCTCTGTCTGACTTACTTCACCTCGTATGATCATCTCTAGCTTAGGATTGGCTTGCGAAGGAGAATTATTGGAGAGCTGTTCACAGGCTCTCATCTGCTGAATGGAGCATTGACCCATAGGGTTGAGAGTGGCCCCTGAGAGGCTGATGTGGTTGCCCCAGTGCCAGGGGGCCTGCGCACCAGGACAGTGGTGCTGTTCCTTCTCTTTGATTCAGACGTTCAAGAGTTTATGAGTTAAAAAAAAAAAAAAAGATTTTATGAGCTCAAGTACTTGCTTTTCATCTTTCCAGCCCCACCTCCAATGTAAAGGCCACAGAAGTTAGATTCTGATGTTAGTCTGAGTCTCTATGTAACTAAGAAGTGTCAGGGAGGGTCAGGGGAAAATCTAATAGAAGTTGCTCTTACAGGGCATCAAAAAGCAGAGTGTCTGCATCTCCAAGAGCTGTGGAATATCCTGGGTGTCATCAATCTTGGCTTCTGACATCTGACACTGATTCCCATGGGCCCTTTTTGTAATAAAAAGATGAAACGTCGTCTGAATAACAGTGCAGTGAGGTGGGACTCCTTGTTAGCTGGACTTCTGGACTGGGGAGTGTTGATTTATGCCTCTGGGAGGTCTTGGGTGGGCGGGGGATGGTCAACGTTGTCTGCGAGGACTTGAAAAGTTTGGGTGGTGTGGATGTTTGTTTAACCTTTCTGTAGGCATCTTGGGCCAGGAAAGCTGAGTCATGGTTGGAAGACAAACTCACAGTTCAGAGAGTCCCCTATTCAGGAAGTTCACAGCCTTCGTGCCACCCTGCTCCTCCATCTTTTAGTACATATTCAACAAAACACACATACGAATCAACCAGTGCGTGTGTGTGGAGTCACTCAGCCATGTTCAGCTCTTTGGGACCCCGTGGACTGCAGCCCATCAGCTTCCTCTGTCCTTGGAATATTCCAGGCAAGAATATTGGAGTGGGTTCAGAGTGCAGTTTTAAATACGGGCATCTAGATTCCACTTCTATTTTGTCTGATATTAAGTGCTGATAGGATTCTAAGGTAGGTGGTCTGGGGTCCACTGTCTCCTCCCTACCTTTGAGTTGCTTGGGGGGAGAGATGGTCTTTTCCTTTGGTGCATGGTACATACAGTAGGTGAGCATTCTGCTTAGCAATGAATATCCTAACATTCCCTTCATCCTGAGAAGACTGAGGCCCTCTGCCTAGCTTCTCCCAGCTTTCTTTCCTTCTGCCTCCAAAGGCATCATAACCTCACAGAAGACACCCATGTCATTCCCTCTTATTTCAGAAGAAGAGTGTGGACTTTAGAAGCATACAGGCCTGGGATCAAATCCAAACTCTATTATTGATTGTCCAGGTCAACATTTCTCAAGCCACAGCACACACCAATCAGCGAGAGAGCTTGTTGGAACAGATAACGATATAGTAGGATGGAGTGAAGCCCTGAGCTCTGCGTGTCTACCCAGCTCCTGGGTGATACTGGCGCTTCTGGTCCAGGGCCACATTCCCAGAGTCTCAGGGCTGTGATCGACCTTGCTCAAGTCCCTTCAGCTCTCAGAGCCCACTCCTTCCACTGGAGAAAAGCAAAAAGTAATGTTGGTCAAGATTGCATTGACTCCGGGTAACAGGAAGCAAACAGAGGTAACAACACCTGGGTTTATTTTTCTCACTTGAAAAGCAGTCCAGGGATAAAGAGGCTGGGCCGGGGCCACTGCTAGGATAACCAGGCTCCTTTCCACTTCCTGCTTCACCAGTGCATGAAATTTGAGCCTCTAGGCTCTGAGATGGTGGGCAAAGGGCAAAGGCCATGTGCCGGCTATGACTCTGTTTTTTAAAAAATCAGAATAAGTAATAGCTTACCCTGAGCCCTTCCCAGACGACACACTGCTGGTCAGGGGCATGCCTAGCAGCACAGGTGTGTGACAGGGTGAACATCCTGCTGGGTGCATGCAGGTCTGAGACGACTGGCGGTTATTAGTAGGAAAGCAGGGAGCAATGATGTCGGGCGGCCTCTAGCTGAGTCCAAAGCAAGTATCTATTTTGTGCCATTATAATGGGGTTTGTTGTTGTTGTTCAGTCGCTAAGTCGTGTCCAACTCTTTGCGACCCCATGGACTGCAGCACGCCAGGCCTCCCTGTCCTTCACCATCTCCTGGAGTTTACTCAAACTCATGTCCGTTGAGGCAGTGATGCCATCCAACCATTGCATCCTCTGTCGTCCCCTTCTCCTCTCGCCCTCAATCTTTCCCAGCATCAGGGTCTTTTCAAATGAGTCAGCTCTTCGCATCAGGTGGCCAAAGTATTGGAGCTTCAGCTTCAGTCCTTCCAATGAATATTCAGGGTTGACTTCCTTTAGGATTGACTGGTTTGATCTCCCTATGGTGGAGATTAATAGGGCCCAGCCCAGCACCTACTACAGAGTGAAACCCCGCAAGCCTGGCTCCCCNCGCATCAGGTGGCCAAAGTATTGGAGCTTCAGCTTCAGTCCTTCCAATGAATATTCAGGGTTGACTTCCTTTAGGATTGACTGGTTTGATCTCCCTATGGTGGAGATTAATAGGGCCCAGCCCAGCACCTACTACAGAGTGAAACCCCGCAAGCCTGGCTCCCCTTCCTCTCTCTTCTGGATCTCCAGTGCCTCTCCTCCAGGACTTGCTGAACAAGGCCTGCTTCTCTCTGATGTCCTGAAAAAGCTAACATGTTGGCTTTTTCCCTTCGGCTTTCCCAACTTTGCTATCTCTCCTAGACTGAAAACCCCTCTCTCCCTGGCTTCCCCCTCTCTCTCCCCACTATCTTACACACTTTCCGATCCATTACCTTGACAACCATCTGCATTTAATGGGCATAATTGCCCATCCCTCCCCTAAAACTGCATTCTCAAAAATCAGAACTGTCATCCTACCAACGGATTCCAACAGTCTCTGCTCACTGTTCATCCCAGTGAACTTCCTGGCAGTATTGTGACATCACAGCACACACCTTCTCCCTGATATATCAGCCTCTTGTCTCTGAGGCACTCTGCTCTCTGGTTCCTCGCCTTCCTCTGGAGATGCTCCTCTCCTTCTCCCGCTCTTTCTTTGCCTTTTCCTTGGAAATAGGTATTTCCCAGCATCTCTGCTAGATGCTGTTGACCCTACATGCTCACTCATTTCATTTCTTTCATTTCCCAGAGTCTAGAGCAGAGAACAGCAAGCTGCAGCCCACTGGACAGATTTCACCCTCCTCTCCTTTCCCCCCATCTCCCACTCAACTGAAACTTTTAAAAATAAATTTTATTGGGACATGGGCATGCCCACATTATTTGCATAATCTATGGCAGCCTTTGCACAACATTGGCAGAGCTGCTACAGCTATCCTATGGTCCATAAGCCTGAAATATTTACTATTGCCCTTTACAGAACCTTGCCAACCTGTGCTCTAGACTCTTAAGAATGTCCAGACACACTTTGCTCCCTAGTGTTCACTGATGCACTCGTGCTGGGCATCAACAGGATCTCCTCCAGCATCATTAATCCAAGTCTAAACTGTCTTCCTCCTCAGACCTGTTTCTGCTCTGGTTTTCATCAATTTCCATCAGTTACCTCACCCATGATCTACCTGTCATGAAACTGAAACTTTGTGGCCAATTTGTGGCATCAGGACCACAGGGCTGTGAAGGGCCTCCAAGTTCAGACTTTCAGTAGTATCCATCCATCATGGACGCTGAACATTAAATGGTTTTGCATTTAAAAATCAGTATGACATTAGCAAAACAAAACAAAATGACACAAATTCAGCTCCTTCTCCCCTTAAAATCTGTCTAAATCACAGTGCTGGCATACTCATTTTAAAGAGGTCTCCTATCTTCATAACAATAGAGGAGGCAAAATTCCATAAACATGATACTTATTTCTCTTCATTGACCTAGAGAGCAATCATTCCTAACTTCTAATTATTTGATTAGCTGTAAGACTGAATTGTCTATTACTGAAGAAAATATAAGGACCAACATGTCAACGATACCACAGTCAAGTTCGTTCTATAATTTACTTTTCTACTTCCCCCAAACAGTACCCTTCTTGATGTATTACTTCTCAAGTTATTGGAACAGAATATAAATTATTTGGCCTATTAAGTTCTGCTAAAGTATCCAGTGAACACACCAAGATCACTGGCAATGGTGAGCATCGCTTGTAAAAGCTCTTTGAACTTCGCTGGCTTTTTAGCCAAAAGGATTAGGAAGACTTTAAAAGCATCAGTGAAGACAAAGAGTGACAGTTGCTGGCCCTTTGATTTGTCGTTTCATCTGTCAGATCTAGGATCTGTTATTTATCAGGCACAGGCAAGCACGTGCTGGGTGCTGGAGATGCCCTCCCAAGCAGACTTACATGGGCTCGATGAGTGCTGCTCACTTTGTAAAATCAAATCCATGGGGCCACAGAGCAAGCGATTCATCATATTTATAGAATAAACGAATGTAGGAATGACAGTCCCTGGATATGACTTGCCATCAGTCACACAAAGAAAGAAGTGACCGTTTGGTGCCTGTTACTTGGAAAGTGTGGCATTATTTCCTCAGTCTGCAGCATAGGCTGCATAAAATCCTGAGCCTTGTCAGAGACTGATGGCAAGTTAAGAAATGGGTTGCAATGATTGGATTTCCACATACAAGGACTGTATCATCCTCTGTTATATGTAGGAAATAGTCTTCAGCTCCAATGAGCTCTTGTTTGTATCTGAATGATTGTTTGTGGTTTCAAAGCATTTTAAAATATGCCATATCTATATATGCTACTTGTTGCTGTTGTGCATGCCTGCTCAGTCATGGCTAACTCTTTGCAACCCCACGGGCTGTAGCCCACCAGGCTCCTCTCTCTGTGGAATTTTCCAAGCAAGAAATACTGGAGTGGGTTTTCATTTCCTTTTCCAGATCTTCCCGACCCAGGGATCCAACTCATGTCTCTTGCCCTGGCAGATAGATTCTTTACCACTTGTGGAAGCTAGTAGGTATAAAATAAATAATTAATGAAAACATTATATTATTATATTTTGTTCCAATAACTCTATATAGAACAGAGAACTCTACTCAATGCTCTGTGGTGACCTAAATGAGAAGGAAATTCAAGGGAAAAGTGATGCATGTATATGTATGGCTAATTCACTTTGCTGTACAGCAGAAACTACCATAAGATTGTAAAACAACTATACTCAAATGAAAACAATTTAGAAGTAAATAAAAAATCATTTAAATAATATATATCATATCTGTATTCCACCCCATAAAGCTGTGGGATATGTGTTTTCAGGGACTTCCCAGGTAGCGCTAGTGGTAAAGAACGTACCTGCCAATGCAAGAGTCATAAGAGGTGCACGTTCGATCCCTGGGTTGGGAAGATCCCCTTGAAGAGGGACTGGCCACCCACTCCAGTATTCTTGCCTGGAGAATCCCATGGAGAGAGGAACCTGGTGTGCTACAGTCCATGGGGGTCGCAAAGAGTCAGTTACGACTAAAGCAACTTGGCATGTGTTTTCATCCCTGTTTGGCAGCTCAAGAAAGTAAGCATCTGACGGTTTCACTGGGTAGCCCAGCCACAACTAGTGAGCATTGGGTCAGGTACTGGAGCCTAAGCTGCCTGCCTCTGTGTCTATAAACCTTGTCACCTGAATTTTCCAAAGAGTCCCAGAGCTCCTGAGTGAGCAGGGAGCCACTACCTCATCTTGGGCCCAAGCTACTGCCAGACTGGTATTGGCACTTTCTCTCTCACTTTATTTTAAGTGTGCATTGTTGTTGTTGCTGTTTGGTTGGTTTTAAATATTTATCTTTATTTGTATGGCTGCATCAGGCCTTAGTTGCCACACATGGGATCTTTAACTGCAGCTTGTAAACTTTTAGTTTCCTCATGTGGGATCTTAGTTCCCTGACCAGGGATTGAACCTGGGCCCCCTGTATTAGGAGCATGGAGTCTTAGCCACTTGACCACCAGGGAAGTCCCTCTTTCTTACTTTTAAAGTTGGAAAGTAAAGTTTGAAAAAGAGACCTGTGATGCCATAGCAAATCTCTTCCTCATGGCTAGTCAGAAAGAGTGAAACAGAAATAATATAAGTTAAGTAGTGACCAAAGCTTCCACACTGGGTCCCTTTGGGAGGAAGAGCATCCGAAGGGGCTGGAGCTTGGGCCCCAGCATGTCCCTAGCCGCAGAGTAATGGGCAGGGGTCTTTCAGCTCCAGTGTCAGGCCACAGACCCTTGGGACAACGCAGGCAGCTCCTGCAGCAAGCCAGCCCCAGGCAAGGCGGGAGGCCAGCAATCTCACACCTGGCTTCCGCTCCGTCGCCTCTGAGGTAGTCCATTCTTGGCCAAATTCACTCTATACTGTCCCAGAGTTGAGTCTCTGGCTCCCCTGCACAGGAAAACCAGAGGACCCTTCCCCACAAAGCTCAGCGAGGACCCTGGGGCCCTGCCCAACTGACTTAGCCATAACCACCCAAGATTGGACATTCTTGAGTCAGCTGCTCAGCCAGCCATTTTAACTAAAGGTGACTGACCCTCACATATGCAGAGATTTCCTAAAAGTGGAAAACAACTACATCAAAGAGAAATACCCAGACAGGACTTCTTTGGTGGTCCAGCAGTTAAAACTCTACCCTTCCCATATAGGGGGTGTGGGTTCAACCCCTGATGGGGGAACTAAGATCCCACAGGCCACAAGGCATGGTTAAAAAAAAAAAAAAATTAAAAAATAGAAATGGTTAAAAAAATAGGCATGACTGAGATGATAGATTCTACATTGTGAAAAAAGTTTTATTTATTTTTTAATATAAATTTATTTATTTTAATTGGAGGCTAATTACTTTAAAATACTGTAGTGGTTTTGCCATGCATCAACATGAATCTGCCATGGGTGTACCCATGTTCCCCATCCTGAACCCCCCTCCCTCCTCCTTCTCCATACCATCCCTCAGGGTCATCCCTGTGCACCAGCCCTGAGCACCCTGTCTCATGCATCAAACCTGGACTGGTGATTTGTTTCACATATGATAATATACATGTTTCAATACCATTCTCCCAAATCATCCCACCCTCGCCCTCTCCCACAGACTCCAAAAGACTGTTCTATACATATGTGTCTNTCTCCAGGCAATCTTGATTCCAGCTTGTGCTTCATCCAGCCCAGTGTTTCTCATGATGTACTCTGCATAAAAGTTGAGCAAGCAGGGTGACAATATACAGCCTTGACATACTCCTTTCCTAATTTGGAACCAGTCTCTTGTTCCATGTTCAGTTCTGACTGTTGCTTCTTGACCTGCATACACATTTCTCAGGAGGCAGGTCAGGTGTTCTGGTTTTCCCATCACTTAAACAATTTTCCACAAAATTTGTTGNAGCCTTGACATACTCCTTTCCTAATTTGGAACCAGTCTCTTGTTCCATGTTCAGTTCTGACTGTTGCTTCTTGACCTGCATACACATTTCTCAGGAGGCAGGTCAGGTGTTCTGGTTTTCCCATCACTTAAACAATTTTCCACAAAATTTGTTGTAATCCACACAGTCAAAGGCTTTGGCATAGTCAACAAAGCAGAAATAGATGTTTTTCTGGAACTCTCTTGCTTTTTTGATGATCCAACGGATGTTGGAAATTTGACCTCTGGTTCTCTTGCCTTTTCTAATACAGTATTGTAAAGTAGAAAAACAAAATAAATAAATTTATATTAAAAAAATAAAATAAAATAAATCCAGTTTGAACATCTGGAAGTTCATGGTTCACGTACTATTGAAGCCTGGCTTGGAGGATTTTGAGCATTACTTTACTAGCGTGTGAGATGAGTGCAATTCTGCGGTAGTTTGAGCATTCTTTGGCATTGTCGTTCTTTGGGATTGGAATGAAAACTGACCTTTTCCAGTCCTGTGGCCACTGCTAAGTCTTCCAAATTTGTTGGCATATTGAGTGCAGCACTTTCACAGCANGAACACTGGAGTGGGTTGCCATTTCCTTCTCCAATGCATGAAAGTGAAGAGTGAAAGTGAAGTCGCTCAGTCGTGTCTGACTCAGCGACCCAGCGACCCCATGGACTGCAGCCTACCAGGCTCCTCCATCCATGGGAGTTTCCAGACAAGAGTACTGGAGTGGGATGCCACAGAAGTAATAAAAAAGCACTGCTTTCTGCCTGGGCTGCTTTCTGTCTCATCCATCTGACTGTAAGCTCTATGAGTGCAGGGACTGAATTTATTTCTCCGCTCACTGTTCTATCCCCCAGGAACTAAAACAGCATCCTCCTTCAGGTCTGTTCTCATCAATGTTTGCTGAGAGTATGAATGTCTTATTCACAGTACTTGCTTCCCAGGTTGTGCAAAATCACGCCAGGTACAATCACACTGATCGATGCTAAGCTGAATGAATGAAAATCCTGCCTCAGTTGTAAAAGGAGACTGCTTTCTTTATGCCTAAACCAAACTGGACAAAAGACTCTCCCTCAGAAACGCACACCTGCCTTCCTCATCCCAGGCCCCCGCCCCCACCCCTTTGTCTCGGCTCCTGGCTCCTGCGTGTGACCCCGAGAAACAAAAAGCGGCTTTGTCTTCCTGGAAGTAAAGATTTCACAGAAATGCAAGACATTAACCTTCCTCCCCACAACACATCGGGTGGCTAAAGCTGGGGGGGCTCAGGAAGAAATTCATTCAAAATTCAGACAAAGAAAAAAGAGGCGCCTTCACATCTTCAAAATCCTGAGCACTGACAAAATTTTCCCCCTTGAGAAGCGATTCAGAAATGCCTGTGCTGGGTTCCAGGCCNTTAATGGCTGAGTAATATTCCATTGTGTATATGTACCACAGCTTTCTTACCCATTCGTCTGCTGATGGACATCTAGGTTGCTTCCATGTCCTGGCTGTTGTAAACAGTGCTGTGATGAACATTGGGGTACATGTGTCTCTTTCAGTTCTGGTTTCCTCAGTGTGTATGCTCAGCAGTGGGATTCCTGGGTCATAGGGCAGTTCTATTTCCAGTTTTTTAAGGAATCTCCACACTGTTCTCCATAGTGGGATTCCCACCAACAGTGTAAGAGGGTTCCCTTTTGTTCACACCCTCTCCAGCATTTATTGCTTGTAGACTTTTGGACAGCTGCCATTCTGACTGGCGTGAGATGTTACCTCATTGTGGTTTTGATTTGTGTTTCTCTGATAATGAGTGATGTTGAGCATCTTTTCATGTGTTTGTTAGCCATCTGTATGTCTTCTTTGGAGAAATGTCTGTNATTTATTGCTTGTAGACTTTTGGACAGCTGCCATTCTGACTGGCGTGAGATGTTACCTCATTGTGGTTTTGATTTGTGTTTCTCTGATAATGAGTGATGTTGAGCATCTTTTCATGTGTTTGTTAGCCATCTGTATGTCTTCTTTGGAGAAATGTCTGTTTAGTTCTTTGGCCCATTTTTTGATTGGGTCATTTATTTCTCTAAAATTGAGCTGGAGGAGTTGCTTGTATATTTTTGAGATTAATTCTTTGTCAGTTGCTTCATTACATTGTAAAAAAATTTTTTAAAGATAAATAACAAGGAACTGGGTCTTCATGTCTCAGCCTCCCTGGGGAGAGGCTGAGAAAGCAGTGAGGATCTTCTCCTTGTGGCCAGGCTCTCAGCAGCCACGTGGATCTGGCTCTTGGGTCTTCCACGCATACAAAGAAGAAGTCTGCCCGATGAATTGGTCACTTAAATGAGCCTTTTTATCTGTGTGGTTTCAATTTAAAACACAGACCAAGCCATCTTTGCAGAATGTTCTTTGGTATTTACCTCTTCCCATTCACTTAATTAAGCTGCATTTGTCCTCAAAGTTGATGATGGGGAGAGTTTCTAAGAACTGAGATTCTTCTAAGAACTTGAGCTCACTGGCTTGTTTGCCAAAAGCAGCAAGGGAGCATTTTCTCTATGCTTTCTCAAGATTTATTTGGGGCTGCTAATTTATTCTCTGTTAAATTGGGCATCTCTAACCTGAGAAAGTTGTTAGAAACGAATAGAAGGAAGGGACGTGGGACCATCCTGTGTGAACAGAGTTCACTTGAATTGATGGAAACTTTTCACAAAGTTTCCCCAGGATTTTAGGATTAACCAGGAACGAGGAATGGAGATGGAGCGTGAGATGAAACTTCTCCCAGCACAGTAGTTTTCTCATCTTCTTGGACAGGCAATCAGCAAGCTCATTCCACCTTATTGCACCCTGCCAGGTAGGCACAGAGTCAAGTCCACTAACTCACGCTTAAGCAGAAAAGGAGGAGCAGGAAGGTTCTGGCTGAATCAATGCCACCCATCCTGTCGATAGTTCATGAGAAGAGCAACAATGTTGGCTCAGGTCCCCTCCTTTGTGGAAGGGGTTAAGAATAGGAGCTTGGGAGCCAGACTTACAGGGTTCAAATCCCAGCTCCAGCTTCTCAAAAAACTAAAAATATAACTACCATATGACCCACCAATTCCTCTCCTGGGTATATATCAGAAAAGAAAAGAAGAAGAAAAAAAAACCAAAACACTAATTTGAAAAGATCCATATGCCCCAATGTTCATAGCTGCATTATTTATAATTGCCAAGATATGGAAGCAACCTAAGTGTCCGTCAACAGATGAATGGATAAAGAAGATGTGGTGCATTCACACACACACACACACACACACACACACACACACACACACACACACGAATGCTACTTATCCATGGATGGATTTGCAGGATATGCTAAGTGAGATAAGTCAGACGGACAAAGAAAAATGCTGTATGAAATCCCCTTTATGTGGAATCCAAACAAATGCAACAAATGAGTGAAAAGCACAGGGAATATAGCCAATATTTTGTTATAACCATAAATGGAAATTAACCTTTAGATGGGGCTTCTCAGGGTGTACAGTGGTAAATAATCCACCTGCCAATGCAAGAGATGCTGGTTTGATCCCTGGGTCAGGAAGATCCCCTAGAGAAGGAAATGGCAACCTACTCCAGTATTCTTGCCTGGGAAATCCCATGGACTGAGGAGCCTGGCGGGCTACAGTCCATGGGGTCGCAAAAGAGTTGGACATAAACAACAGCAACAACAAATTACCTAAAAAGAAAGAACAGCAAACTCTGTGATAGGAAAGGAAAGAAATAGTTAGAGATGCCCTTGGCTTTCTTTACAGTGTTGCTGTGGCCACCCTGCCCAGAATTCTAGGTCAACTGTCTGTCTGCCCCATGTCTACAGCCCCGCCTGAGGAGTGCTTCAGATAGAGGAGGGAATGGCGCCCCCCAGAGGAAGGGGAAGGAAGTGTGGTGCTGAAATCAGGATGTGAGGCATGCCTGGACCTCAGAGGTGGAGAACAGCAGGGAGGGTGCTCCTGGTCCAGAAAGGAGCGATACTGAGGCTGGGAGGAGGCTGGGAGAGAAAGTGTCTCCAGTGGGCAGGAGATGGACATGTGGCCAAGAGCTAAAGAAGGAAGGTCTCCGGAGACCCCCAGGGCATGCTAAGGAGGTCAGATTTTATCCTGGTGTGGAAGAAGCCAACAACAGTTCTTATAAGAGCATCGGCTCTGCTTTTTGAAAGCTCATCTTGGCTTCCAAGTAGATGATACATCGGAAGGGCAGAGGAGTGGAGAGACAGAAATGAGTGAGACTTGCTAGAAGGCAGATGCAACAGCCTGGGAGAGAGAACGTGGCTCCTCCATCCTGATCAGGAGACAACATTAGAAAAACTCATTCTTCTTATTCAGGCATCCATCTGTCATCTGAAAGATGATAGTTTGGGCTGTCAAAGGGTACTCAAAGGGAATATTGCTCCTCTGATAAAACAGTTTGAGGGCGGAAGCTGTAATGAGAGTATAACAAGCTGAAAGAGATGCCCTTTGACAAATCTCTGCATCCTATTTCACCGAATACATTTAAAAATTCTACTGTTAAAACAAGTTTCAATTCTGCCATGGAAAGAAATGTTTTCATCACTGCATTGATGGAAAGACTCATCTTAGAGGCAGGGAGATATTAGAAAAATGGATGAAGGGGTCTTGGTGTCTCTAATGAGGGAAGGCAGGCATGAATTTTTGTAGGTCCAGTGATCCTGGAAGACTATGGCCTGGGCTATTCTTTGTGAACTGCTTTGTTTCTTTTCTTTTTAATTATTATTTATTTTTGGCTGTGCTGAGTCTTTGTTGCTGCCCAGACCTTTTCTGGTTGCGGTGCATGGGCTTCTCATGGTGGTGGCTCCTATTATCATGGAGCCCAAGCTCTAGAGCATGTGCAATAGTTGTGGCACACAGGCTTAGTTGCTCTGCAGCAAGAAGGATCTTCCCGGACCAGGGATCAAACCTTGAATTGGCAGGCCGATTTTTTTTTTAATGTTGAATTATTTTTAACTGGACGCTAATTGCTTTACAATGTTGTGTTGGCTTCTGCCATACATCAACATGAATCAGCCATAGGTACACACATGTCCCCTCCCTCTTGAGTCTCCCCCCCCACTTCCCACCGCTCTAGGCTGTCACAGAGCACCTGACTTGAGCTCCCTGACTCATTTAGCAAATTCCCACTGGCTGTCTACTTTACGCATGGTAGTGTGCATGTTTCCACGCTGCTCTCCCAGCTCGCCCCTCCCTGCTCTTCCCTGTGCTCACCGGTCCATCTCTCTGTCTGTGTCTCTGTTGCCCGTGGGTAGATTCTTAACCACTGGGTCATCAGAGAAGTCCGGCTTCATTTCTTAAGGCCTCTGGTTTTCTAAATGCTACCTAGATCATGGACTCTATCACAGATATTAAGCATTGTAAGAGTTAATAAAACTCCACTGGTCAAAAACGGAGTGTTGGGGCCAATAAAGAAAAGACCTTGGCAGACATAACCATCTTTTAGGAAAGTCTGGCTTCCACAGACACTGTCAATTCACTGAAGGGCCCATATGGAAATTAATGGAAGCACTCTAACTGCAGTTAAACACAAAAATAGAATTCCAAGTGCTTTGAGAGAGGGGAAGTCAAAATACTGCTAAATAACTAGACTCATTCTTTCCAGGAGAAGTGGTGGCCATTGGGAACCGAGCATGAGGAACTATGATTTTCCTCTAAGAATCCCTCTAAGGGGAAGGATCATCCGTCATACCCAGGTTTTGCTTTGTTCTGCTCAGAAACCAAGAGCCATCTGAATGGCCTCAAGAGAGGGTGAAGGTATAAAAAATATTCTAATACTGTCTAACATTTTAAAGCCCTTACCCTGTTCTGGAGAAGGCAATGGCACCCCACTCCAGTACTCTTGCCTGGCAAATCCCATGGACGGAGGAGCCTGGTGGGCTGCAGTCCATGGGGCCGCTAAGAGTCAGACACGACTGAGCGACTTCACTTTGACTTTTCACTTTCATGCCTTGGAGAAGGAAATGGCAACCTACTCCGGTGTTCTTGCCTGGAGAACCCCAGGGATGGGGGAGCATGGTGGGCTGCTGTCTATGGGGTCACACAGAGTCGGACACAACTGAAGTGACTTAGCAGCAGCAGCAACCCTGTTCTGGAAACTGTGATAACCCCCTCCTGTATCATTTAGGCCTCACAATAACGCATGAAGTTTACAACAGTATTCTCCCCACAAGGCAGAGATTGAAGTCCAGAGAAGTTAAGGGGCTTGCCTGAGGCTACACAGCTTCCATGAGCTCAGTAATTGCAGCGCGTAGGATCTTTGTTCCCAGGCTGGGGCTCGAACCCACATCCCCTGCATTGGAAGTCGAATTCTTAACCACTGGACCACCAGGGAAGTCCCTTGCCCAAGTGTTTACTCCAGAGTTTCCTCCTGCCTCTAGCCCAGGTGCTGGTCTCATGATGAAGTGAAAGTGAGTACAAGTGTTAGTTGTTCAGTTGTGTTTGACTCTTTGTGACACCAAAGACTGTACCCACCAGGCTCCTCTGCCCATGGAATTTCCCAGGCAAGAATACTGGAGTGGGTTGCCATTTTCTTCTCCAGGGGATCTTCCTGACCCCGGGATTGAACCCGGGTTTCCTGCGTTGCAGTAGATTCTTTGGAGGCTGTCTGTTAAATCACAAATTCAGCCCATTCTGGTCCTTGAGATAAAATAACCACAGTAAAAAGCTATGGTGGCTGATCTCTAGCTTCTCGGGTGTGATGTGGTGAGCAGCCCAAGCCAGGCCTGGGGGGCACGAGCATCAGTGAAGAAGGTGCTCGTGGGGCGCTTGCTCTGGGTGGGGCTCTCGCCCTGAAAACCTAATGCCCCCCGCCCTGTGGCTGGCGGTGCTCAACGCCGGCACTTATGCGGTCCCAGGCTGTACCGGCCCAGGGTTGGCTCTTCCTGCAGCTGGGGTGTGCCCTGAAGTTCGTCTAAGCCTCAGCTGCTTTCCCCACAGACTAGGCTGAGGGTCTTCACCCACCCCTGCCGTCATACAGGGCCACTGAAAGAGGACATGAGGCATCGGGGGTGGCAGCTTGGAGAGTGGAAAGCAGGCAACAAGCCTGAAATGCTATTGTGATTCGCGGCTGCAGGACTCCGCCTTTGNAATTCACTGAAGGGCCCATATGGAAATTAATGGAAGCACTCTAACTGCAGTTAAACACAAAAATAGAATTCCAAGTGCTTTGAGAGAGGGGAAGTCAAAATACTGCTAAATAACTAGACTCATTCTTTCCAGGAGAAGTGGTGGCCATTGGGAACCGAGCATGAGGAACTATGATTTTCCTCTAAGAATCCCTCTAAGGGGAAGGATCATCCGTCATACCCAGGTTTTGCTTTGTTCTGCTCAGAAACCAAGAGCCATCTGAATGGCCTCAAGAGAGGGTGAAGGTATAAAAAATATTCTAATACTGTCTAACATTTTAAAGCCCTTACCCTGTTCTGGAGAAGGCAATGGCACCCCACTCCAGTACTCTTGCCTGGCAAATCCCATGGACGGAGGAGCCTGGTGGGCTGCAGTCCATGGGGCCGCTAAGAGTCAGACACGACTGAGCGACTTCACTTTGACTTTTCACTTTCATGCCTTGGAGAAGGAAATGGCAACCTACTCCGGTGTTCTTGCCTGGAGAACCCCAGGGATGGGGGAGCATGGTGGGCTGCTGTCTATGGGGTCACACAGAGTCGGACACAACTGAAGTGACTTAGCAGCAGCAGCAACCCTGTTCTGGAAACTGTGATAACCCCCTCCTGTATCATTTAGGCCTCACAATAACGCATGAAGTTTACAACAGTATTCTCCCCACAAGGCAGAGATTGAAGTCCAGAGAAGTTAAGGGGCTTGCCTGAGGCTACACAGCTTCCATGAGCTCAGTAATTGCAGCGCGTAGGATCTTTGTTCCCAGGCTGGGGCTCGAACCCACATCCCCTGCATTGGAAGTCGAATTCTTAACCACTGGACCACCAGGGAAGTCCCTTGCCCAAGTGTTTACTCCAGAGTTTCCTCCTGCCTCTAGCCCAGGTGCTGGTCTCATGATGAAGTGAAAGTGAGTACAAGTGTTAGTTGTTCAGTTGTGTTTGACTCTTTGTGACACCAAAGACTGTACCCACCAGGCTCCTCTGCCCATGGAATTTCCCAGGCAAGAATACTGGAGTGGGTTGCCATTTTCTTCTCCAGGGGATCTTCCTGACCCCGGGATTGAACCCGGGTTTCCTGCGTTGCAGTAGATTCTTTGGAGGCTGTCTGTTAAATCACAAATTCAGCCCATTCTGGTCCTTGAGATAAAATAACCACAGTAAAAAGCTATGGTGGCTGATCTCTAGCTTCTCGGGTGTGATGTGGTGAGCAGCCCAAGCCAGGCCTGGGGGGCACGAGCATCAGTGAAGAAGGTGCTCGTGGGGCGCTTGCTCTGGGTGGGGCTCTCGCCCTGAAAACCTAATGCCCCCCGCCCTGTGGCTGGCGGTGCTCAACGCCGGCACTTATGCGGTCCCAGGCTGTACCGGCCCAGGGTTGGCTCTTCCTGCAGCTGGGGTGTGCCCTGAAGTTCGTCTAAGCCTCAGCTGCTTTCCCCACAGACTAGGCTGAGGGTCTTCACCCACCCCTGCCGTCATACAGGGCCACTGAAAGAGGACATGAGGCATCGGGGGTGGCAGCTTGGAGAGTGGAAAGCAGGCAACAAGCCTGAAATGCTATTGTGATTCGCGGCTGCAGGACTCCGCCTTTGGGCTTCCATGGCGGTCCGGTGGTTAAGAATCCACCTGCCAGTGCAGGAGACACGGGTTCAGTCCCTGATGCGGGAAGATATCACATGCCACGGGACAACCAAGCCCGTGTGCCACACCTATCGAGCCTGCGCGCCAGAGCCCGGGAACCACAACCGCTGGGCCACGTGCTGAAGCTACTGAAGCCTGAGCGCCCTAGAATCTGGGCTCCACAGCTGGGAGGCCACTGCAGTGAGAAGCCCGTGCGCTGCAACTAGAGAGCAAAGAAGACCCAGCCCAGCCAAAAACGTTATATACTTTTTAAAAACACTTTGCCTTCTGCTTAACAGCCAGTCTTGCTCGGTTCTGGTTTGAACCGAGCATTATGGTGACTACAGAACAGACTCCTGTGTGTTGAACCCCTCGTGTATACCAGGCACCTTGAGGATCTCATCTCACCAGCACAACAGCTCTACAGCCTGGGGATTCCTATGCTGGTCTCCATTTATCTAAGGAGGAGACTCAGATGCAGAGAGTTTGTGTCATTTGCTGCTGGTCCCAGAGCTGTAAGAGCGCTGTGGGGCAGTGACTTCAGAGCCCACGCTGAGCCACTGGGCTCTGGGCTCTGAGAAGCAGCAGCTGTATTAGGACTGGGAGTAGAGGGGCATGTTTAACCCACTGGATGCATCAGTGCTCAGACAAGCCCGAGGCATCCTGCCCTGGGGGTGTGCTTGAGAGGAAACCTCCTTGGCAGGAGTGGTTCTCCAAATACCACACAGAAGAGCAAGGACCCCTGGATTTGGAAAAGGAGATTTCTCTTTGTTTATATTAATAAGTGAAGTGTTAGTCGCTTAGTCATGTCCGACTCTTTGCGACAACATGGACTCTAGCCTGCCAGGCTCCTCTGTCCATGGAATTCTCCAGGCAACAATATTGGAGTGGGTTGCCATTTCTACCTCCAGGGGATCTTTCCGATCCAGGTACTGAACCTGGGTCTCCCTCACTGCAGGCAGCTTCTTTACCATCTGAGCCACCATGGAACCCCAGGGTTGGGTGTGAACAGTGACCCCCCCCCCACTTAGAAGCATATATACCAAGCCTGCTTGGCTGGCACAACCTTGTACGGTTACTAAAACAACAATTCTGTTTGTGATACCTTAGGTGTTTGGCTTTGCTTTCAAGCTGGGTACTGTTGATGGCACAAGTTATTTTATAGCTCTCACGGGTAAATGCCATGTTCTCAGTAATGAAAGGTAATCTGTTATCACAGCCATCTTGCAAGGCTTCTCCCTGGGTGGTGGGTCCCTTGTTCCTACCTGAATCTGTTCAGTTCTAGAATGTTCCTCCTTGGCTTCAAAGAAAGAAAGGAAGAAAAAAACAAGTTGATATTTTGCCGAATTTGAATAGCAACCAGTAAAGAAGGTCAAGTTTTAAAAGAAGCAACATGGGAGGGGATTGTAATTAAATTCGCTCTGGGCTGGGTACGGATGATTCATCCCACACAACATACTGGAAAGCACGTGACCGAAGGTATTTTTCTAAATAACCTCAAGTGCTAGTCAAGTTATTCTTTAAATTGCACGCCAGCGACATCTCCAAACTGGTATTTCGCTTGGCAGGCGCTGAGCCTCTGCCATAGCCCAGATTTTCCGGCAGCCAGAACCCAGCCTTGTTTTGACAGTTGTTTCTGCTGGCTTCCACTTCTGCCTGGAAGGATGGCACAGCTCACAGGTCTGGGGAGGGAGGTGTGTGGTGGACTCCACGTGGGCAGAGCACCTCTGCCTGGGTCCAAGGAGCTGCCCAGTGCCCTCAGATGGGCAGGATGAAGGCTTAGGTCTTTTCCGAATGATGGTGCTGCTGAAATTTCTCTCTGGGGAAGAGTCTATGGGGCCCAGGTAGCACACTTGGTAACGACTCCGCCTGCCGCTGCAGGAGCCCCAAGAGACCTGGGTTCCAGCCCTGGGTTGGAAAGAGCCCCTGAAGTAGGAAATGGTCAACATTGTCCAGTGTTCTTGCCTAGGAAATCCCATGGAGAGAGGAGCCTGGAGGGCTACAGTCCATGTGGTTGCAGAGAGTCAGACACCACTGAGCACACACAGGCACTCAGGAAGGTTCCATTGACCCGGGAGCCCAGGCAAGCGTGTGCCCCAAACCTCCTCCACTGGGAGGTGTCCCCACCCACCACACCACTCCTACCCTTCTGAGCTTACTATGGTTAGTACCCGGGATACAGCTCCAGGTGGGTCCTGGCCCTAGAGCCTCACCCAAGCTGAGCCCACCAGAGTCCTTTCTTTTTTCAGAAATTGAAGTGTTATTGATTTACAACGTCGTGTCAGGTTCTGGTATACAATAAAGTGATTCAGTTATACATCTATATAACTATTCCTTTTCATGGTCTTTTCCATTATGGTTTATTAATAGGATATTGAATGTAGTGCCCCATGCTACACAGTAGGACCTTGTTGTTTACCTGTTTTATAAAGTATGTGTGGTCTCAGCACATGCAGACACACCCCCTTCTTTGTCCTGACTGCATAGTATTCCACTGTATGGGGTAATGGGGTGAATTGCATCTCCCCTTAAAAGATACACTGGCATCCCACCTCCTAGTAACTTAGAATGTGAAACGGGGTCTTCACATTGACCATCAAGTTAAAGTGAGGTCATGAGTGGGCCCTAATCCAAAATGACTGGTGTCCTTAAAGAAAGGGAACAGAGAAGGTCACAAAGACCACCATTAACAAGAGGCCTGAATGAGATCCTTCCCTCTTGGCTCGCAGAAAGAATCAGCTCTGCCAATACCTTCACCTTGGATTTCTAGCCTCCAGAACTGTGAGACGATAAATTTCTATCATTTAAGAAAACCTAGTCTATAATGAAGTGAAAGTCACTCAGTTTTGTCTGACTCTTTGTGACCCTATGGACTGTAGCCCACCCACCAGGCTCCTCTGTTCATGGGATTTCCCAGGCAAGAATACTGGAGGAGCTTGCCATTCCCTTCTTCAGGGGATCTGAATATTAGGCAGTCAGGACAAAGAAGGGGGTGTATCTGCATGTGCTGAGACCACACATACTATGTGAAAAAGCCTATCTTTATGTATTTATTTTATCGAAGTATAGCTGAGTTACAATGTTGTGTTAATTTCTGCTATATAGCACAGTAATTCAGTTATATATATATACACATACATACACATACTATATATATGTATATATATATTCTTTTCCATTATGGTTTATTACATGATACTGAATATAGTTCCCTGTGCTATAGAGCAGGACCTTTTTTTTTTTTTTGGAGGTGCGGTATCTGAGAAGTAATTGGGCTTAGATGAAGAAGTAGGACCTTCTTGTTTATCCATTCTATATATAATAGTTTGTATCTGCTAATTCCAAACTCCCATTTCATCCCTTCCCCTCTCCCCTCCCCCCTGGCAACCACAAATCTGTTCTTTATGCCTTTGACTCTGTTTCTGTATCACAGATAAGTTTGCCTGTGCCTTGTTTTAGATTCCACATATAAGCAACATCATATGATACTTGTCTTTCTTTGACTGACTGACTTCATTCAGTATGACAATATCTAGTTCCTTCCAGGTTGCTGCAAATGGCATTATTTCCTTCTATTTATGGCTGAGAAATATAAAATTATGACCAACCTAGATAGCATATTCAAAAGCAGAGACATTATTTTGCCAACCAAGGTCTGTCTAGTCAAGGCTATGGTTTTTCCACTGGTCATTATAGATGTGAGAGTTGGACTGTGAAGAAGGCTGAGTGCCGAAGAATTGATGCTTTTGAACTGTGATGTTGGAGAAGACTCTTGAGAGTCCCTTGGACTGCAAGGAGATCCAACCAGTCCATTCTGAAGGAGATCAGCCCTGGGATTTCTTTGGAGGGAATGATGCTAAAGCTGAAACTCCAGTACTTTGGCCACCTCATGCGAAGAGTTGACTCATTGGAAAAGACTCTGATGCTGGGAGGGATTGGGGACAGGAGGAGAAGGGGACCACAGAGGATGAGATGGCTGGATGGCATCACTGACTCTATGGACGTGAGTCTGAGTGAACTCCAGGAGTTGGTGCTGGACAGGGAGGCCTGGCGTGCTGTGATTCATGGGGTCACAAAGAGTCGGACATGACCTGTCTCTTATACACATCTAGATGTGTATAAGAGACAGGGACCACCTTCTGCGGGGGGTGGGGGATCTCAAGCCTGCCCTGAGAATCCCTGGCATTTCTGCCTCCATCCAGAAATCCGGAATCCTTCTAAGGAAACNTCTGGCTCATTTCCAACCCACCCACATTTGCACCCCCAGCGCCTTCCTCCCTCCAGCTCCTGACACCCCGTACACAAGACTTTCCCTCCCTTCCCTCCTCTGGGTGCTTTGAAGCCTCTGTTCCTTTCCCCGTCTTGCACAGGCTACCACCTTGTACAGACTGGGCAAGGTGTGCACTGCGTAGCACTGTGTGTGGTGCTCAGTTGTGCCCAGCTCTCTGCAACCCCATGCACGCCAGGCTCCTCTTGTCCCTGAAGTTTTTCAGGCAAGAAGACTGGACTGGACTGGGTTGCCATTTTTCTCCTCGAGGGGATCTTCCCAACCCAGGTCTCCTGCATTGGCAGGTGGAGTCTTTACCACTTGCACCACCTGGGTTGTTTAAAAACTTCCTGGGAGCAAATCTGAGCTGAGCATCTCGCCTCAACAACAACAACAACAACAAAATCTAGTTCCAATGAGAAAGGCTACGTCCCCGGCCACTGATGGAACCAGGATGACCAGATGTAACGGTTGAGCAAGGCCTCCACCGTGGGCTGGCCCACCCTGGTCCCTCTCTCATGGGCCAAGCAAGGGAAGCTTGACTGTCACTCAAACTCACTTTCACAGGACGAATCTGCTTTCATTCCCAACCTGTATAACCTAGAGCTGGTTTGAAGACCACATATGCTGACCAAAGGCCACTCCCATCCCGGCCGTCACCAAAGTCCAAACAGTGCCTGCCCTTGGTAAGATGCCCATATGCCAATAACACTACATATCAGCCCAGTGAGTTTCTTTCCTTCTGTCGCTTATCAGGACCAAGTGTCGCTCTTTTGCCAACCCCAAGCCTTCCTCCTCGATTTCTATTTCAAGTGCTTAGAAGAGAGCTGATTCAAGACTGGAGTAAAGACATATTAATAGCTGATGTATTGAGAGGAGAACAAGGGAAAACGGAGACAAGAAATGCGCATCCACTGAGCAGTGCATGCCTGCTTTGGCACCAGTTCATTATCCAGCAAGATCTCACGGGGAGGGAATGAGGCCACAAATATCCTTGTGTTGGCATCTCACACAGCCGAGAGCTAGGTCTGGTGGGAGGAAGGACCAGGGGAGCAGCAGGCTTCAAGCAAGGATCAAGCCCTGCTCTGCCACGTATCTGCCAACACCCTGAAGGTACCCTGAGCGGACGTCAGATTCTTCTCTGTCACTAGGAAATCCCAAATCACTTTTTTATAGGGCCTTCTGAAATGAGGTCACGTAAATACCTGGCATATGTTAGACAAATGTTACCTGTTATTACGGAAAGCACTGTTTACTAAAATATCAGCTTATTTTTTTCAAATCTCTTACTGAATTTATTACAATATGGCTTCTGTTTGTTGGTTTTTTGGTGTTCTGTGGGCCCTGACCAGGGATCAAGCCCGCACCTCCTGCATTGGAAGGCGAAGTCTTAACCACTGGACTGCCAGGAAAGTCCCTAAAACACCAGTTTAAAAAACTTCTTATCCAGACAACATAATATTATTCTGTGTTGATGGAGAAAACTTAAGTTCATTTTAAGAAGAAGCCAGTATGAAAAGCTAGGTACTGTGTGATTCCAATTATATGACATTCTTAAAAAGGCAAAGTTATGGAGGCAGTAAAAAGATCAGTGATTGCCAGGGTTTAGTGAAGATGGAGGGAAGAGCAGGCGGAAAACAGGATTTTCAGGGCAGTGAAAACACTCTGTTTGATGCTTTAATGGCAAAGGCCCATCATTATACATTTATCTAAAGCCGCCAAGGTATAACACCAATAGTCCACCCTGATGTAAACTCTAAGTATTAGTCGCTCAGTCATATTCGACTCTTTGTGACTTCATGGATTATAGCCCATCAGGCTCCTCTGTGCATGGGATTTCCCAGGCAAGAATATTGGAGTGGGTTGCCATTTCCTCCTCCAGGGGAGCTGCTCAACCCAGGGATCAAACCTGTGTCTTCCTCATTACAGGCAGATTCTTAACCATCTGAGCCACCAGGGATGCCCTGAAAACTATAAATCTGGTGTTAACAATGTGTCAGTGGAGGTTAGTGGATTGGAACAGATATACCACTCTGGTGGGCGATGTTGACTGGGGGCTGGGGGAGGGGATTGGAGACTATATGAGAACTTAGTACTTTTGGATCAATTTTGCTGATAATCTAAAACTGCTCTAAAATAAGTTTGAGCAAACTCCAGGAGATAGTGAAGGACAGGAGAGCCTGGTATGCTGCAGTCCATGGGGTTGCAAAGAGTTGGACACGACTTAGTGACTGAACAACAATAAAACTGCTCTAAAATTAAAGACTATTAAAAAAAGATCTTCTTAGGAGATAAATGGGACCTAAAATCAAACTTCTGGGCTTCTCAGGTGGCACTAGTGGTAAAGAACCCACCTGCCAATGCAAGAGATGGAAGAAACTCGGGTTTCACCCTGCGGTGGGAAGATCTCCGGGAGGAGGGCATAGCAACCCACTCCAGTGTTCTTGCCTGGAGACTCCCATGGACAGAGGAGTCTAGCAGGCTACAGTCCATAGGGACACAAAGAGTCGGACATGACTGAAGCGACTTGGCACATGTGCAAAATCAAACTTTGAGACTATGTATGTGAAGGGACTTCTTGTGGTGCTTAACTGTAAGGAAAGATTATTTTCAAGTGCCCATATTATCAACAGTCTTCCCACCTCTTTTTCCAGAGGATGTGTGTGTGTGTGTGGTGTTTGCACACACCACACACACCATTTCCTCCTGTGGTCCTTGGAAGCACTGCAGTCAACTAGCAGGGATTAGCTGAGGCTTTGAGGCTTTGTCACCTCCAGACTCCGCCAGCCCAGATTTCTCCCTGGGCCCTCCATGCCAGCTTTGTAAGGAAATCTTACTTAGTTCTTTGGTTTGCCAACCACATGATCTAACAGGCAGCAATGCCAAGTCCAGTTCTCACTCTCTCAGGCAAGTTGGACAAGGCCTGGATTCTTTCCTGGGAGCATCCTCAGGTTGAGCCTACTGCAGTGACTGAATCCCACCCAGCACTTTGCTCTTGCTATGAAGCTTCTGCAGAAACAAGGCATTCACATTTTAACCTTGGCATTTCAAATGCAGGTGGACATTCTTGAATCCTTCTTCTTGGGGTGCTCATCAGCCCTGGCCTTTGGGTATTTGATTTCCAGTTATGGGCTTTGAGGTCTCGTCTTCATCCTCATTCTGACCCAACTTCCCCTTCTGCCTCAGTTGCAATAGTCTTCTTCCCTAGCATATTATTCTACTGATGCATAGAATTGTGTTTTCTTTTTTTAAAGTTTAAGTGAAAACTACTACTCGGAGATGAAAATCCATAAAATGGCTTCTGGGCATTCATTAAAAAATTTTTTTGTTTAAGGCCCCTCTATCTTACAATTAGTCCCCAAAAATGTGATGATATCAGCTAGCATGGAACACTGTACTGGTGTTTCTCCTGAAGTGTGAGTTTAATTTACTGACTTTACATGTCTAGGAGGTGGTGCTTCTGGTAAAGAACCCCCATGCCAATGTAGGAGACACAGGGGACATGGGTTCAAGCCCTGGGTTGGGAAGATCCCCTGCAGGCTGGCAGGCTCCATGGGGTCGCAAAGAGTCAGACACGACTGGGCACACACGCACAACTGCATGCATGTCTAACATCGGTCCCAGATTTGAGCTAGTACTATAACTCTTGTAATCATCCACATGTTCTCACCATGTGTAGCGCCACATACAGATACTTCTACTGTATATATTTTGAGAATTTAATCAGCTAAATATTTTTAATCAGGATATGCCACAACTTCTATGAGAGAAAAGAATATCTGATTAGACTGCAAAAACTTCAGATAGTTTCTCTGCTACCTTTAAAGATTGATATAACCAACTAGAATGAATCATTTCCTCTCCCTCCCACCCATAAATAATCATTTTTTTTGGAAAAATTAGCTGGGGTTCCTAGATATAGCACTGCAACATTCATTCATTTAATACATCCACGTTCTTTTAAAGGACGAACCATCTAAGACTAGAGAATTTCCCCAAATTGACAACACGGTTTTGCAATAGTTTCTTTTGCTCCAGGTTGTACATTGTGAATAATGCGCAGATTATGAGCCAATGTGACTTTGTTGTCTGGTTGATGAAAAATCCTAACAACAATGTCACTTCCTCCAGGAAGCCCATCCTTATTCCCTCTCTTGAACGTCACTAGGTCTTGTGGCACTCACCCTATTGGCCTCCTCTTGGTCCCTGCCTCCACATTGTAAACCCTTCTTGTACAGACATAAACAGCTGTCAAGTTTCCCTCCATTGCTCACAGGACAGACCATCCTGACTCACGACAAGCCTTCAACAAATGCCAGTTAAAGGAACTGAACTGCCAAGTGCAGAAAATGAACAGAAGGTAAACGATCCTCTTTGACTCTGCTCAGATCCTGACTGGGTTCTCTGCTGCAGATCGACTCCCCTTTATGCTCAGACAGGTGGAATTAACACTAGGAGACAGGATGGCATCTGGAGTAAGTACAACGACATATACAACATCTCCATGATCAGAAGGCAGGAGCCACACATTTAATGGGAGATCCTAGCAGGCAACAGGCGAAAACAGACCCTGGCAAAAATACCTGCTGCACTGTGGGGCAGTTGCACCTGCTGCATTATTTCTGTAGACCATTTGTTTTCTAAAAGATCAATTAAAGATGGTTCAGCTGGTTCCCAAAAGGGAGAAGGAGGAGGGAGCTGAAATCTCTTTCAAAGCAAGAAAGGAAGGGAGGTGATTTAATTCTGCATTAAATCCGGTTAAGAGCACAGAACTTTATCCTTTAGTAGATATTAGTCATAGCCTCACTCTAAGGGCAGGGTGAAACCTACTTGCCCGAAGGAAAGGGAGGGGGTAGAAAAACAAAGCAACATAAAGTTTTCAAATGTTCTCCTTTTGGAAAGGGAGGGACTTCAAAACCACAAATGCCAAATGCCTCCTCCTCCTTCTTGAAAAGCCCCACAAGCCTAAGAATAACAGCTTCTCAGGATGCGCAAAGCTCCTGAGGGCTGATTATTTTTCAGGAGGAGAATTAGACAAAAATAATGCAAGTGGGAAATAAAGAGAATGACCTACTTTACAGGGGGGAAAAGGGAGGTCTGTGTGAACGTTTTGATCTAAGTGACAGTGCCGAATTGCATGCCCAAATAAGGCGCTGTGGGTCGGGTCTGCGCTGGAGAGGGTTTGTCTTGAGCTCGGAGAAAATAAAGCCAGGGCCCTGGAACCGAGTTGGGGGCCCGTCTGATGTTCTGAGAGGCCTGAGAAGATAGTGTGATTGGACAGGACTGGTGGGAGCACTTTCCTCTAATTGTACAAAGGACTCGGGGACATCCGAAAAAGGCAGCTGGGCGCCGAGCGCTGCGCCAGGCAACATGCCTCTGTAATGTCCCGCGGGGTGACCTCGCGGGGATGGGAAACCTATCGCCTCTGCGGGACTTCTTCCCTGGCGCCTAGAATGGAGAGGGGTTTGTGAGTCTAGAGGAGCCGGGACACCGTTCCGGGCCCTGGCGGGGCGCGTGGTCTCTCTTTCCCACCCGACTCTGCCTCGGAGCCCCGCAGAGGTTGCAACAGCAGCTCCGGGCTCCCCGGACTGTTTATGCGCACGTGTCTGTGTTCGCTGTTTGCGGGAGACTTGCTGAATGCCTCCTTGTTTTCTCGCGCGCACCGCTCCAGCTTTTTTTTTTTTTTTCTTCTGGATTCTCGCCTGTCTCCTCCCACAGAGGAAAAAAAAAAAAAAGGTCACGTATGTTTGGAAAAATATGTAGGTCAGTGGAACATTTCCTGCACTGGCGCAGGAGAGGAGGGCAGCGGGGGAGGGGAGGGAGCCGCAGCCTGGAGCTCCGGCTGCGCGCTCCTGGCCGCGGCCCCCAAGCCCTATAGGAGGGGCTCCTTTCCAGCCTTGACCCATTTTCCGGACCGGCTACGTTCGCCTAGGAAGAAACAGTGATCGTTCCTCCCCAGCAGGCGCCGCGGTCGTCTGCGCTCGCCGGCGTCTCCCTGATCCCCGCCCGCAGCTCTCCGGGAAAGCGCAGTGGTCTGCGCGCAGGGCTGCCCCACGAGGACGGCGTGCTGGGGGCCACGGTGGCGCGCTGGCCCCCCAACGCACTGGACAGCCGGGTGGCAGCGCGCAGGGGAGGGCGATTCCCCACCGCCCCCACTGACAACTTGAACGGGACCTCCACTGGCCTCTCCTTCGGACAGTTCCCCTCTAAGCACACCCCGTCCCCGCCCCGCACCCTCGGCCGGACCATGCCGCGCGTCCCCGGCAGCAGCCCTGCGGTGGAGGCCTTGGCCGCGGGTGTCTCCGCCGCTCAGGGAAGCTGGGGGGTGGGAGGTGGGTCCAGGGGCTCCTCTGCTAGTAGGGAGCGCAGGGTGCGGGTCCCAGGCTGGGTCGCAGCCAGGGCCCGGCGTACGGCCAAGAGAGACCCGGCCGGCGGCGGCCGCGGGAGCGCAGGGAAGGAGGAGGAGGACCGGGAGGAGGCGGGAGGAGGGCGGGGGAGGAGGAAGAGGCGGCGGCGGCGGCGGCGGCTCCTCTCCCCGCTGGCTCTGCGTGCGGAAGAGTTTGCCGCGCGAGCAGCCGGCCTCCCGCAGAAGCCTAGGGACGCACGGCGGCGGCGTAGCTCTGAGACCCGCAGCCGCGGCGGCGGCGGCAGCAGCGAGAGCAGCGCCTCCCGCCGCCGCCCGGGAGGAGCTCGCCGCGCCCGCTCGCCGCCTCGGCTCCCAGCGGCGGCGGGAGGCGCGTCTCCCGGGCCCAGCCCGCGCCCGGCCCCGCGGGGCCACCCCGGCCCGCTCCGAGGTAAGGGCCAGGCCCCGGGAAGCGGGGCCCCGGGGTGGGAGGGCGCGCGCGCAGGTTCGTGGGACTTGATCACCTGCCTGCCGGCGCGGTGGACGCACGGAGCGGGGAGGGGCGCCCCGGCCCGGGACTGCGCTTTGCCGGGGACCTGGGGCGCAGGCGATTGAGTCCCCACCCCCAGCCCCCGGTCCTGCGGCTGGAACATCGCGTCCTGCGGGATCGCGGCGGCGGCCGGGCGGGTAGTCTCTGTGTGCATCTCGCCATAGGAGGCAGAGGATGAGACACCCCGATCCCGGGTGCTCAGAGAGTACCGTCGGGGTGGGTGGAGGCCGTGCCCGGGTAGCAGCCTCGAAGGTCGCCCAGAGGTTTTCCTGAGCCCCATCGCGCGCTCTCCAGATCGTGGGGCGCCGGGGACCCCCGGAAAGCGTGACATGCGCGCCCCGGGCCCACGATCTCAACGGGTCCCTAGATCGGAATTGGTTCCGGGCTGTAATGGGTGCCGAGCCTGCACCCTGGACACGCGTAGCCCGGCCCTGCTCGCCGCCTCGCTCCCCAGGTTGGATGCCAGCGCGTTGTTTTGTTGGGAGATGTGCTCCCTCCCCCGAGCCAAAGAAGGAGGCTTACCTTTGACCTTTCCAGAGATCCGGACGGGGCGGGTAACCTGGGGGTAGGGCAGTGTACCAAAAGGCCAAATTAAAAACCAACCCCTCTTCTCTATCTGCCACTCCTTAACTGCTTACGGTAAGAAAGTTTGTTTACAGCCCCGTGATTCATAAATAATTAGTAACCAGCTCTGTTGATTAAACAAGATGGAAACCTTAAAAATACACACGCACTTCCAGAAAGTAAAAGCTTCCAAGGTTGTATCCAGGAGGCTTTAGTTCGCAAAGTTGAAAGCCCCTGGGTTCAACAGGTGTTCAGAAGGGGTCTGGAAAGAGAACTCGGTGAGTTTGGTCTTTAATGCCTACTCCTTTGATTCATTATATTGATTGGCCTATTTCTTTACGGCAAAATATGGAGTAGTTATTAAATTAACCTAATTAGCAGAGACAACTTGTCATAATTGATCATTTAGAACCGGAACCATTTTTTTCCTTAATAGGAGGATTTTCCCCGTTTGGACTTTGCAGTTAATTAGTTCTAAGGCAGTTCCTGGCAGGGTTCAGCTCTGTCCATCCCTATGTCTAGGAGACACAAACTAACTCAGTCCCTGATCAGTGAACTGACCAACTCATTATAAGGTGCATTAAAAACACAGCAAGTTTCAATTGTTCTTCTTGGGAGGTGCAAGTTTAAAATTCAAGGGCAAGTTGTAACTCTGGCTTTCTGTCCAGAAGATTTCTTAAAGGAGAAGTCTGCCAAAAATTAACCCCCAAAGGTATTTTAAAATAACTGCAATAAATATGATGTTTAAAAGAGCTATTCAAGCTTGGATCACTATTTTGCAAAAGCAAAAGATCTGTTTGATTGTACAGCTAAAGCAGGACGGGTAGAAGTATTGGCATTTCTCAGCAGTCTACTTAAAGATTTAGTTAAAAATAAAGTGTACGCAGCAAAGGCTTTCAATAATCGTCTTCCGTCTCACAGAGAGATGCGAAGTGTGGCTTAGAGGAATTGTAAATATGCTGCTTTTAGCCATTTTCTCCCTGGAAATCGATGCATACATTTATTTGCTGATCTGTCCCACTGCAGCAGATGTAAAATCAGTTTGATTCTCACTGCTCCCCATAGTGACTCCCATGGAGGCCAGAGAAGGGAATATATTCTAGAGGAAATATGTTACAAATAAAATGTTACCTCCCAAAGAGTTAAACATGCCCAGAAAAGAACCAAGATGTGTATAAGAGACAGGCCCCGGGAAGCGGGGCCCCGGGGTGGGAGGGCGCGCGCGCAGGTTCGTGGGACTTGATCACCTGCCTGCCGGCGCGGTGGACGCACGGAGCGGGGAGGGGCGCCCCGGCCCGGGACTGCGCTTTGCCGGGGACCTGGGGCGCAGGCGATTGAGTCCCCACCCCCAGCCCCCGGTCCTGCGGCTGGAACATCGCGTCCTGCGGGATCGCGGCGGCGGCCGGGCGGGTAGTCTCTGTGTGCATCTCGCCATAGGAGGCAGAGGATGAGACACCCCGATCCCGGGTGCTCAGAGAGTACCGTCGGGGTGGGTGGAGGCCGTGCCCGGGTAGCAGCCTCGAAGGTCGCCCAGAGGTTTTCCTGAGCCCCATCGCGCGCTCTCCAGATCGTGGGGCGCCAGGGACCCCCGGAAAGCGTGACATGCGCGCCCCGGGCCCACGATCTCAACGGGTCCCTAGATCGGAATTGGTTCCGGGCTGTAATGGGTGCCGAGCCTGCACCCTGGACACGCGTAGCCCGGCCCTGCTCGCCGCCTCGCTCCCCAGGTTGGATGCCAGCGCGTTGTTTTGTTGGGAGATGTGCTCCCTCCCCCGAGCCAAAGAAGGAGGCTTACCTTTGACCTTTCCAGAGATCCGGACGGGGCGGGTAACCTGGGGGTAGGGCAGTGTACCAAAAGGCCAAATTAAAAACCAACCCCTCTTCTCTATCTGCCACTCCTTAACTGCTTACGGTAAGAAAGTTTGTTTACAGCCCCGTGATTCATAAATAATTAGTAACCAGCTCTGTTGATTAAACAAGATGGAAACCTTAAAAATACACACGCACTTCCAGAAAGTAAAAGCTTCCAAGGTTGTATCCAGGAGGCTTTAGTTCGCAAAGTTGAAAGCCCCTGGGTTCAACAGGTGTTCAGAAGGGGTCTGGAAAGAGAACTCGGTGAGTTTGGTCTTTAATGCCTACTCCTTTGATTCATTATATTGATTGGCCTATTTCTTTACGGCAAAATATGGAGTAGTTATTAAATTAACCTAATTAGCAGAGACAACTTGTCATAATTGATCATTTAGAACCGGAACCATTTTTTTCCTTAATAGGAGGATTTTCCCCGTTTGGACTTTGCAGTTAATTAGTTCTAAGGCAGTTCCTGGCAGGGTTCAGCTCTGTCCATCCCTATGTCTAGGAGACACAAACTAACTCAGTCCCTGATCAGTGAACTGACCAACTCATTATAAGGTGCATTAAAAACACAGCAAGTTTCAATTGTTCTTCTTGGGAGGTGNGGAACGTTTCATGCAGGGATGGGCAAAATAAAGGACAGAAACAGTAAGGACCTAACAGAAGCAGAAGAGATTAAGGAGGTGGCAAGAATACACAGAACTATACAAAAAAAAAAGGTCTTTGATGACCTAGATAACCACAATGGTGGGGTCACTCACCTAGAGCCGGACATCCTGAAGTATGAAGTCAAGTGGGTCTTAGGAAGCATTATTATGAACAAAGTTCATTCATAAATGGAGGTGATGGAAGTCCAGATGAACTATTTCAAATCCTAAAAGATAATGCTGTTAAAGTGCTGCACTCATTACATCAGTAAATTTGGAAAACTCATCAGTGGCCACAGGATTGGAAAAGGTCAGTTTTCATTCTAATCCCAAAGAAGGGCAAGGCCAAAGAATGTTCAAACTACCACACAATTGTGCTCATTTCACATGGTAGCAATGTTATTTCTAAAATCCTTCAAGACAGGCTTCAGCAATATATGAACCAAGAATTTCCAGATGTACAAGTGAGGTTTAGGAAAGACCAAGGAACCAGAGATCAAATTGCCGACATTTGTTGAACCATAGAATAAGCAAAGGAATTCCAGAAAAACATCTGCTTCATTGACTATGCTAAAGTCTTTGGCTATGTGGATCACAACAAACTGCAGAAAATTCTTAAAGAGACAGAAGTACCAGGCCACCTTACTTGTCTCCTGAGAAACCTGCATGTAGGTCAAGAAGTAACAGAACCAGACATGAAACAACTGACTGGTTCCCAACTGAGAATGGAGTACGACAAGGCTGTGTATCATCACCCTCCTTATTTAACTTCTATGCAGAGTACAACATGTGAAGTGCCAGGCTGGATGAATCATAAGCTGGAATCAAGGTTGCAGGGAGAAATATCAACAACCTCAGATATGCAGGNGAAGCCTAGGGACGCACGGCGGCGGCGTAGCTCTGAGACCCGCAGCCGCGGCGGCGGCGGCAGCAGCGAGAGCAGCGCCTCCCGCCGCCGCCCGGGAGGAGCTCGCCGCGCCCGCTCGCCGCCTCGGCTCCCAGCGGCGGCGGGAGGCGCGTCTCCCGGGCCCAGCCCGCGCCCGGCCCCGCGGGGCCACCCCGGCCCGCTCCGAGGTAAGGGCCGAGCCCCGGGAAGCGGGGCCCCGGGGTGGGAGGGCGCGCGCGCAGGTTCGTGGGACTTGATCACCTGCCTGCCGGCGCGGTGGACGCACGGAGCGGGGAGGGGCGCCCCGGCCCGGGACTGCGCTTTGCCGGGGACCTGGGGCGCAGGCGATTGAGTCCCCACCCCCAGCCCCCGGTCCTGCGGCTGGAACATCGCGTCCTGCGGGATCGCGGCGGCGGCCGGGCGGGTAGTCTCTGTGTGCATCTCGCCATAGGAGGCAGAGGATGAGACACCCCGATCCCGGGTGCTCAGAGAGTACCGTCGGGGTGGGTGGAGGCCGTGCCCGGGTAGCAGCCTCGAAGGTCGCCCAGAGGTTTTCCTGAGCCCCATCGCGCGCTCTCCAGATCGTGGGGCGCCGGGGACCCCCGGAAAGCGTGACATGCGCGCCCCGGGCCCACGATCTCAACGGGTCCCTAGATCGGAATTGGTTCCGGGCTGTAATGGGTGCCGAGCCTGCACCCTGGACACGCGTAGCCCGGCCCTGCTCGCCGCCTCGCTCCCCAGGTTGGATGCCAGCGCGTTGTTTTGTTGGGAGATGTGCTCCCTCCCCCGAGCCAAAGAAGGAGGCTTACCTTTGACCTTTCCAGAGATCCGGACGGGGCGGGTAACCTGGGGGTAGGGCAGTGTACCAAAAGGCCAAATTAAAAACCAACCCCTCTTCTCTATCTGCCACTCCTTAACTGCTTACGGTAAGAAAGTTTGTTTACAGCCCCGTGATTCATAAATAATTAGTAACCAGCTCTGTTGATTAAACAAGATGGAAACCTTAAAAATACACACGCACTTCCAGAAAGTAAAAGCTTCCAAGGTTGTATCCAGGAGGCTTTAGTTCGCAAAGTTGAAAGCCCCTGGGTTCAACAGGTGTTCAGAAGGGGTCTGGAAAGAGAACTCGGTGAGTTTGGTCTTTAATGCCTACTCCTTTGATTCATTATATTGATTGGCCTATTTCTTTACGGCAAAATATGGAGTAGTTATTAAATTAACCTAATTAGCAGAGACAACTTGTCATAATTGATCATTTAGAACCGGAACCATTTTTTTCCTTAATAGGAGGATTTTCCCCGTTTGGACTTTGCAGTTAATTAGTTCTAAGGCAGTTCCTGGCAGGGTTCAGCTCTGTCCATCCCTATGTCTAGGAGACACAAACTAACTCAGTCCCTGATCAGTGAACTGACCAACTCATTATAAGGTGCATTAAAAACACAGCAAGTTTCAATTGTTCTTCTTGGGAGGTGCAAGTTTAAAATTCAAGGGCAAGTTGTAACTCTGGCTTTCTGTCCAGAAGATTTCTTAAAGGAGAAGTCTGCCAAAAATTAACCCCCAAAGGTATTTTAAAATAACTGCAATAAATATGATGTTTAAAAGAGCTATTCAAGCTTGGATCACTATTTTGCAAAAGCAAAAGATCTGTTTGATTGTACAGCTAAAGCAGGACGGGTAGAAGTATTGGCATTTCTCAGCAGTCTACTTAAAGATTTAGTTAAAAATAAAGTGTACGCAGCAAAGGCTTTCAATAATCGTCTTCCGTCTCACAGAGAGATGCGAAGTGTGGCTTAGAGGAATTGTAAATATGCTGCTTTTAGCCATTTTCTCCCTGGAAATCGATGCATACATTTATTTGCTGATCTGTCCCACTGCAGCAGATGTAAAATCAGTTTGATTCTCACTGCTCCCCATAGTGACTCCCATGGAGGCCAGAGAAGGGAATATATTCTAGAGGAAATATGTTACAAATAAAATGTTACCTCCCAAAGAGTTAAACATGCCCAGAAAAGAACCAAGTGAGGCTTCACTAATTAGCATGTTGAAAAAAAAAATTCGCTGATTGGAGAAGTGAGTGTTCAGATGGTGGCTCAAGAATTCATCTTTCTGTAGAAAATAACAATTGTTTTAAGCTCATTTGATTCTTGTTAAGAGTTTGGGCTCCCCCCCCTTTTTCTTTTTTTACTATTTCTGGCTATGTCATAATGAAAATGATAAACAAAATAATAAAAATAGTTTAAAATGACACTTATCATCTGTTATATGTCATGATGAAGTTGAATTCATCTTATTTTTTGAAACAGTCTTTCTTAACTCTTGGTAATCTTTATAGCTGGCTGTTAGTACTGCTACTAATTTTGGGGTTACACATTCAAAATTAGTGAGTTCTTTCAGATTAACAATGCATGCATGTGCTCTTTATATCTTTATATGGTCCTTTATATGGTCCTCCATATACCTATATATAGTCATTTTTCAGAAGTCTGGCTTTTGAACCTTAAGCTTCTAGAGGGCTAAGTCCTTTTTCTTGATTTGTAAAACAAGCATATATTTTATTCTTTCCATGAAAAGTCAGCTTTTCCATGGTGATCCGAGCACTGACTGTCCCATGCCGATCTCAGGCAGAGAGAGGCATTTCTTTTCTCAAGAGAGGTCAGATTGTGAGGTGTTGAAAATAGCCCAGTAACACTGTATTCTTGGCTTTCTTACGGCCACGGTCTAATTGGCTGCATCAAAGAACCATCTGATGGAATTTTGCATCTGAGTAGTGGCAATGATGCACATTACTTGCTTACAGAAATGTTTGACTAGCAGGTTCCTGATCTTTACTCTATGTGTAGCAGAGATAGGCGACCACATTCATATTCCATCCAGCATCTCATCCCTAGGAGGCCTTGTTCATCACTGATGCTCAATAATAAGTAGGTGGAGGAAACAAGCTGACTTGTGGATGACAGTTATCCAAAGGGTAGAAATTGCTGAATGCTAATGGGGTACTTAAGTCTGAGTAATTCTAGTTTAAATCTGAAGATGACTAATAGCACCTTAGAGCACTAAATAAACACTTATTAAATGTGAACATATGTTTAAAGGGGGAATGTTTTTAATGCAGTCTTTAAGGCACTACTGTTTCTCACTGAATTCTTTGAGGTTGGGGACCACTTGGCGTTATAAGCAATCTCTTAGGGGAAGTTCTCTCAGAGATCACTTGAACTTCTGTGGGTCATAAGACAATGTGTGGTTTTCCATAGGATGATTCAGAATAGAAATGAGAGTTTAATCTTCTATGTTGATGTGAAACAAAGCAAAACAAAAATGTATTAAAAAAGAGGAGGGTGCAGAAGATGGTATGTCAAACTTTATAGTGTAGAGTAGCATTGATTGTCTGGGGACCTTGTGAAGGGCAGGTGCTGACTCAGCAGGTCTAGGCTGGAACCTGAGAGCCTGCATTTCTTAAAAGCTCCCACATGCTCCTGAGGCTGTGACACTCTAGAAGGTTCTGGAATGTTCTCAAGCCAATTCAGCCTGTGTAGCATCTACTGCATAGGAGGACCAGGTGATAGGAAAAGAAAGAACATGGGTCCTCCCTGCCCTTGAGGAACTGACGCAACGAGGAAGAGAGAGTCTTTCTAGACTGGACTGAGGCTCCGGGAAACTCCTCTTCAGTGTGGCGGTGGCCTGAGAGGGTCCCAGGAAAGAGGTTTTTTTCTGGTAGGGCTCCCACGCTGGCCACCCTTGACCTCTAGTTTTCTGTGAATGAGAAGCTCTGTGACTCACCAGGAAATAAAATGCAGATGCTGAAATCACATCTGGGATGGCCTTCCTACTCAGCTACCGTGTGACTTGGAGCAACTTTTTCTTTAACCTTCCTGAAACTCAGTGTCCTGGTTAAAAGAATAGTGGGAATAACACTTACCTCATCAAGGTAGATAGAATGACCAGTGGAGGAGACACATCAGACAGAACAGAAAAGTGTGTGTTACTCAGTCATGTCTGACTCTCCGTGACCCCCTGGACTGTAGCCTGCCAGATCCTCCGTCCATGGGATTCTCCAGGCGAGGATACTGGAGTGGGTTGCGGGGTTGCTTTTATTGCTGCTGATGGGAGAGGAGAGGCTTGCTAGGCATGGAGGAAGAAGAGGTTCCTAAAAATATTTTTGCACGTAGTTCACCAAGTCGAGATTCCATTTGGTTAATCAGCAAACCCAGGGCTGGCAGGAGAGAACCCGGCCTGGGGCTGGAGCGTGGGCAGCTGTACCAGGTAATGGATGCAAAATGGGATGATGAGGAGCACCCACTTCTCCACTCTTCTGCAGGACCCTGGCTTCTGGTGAGCCCTGCTCGTACCCTTCTAGCAGTGTATTTACCTGAGGCTGTTCCTGCTACTCAGCCTGTAGGTTCTGTTGATCAAGACCCAACTGGCATTGGTGGTAACCAGGCACGCCTTAACAATATGTTTCGGAGGGAAGGGCACTGGTGTGTCCCTTGCTGGGCCCTCTTAAGGGCCAGAGCCATCCATTGGCCTTCAGTTTAGTGGGAGTTCCCTGAAGGCAGTGCAGGGTGAGTGGGAATTCACCACCCGGCACTTTATACTTCATGCTCTGAGGTGGTACTTCCTTCTGACTTCTGGGGAAGGCAGATGTTCCAAGGTAGAAGTCTCATTCACCCCGATTTTAGGGGAAGTCATCTGGATTTCCCAGTTGGCACGAATGGTAAAGAACCTGCCTGCCAGTACAAGAGATGTAAGAGGCACAGGTTCGATCCCTGGGTCAGGAAGATCCCCTGCAGGAGGAAATGGCAACCCATTCCAGTATTTATAGAGCCTGGAGGGCTACAGTCCGTGGGGTTGCAAAGAGTCGGACGCAACCAAAGTGACAGCATGCAAGCTGGGTGGCCCTCAAAATACCTCCACCGCTGTTGCTCTCACATGTATGTTTGTGAGTTCTGCCTGTTATTTACAAAGGACACTTCTCTGCTCCCATTCCCACTCCATGCTCTGCCAAAATAAACCATGAAAACCAAGTGCAAGAGAATGGCAACGGGCTTGTGACCCTGTGATGTATACGAGGGAAGGACTAGTGATTGAACCCAAACCCATGATGGGGTATAATAACGGGGGGAGTGTCAGGGAAAACTTAAAATGGAAACCAAAGCAGAGGCGGGACCCAGGGTTCCAACTCTGTGGGCGCTGATGCTTTGCTGAAACCATGGAGGATTATGTCCCAGGTCACTGAAAACCGTCTGGGCTTCCCGAGGACACAAGCCCCCATAAAGGAAAGCCGTGACTGAACCTAGTTGAGTGATCCTTACAGCCTCTTCTGAACCAAAGCCCGCACCGGGCAATCTCAGGAGGAATCTCTGTACCCTGTGAGAGTCATAATATTGAGAACTGGAGAACACCGTAAATGTTATTATTTTTCTGTTTTAAATGTATACTTACTTTTTGGCAAGTATAGAAAAGATTGAAGAAAATGGAGATTTCCCACAATCTCAAGGTGTATTACCCTTACGTCTTTTTTTCTATGCTTTAAAATGTTTTTTTTTAATGTGAAATTTAAAAAAAAAATCATGAAAATTTCACACAATCCAGAACCACTTCTAGTAAAAAGATCCCCTTCACCCTCTGGCCCTACTAATGTTGTTCAGTCACTAAGTCGTGTCTGACTCTTCTTGACCTCATGGACTGCAGCACGCGGGGCTTCCTTGTCCTTCACCATCTCCTGTAGTTTGCCCAAGTTCCTGTCCATTGAATCAGTGATGCCATCCAACCATCTTACCCTCTGTCGCCCTCTTCTCCTTCTGCCTTCAGTCTTTCCAGCATCAGGGTCTTTTCCAATGAGTCAGCTGTTTTCATCAGGTGGCCAAAGTATTGGAGCTTCACCAGTCCTTCCAATGAGTATTGAAGATAGATTTCCTTTAAGACTGACTTGTTTGATCTCCTTGCTTTTCAAAGGACTCTTAAGAGTCCCTTCTCCAGCACCACAGGTCCAAAGCATCAGTTCTTCCATACTCTGCCTTCTTTATTGTCCAGCGTTTTTTCTGCCTGGTAGAAACTTGATTTAGCTCAGAGGTCCACTCTCTTCCACCTGTCTCAGGGGTAAATCCTGATTGGCTGAGCAACTGCTGGTGGGCCTGCAGTCTCACCAGTGATTGGCTTAGGGTGAGCAGGTGGCCCTCCTGATCAATCAAACATGAGGGTAACTTAGTGGGCGGCTTTCCTGACTCTTAAGAAGAGATGTAGGAGGAACCAGCCACTTTTTTTCTTCTGGACACAATGCCTGTAAGTGGGGCAGCAGTCAGCCAACAGAACGGGCTGGGCCAGGTCCCAGCTGACCTGCCAAAGAATACAAAGGTGAAGAATGGGGCCTCCAGAGTGCCCCTGACCTTCTGAAGAGGAAGCTCTGATTTGGGACCTTCCTAAGCGGAGAAGGCAATGGCACCCCACTCCAGTACTCTTGCCTGGAAAATCCTATGGGCGCAGAGCCTGGTAGGCTGCAGTCCTTGGGGTCGCTAAGAGTCGGACAGGGCTGAGCGACTTCACTTTCACNCCCTGCTCAGGTACCCAGCGCGTCTGCCCCCAGCCCTGGGCCTCCTGGGGCTCCTCGGCAAGCTGGCCACGGGGAAGCCCGGGCACAGCGGTGATTGGTGGTCGCGGGCACAGGTGGCCGGGGCTGGGGAGGGCCGGGGCCGGAGGAGCCAGGACGGGGTCGACGCCCAGGTGTGGGGGTCGTGCCCTCTGGGGAGGCCCCTGGTGCCCGCCGTGGGTGGGCGGGTGGACACGGCTCTGTGCTGGGCCAGGGTCCTGGTCTCGGCTTCGGTTTATTCATGGGTCTCGGTGAGCAGAGGGGAACCTGACCTCAAGGCGACCACGCGGCTGGACGCAGACTTGAATGGGGCCCCTGCTCGGGGTGGACGTGGTGGGACCAGGCCTGGGTCCAATGGGACTCCCCAGACGTCCTCCCAGAACGCGGCCTGGGGCGCCACGGGAGCATCTGTCTGGGCCGCAGCAGGAGTGCCTCTCGGGAGACTCCGCGGCCCGACCCCTTACGGCAAGGACGGGCCCGCCCCACCCAGGCAGCGGTTCACGGCAATCCATGTTTTGCTGGCCTCTGCCCTCTGATTTCCTGAACCAAAACTGAATCCAAGTTGGCCACGTTGGCAGGAGCCAGGCCCGGGTCAGCCTGTGTGGCCGGACCCTGGGTGCCCGCTGCCCAGCGCTGTCACCTGGCCCGTCTCCAGGCCATCGCCTGCGATCAGAGAGCCCTGCGCGCCCTGGTGACTGTCGTGAGGCGCTCAGCCCGCCAGGTGCTGCCTGAGCCCCTGAGCGGGGCGGTGCTGGGTGTCTGGGGCCCCGGCCTGGGATCCCCGGCATGGCCGCGCCCAAGTGGTCCCGTGAGGGGCAGCGGCTCCTGGGGTCGTGGCCTGTGTGGGGCAGGGGTGGGGAGTGCGTGGGGCCCAGCCCCCCGGAGCGGGCTCCGCACCTGAGGGGCCCACTGGCCTGTCCTCGTGAGTGCCCGCCGGGCAGAGGCGTCTGTGAGGCAGATAAAAACGCTGCTGTTTAAGTGAGTATCGTGACCCCAGCCCCACCCCCGTTCCCGACACTGTCTGGTTTTCACATGGAGCGGACATGTTGCCACGTGGCAACCAGGGCTGGTGGGAGCCGCGGGCCAGGGAGGCGGGATTTCTTCCTCTTACCTCCTGCCAGGGAGGCCCCGGGTTTAAAAGTCGCTCTCAATATGTGTTTCCGTTTCCGGAGCTGAAACTGCAGAGCTGCCTGGTGGCTTGAAGAATGGGGTGGAGCTAGCTGTGGTTTTAGGCGGGGGCTTCATGCCCGTAACCGGCTGGCCCTGTGGCTCTGTGTCCTGGGGGCAGGGGCCCAGCCCAGCCGCAGGGTCACACTCGCAGCTCACTCCCCCAGTGCCTCCTGAGGGCGCTGCCGCACACCCGCCTGCGTCTACTGCCCCTGGCACCAGAAGCCTGGTGCTGAAGGCCGCCCACCGGTGCGGTGGCCCGAAGGTCCCTCAGTCACCGGCACGCACCCCCACGGGTGCGGCTGTCAGAGGTGGGCATCTGCTTCAGACTTGCCTGCCCCCCTGCCCAACCGCTCTTTCTGGCCCAGCCTGGCCTGGGGCTGGNCGCCCACCGGTGCGGCGGCCCGAAGGTCCCTCAGTCACCGGCACGCACCCCCACGGGTGCGGCTGTCAGAGGTGGGCATCTGCTTCAGACTTGCCTGCCCCCCTGCCCAACCGCTCTTTCTGGCCCAGCCTGGCCTGGGGCTGGCAGCAGGTGCCATGGGCCTGGACCTTCTCCAGAGAACAGAGGCTGAAGACGGGGGCCCCAGAGACCAGGATGGATTCTCAGGGGCTGGAGACATCCCCTCCAGGGCTGCTGGGGCTTGAGCTCCACCCTCCTCGCCTCTGCCCTCCTCTCCTCCACCCAGAAGCGTCCTTGTCAGGGGGCTTTCCCGCCAGGCTGCCAGGGGCTTCGCTTCACTGCATCCTGAGCCCCCAGGACAGGAAAGTCAACTGCAGCAAGGATTTAGCTCCTGGGACCTCATGGGAGGAGCGTGCTGCGGGGCCCTTTGCGTGCAGAGCACGCCGCATCCTGCTGGGCCTTGGGGAAGGCCCCGCGCTGGGCAGAGCCCCGAGTTCTCCCAACTCAGTTCTGCGGCTTTCTGATGAGAACTAAAAACATCTGTGAAATCCCACACTAACATTACGCTTCCCTGGTGGCTCAGCCGGTAAAGCGTCTGCCTGCAGTGCGGGAGACCTGGGTTCGTATTCCTAGGTTGGGAAGATCCCCTGGAGAAGGAGATAGCTACCCACTCCGGTATTCTGGCCTGGAAAATTCCAAGGACGGAGGAGCCTGGAGGGCTCCAGTCCATGGGATCGCAAAGAGTCGGACACGACTGAGCCACTTCACTGGTTCACACTAATTAAAATAGTTTTCTCCATTTCTGCATGAACAGCCGTTGGACTTTGGGTAGAGATTGCACCGAATCTGGAGAGCATGTTAAGAAGTGTTAGGATTTTAACATTATTCAGTTCAGTCGCTCAGCCGTGTCCAACTCTTTGACCCCATCGACTGCAACACGCCAGGCCTCCGTGTCCATCACCAGCTCCCAGAGTTTACTCAAACATGTCCATCGAGTCGGGGATGCCATCCAACCATCTCATCCTCTGTCGTCCCCTTCTCCTCCCACCTTCAATCTTTCCCAGCATCAGGGTCTTTTCCAATGAGTCAGTTCTTCGCATCAGGTGGACAAAGGATTGGAGCTTCAGCTTCAGTCTTTCCAGTGAATATTCAGGACTGATCTCCNGTATGTTTGTGAGTTCTGCCTGTTATTTACAAAGGACACTTCTCTGCTCCCATTCCCACTCCATGCTCTGCCAAAATAAACCATGAAAACCAAGTGCAAGAGAATGGCAACGGGCTTGTGACCCTGTGATGTATACGAGGGAAGGACTAGTGATTGAACCCAAACCCATGATGGGGTATAATAACGGGGGGAGTGTCAGGGAAAACTTAAAATGGAAACCAAAGCAGAGGCGGGACCCAGGGTTCCAACTCTGTGGGCGCTGATGCTTTGCTGAAACCATGGAGGATTATGTCCCAGGTCACTGAAAACCGTCTGGGCTTCCCGAGGACACAAGCCCCCATAAAGGAAAGCCGTGACTGAACCTAGTTGAGTGATCCTTACAGCCTCTTCTGAACCAAAGCCCGCACCGGGCAATCTCAGGAGGAATCTCTGTACCCTGTGAGAGTCATAATATTGAGAACTGGAGAACACCGTAAATGTTATTATTTTTCTGTTTTAAATGTATACTTACTTTTTGGCAAGTATAGAAAAGATTGAAGAAAATGGAGATTTCCCACAATCTCAAGGTGTATTACCCTTACGTCTTTTTTTCTATGCTTTAAAATGTTTTTTTTTAATGTGAAATTTAAAAAAAAAATCATGAAAATTTCACACAATCCAGAACCACTTCTAGTAAAAAGATCCCCTTCACCCTCTGGCCCTACTAATGTTGTTCAGTCACTAAGTCGTGTCTGACTCTTCTTGACCTCATGGACTGCAGCACGCGGGGCTTCCTTGTCCTTCACCATCTCCTGTAGTTTGCCCAAGTTCCTGTCCATTGAATCAGTGATGCCATCCAACCATCTTACCCTCTGTCGCCCTCTTCTCCTTCTGCCTTCAGTCTTTCCAGCATCAGGGTCTTTTCCAATGAGTCAGCTGTTTTCATCAGGTGGCCAAAGTATTGGAGCTTCACCAGTCCTTCCAATGAGTATTGAAGATAGATTTCCTTTAAGACTGACTTGTTTGATCTCCTTGCTTTTCAAAGGACTCTTAAGAGTCCCTTCTCCAGCACCACAGGTCCAAAGCATCAGTTCTTCCATACTCTGCCTTCTTTATTGTCCAGCGTTTTTTCTGCCTGGTAGAAACTTGATTTAGCTCAGAGGTCCACTCTCTTCCACCTGTCTCAGGGGTAAATCCTGATTGGCTGAGCAACTGCTGGTGGGCCTGCAGTCTCACCAGTGATTGGCTTAGGGTGAGCAGGTGGCCCTCCTGATCAATCAAACATGAGGGTAACTTAGTGGGCGGCTTTCCTGACTCTTAAGAAGAGATGTAGGAGGAACCAGCCACTTTTTTTCTTCTGGACACAATGCCTGTAAGTGGGGCAGCAGTCAGCCAACAGAACGGGCTGGGCCAGGTCCCAGCTGACCTGCCAAAGAATACAAAGGTGAAGAATGGGGCCTCCAGAGTGCCCCTGACCTTCTGAAGAGGAAGCTCTGATTTGGGACCTTCCTAAGCGGAGAAGGCAATGGCACCCCACTCCAGTACTCTTGCCTGGAAAATCCTATGGGCGCAGAGCCTGGTAGGCTGCAGTCCTTGGGGTCGCTAAGAGTCGGACAGGGCTGAGCGACTTCACTTTCACTTTTCACCTTCATGCATTGGAGAAGGAACTGGCAACCCACTCCAGTACTCTTGCCTGGAGAATCCCAGGGATGGGGGAGCCTGGTTGGCTTCCATCTATGGGATCGCACAGAGTCGGAAACGACTGAAGCGACATAGCAGCAGCATCATCAGCAGCAGCAACCTCTTAAAGGAGGTCAAGTTGGATTTTTCCGATAGTTGTAACCAAAAGCATCCTAACTGACCCATCCCTCACCTCCTCTCCATATTGGAGAGTTGATTGTTAACCATGCGGGTGTAATCTGCTCGTCATTTTCACTGCATTTACATGTATACCATGTATGTACATTTTCTTTTTAAACTAACATAATTCATTTTGCACATTTTATTTAATGACTTTTGTGTGTGTGTGGTATGAAATTTGGGGGTGTCATTTTTTTATATCTACTTTATTCTTTTTAAAGGTTACATAATAACACTCAGAGGGATGGCTGACACATAATTGATTAACCCATTCCCTACTGTTAAACATTTATTGTTCTTTATTTCTTATGGTTCAGTCACTCAGTCGTGTCTGACTCTTCTTGATCCCAAGGACTCCAGCACACCAGGCTTCCCTGGCCTTCACTAGCTCCCTGAGCTTGCTCAAACTCATGTCCATCGAGTCAGTGATGCCATCCAACCATCTCATCCTCTGTCGTCCCCTTCTCCTCCTGCCTTCAATCTTTCCCAACATCAGGGTTTTTTCCAATGAGTCAGCTCTTCGCATCTGGTGGCCAAAGTATTGGAGCTTCAGTTTCAACATCAGTCCTTCCAGTTAATATTCAGGGTTGATTTCTTTAGGATTGACTGAGTTGATCTCCTTGCTGTCCAAGAGACTCTCAAGAGCCTTCTCCAACACCATAGTTTGAAAACATCAGTTCTTCAGTGTTCAACTTTCATTATGGTTCAACTCTCACATCCATGCATGAATACTGGAAAAACCATAGCTTTGACTGTACAGACCTTTGTCTGCTTTTAAATATGCTGTCTAGGTTTGTCATAGCTTCTCTTCTAAGGAGCAAGCACCTTATTTTAATTTCATGGCCACAGTCACTATCTGCAGTGATTTTTGAGCCCAAGAAAATAGTCTCTCACTATTTCCATTGTTTCTCCATCTTTTGCCGTGAAGTGATGGGACCAGATGTTATGATCTTCATTTTTTGAATGTTGGGTTTTAAGCCAGCTTTTCACTCTCCTTTTTCACCTTCATCAAGAGGCTCTTTAGTTCCTCTTTGCTTTCTGCCATAAGGGTGGGGTCATCTGCATATCTGAGGTTATTGATATTTCTCCCAGCAACATTGATTCCAGCTATGCTTCATCTATTTTGCCTGATGTACTCTGCATATAAGTTTAAATAAATAGGGTGACAATATACAGTCTTGTTGTACTTTCAAAATTTTGAACCAGTCTGTTCCATTTCCAGTTCGAACTGTTGCTTATTGACGTGCATACACGTTTCTCAGGAGGCAGGTAAGATGGTCTGATATTCCTGTCTCTTTAAGAATTTCCCACAGTTTGTTGTGATCTACACAGTCAAAGGCTTTAGTGTAGTCAATGAAGCAGAAGTAGATGTTTTCCTGGAATTCTCTTGCTTTTTCTATGATCCAACGGATGTTGGCAATTTGATCTTTGGTTCCTCTGCCTTTTCTAAATCCAGGTTGTACATCTGGAAGTCCTTAGTTCTTATACTGTTGAAGCCTGGCTTGGAGAATTTTGAGTGTTTGCTAGCATGTGAAAGGAGTGCAGTTGTGCAGTAGTTTGAACATTCTTTGGCATTGCCCTTCTTTGGGATTGGAATGAAAACTGACCTTTTCCAGTCCTGTGGCCACTGCTAAGTTTTCCAAATTTGCTGGCATACTGAGTGCAGCACTTTCGCAGCATTGTCTTTCAGGATTTGAAATAGGTCAACTGGAATTCCATCACCTCCGCTAGCTTTGTTCATAGTGATGCTTTCTAAGGCCCACTTGACTTCACATTCCAGAATGTCTGGCTCTAGATGAGTGACCACAATATTGTGGTTATCTGGGCCATTAAGATCTTTGTTATATAGTTCTTTGGTATAATTCTTGCCACCTCTTTTAATATCCTCTGTTTCTGTTAAGTCCATACCATTTCTGTCCTTTATTGTGCCCATCTTTGCATGAAATGTTTCCTTGGTATCTCAGATTTTCTTGAAGAGATCTCTAGTCTTTCCCATTCTATTGTTTTCTTCTATTTTTTTTGCCTTGGTCACTTAGGAAGGATTTCTTTTCTCTCCTTGCTATTCTTTGCAACTCTGCATTCAGATGGATATATCTTTCCTTTTCTCCTTTGCTTTCCCTTCTCAGCTCTTTGTAAGTCCAGGACTGTTTCCCAGGGAACCACGTCTTTATTTCTACTTCCTGACTATTATGAACATTGTATTAACTTCCTGATCTGTACATTTTCAGATACATTTCAGATTTTCCTCCGGGATTACTAGTAGAGTATTCCTGGATAAAGAGCCATACCGCTTTGAAAGACTGATAGATGCTGCCAGGTAGATGGCTAAAGCAGTGTTGAAGGGTGCCGTGTCCCCATGTTTTAAGCCTATGTGCTCAGTTGTGTCCAACTCTTGGAGACCCCATGTACTGTAGCCTGCCAGGCTTCTCTGTCCACAGGATTCTCCAGGCAAGAATGCTGGAGTGGGTTGCCATTCCCTTTTCCAGGGGATCTTCCTGACCCAGAGATCAAACCCCCATCCCCTGCACTGGCAAGCAGATTCTTTACCACTAGTCCCACCTGGGAAGCCATGTCTTAACCAAAGTCCAAGTCATTGAACATTAAATGTATATGTAATTTTAATGGCTACATAATAGCCCATGATAATTGTTGTTGGAGTGTTTCATTGGCTTATGAAGACACACAAGAGAATATTGAGATGGAGGCTATGAAAACTGAATAGACATAATTAACCTTGCTATAATCTACAGAAAGTCCTAAAGTGGTGTTAGGAGAGACACTCCTCCCGTGATCTATTTCCAAGAAAACTGGAAGGAGACAGCCTTCCAGACCCTTCTCAATCCAGTCAGATGGTGCCCAAGCATCTTTATTAAAATTTTTTTAAATTTATTTTTAATTGGAGGATAATTACTTTATAATATTGGGTTGGTTTCTGCCATACATCAACATGGATCAGCCATAGGTATACAGATGTCCCCTCCCTCTTGAACCAACCTCTCACCTCCCACCCCATCCCACTTCTCTAGTTTGTCATGCCCAAGCATTTCTAAGAAGCTTTGTTGTTTCTGGGATCCACAGAGTTTTTAACTCTGATAGGCGTTTGTTCACTGAATAAACAGTAGTCATTTAAACAAAGATTTCATGCATTGCATGAAGCATAACTGAAATATGAGTTTTCTGTATGAAATTTTCCAGTTCTGTAAGAAAAGAGAGGAAAGCAAATGGGATGGATGAAACTCATAAGACATGCTAGTCACATTTTTCCACTTTAATGCAGAGAAGAAAATCTAATGTTTCAAGGAAGTTCCCAGGGACAGGGTGATTCCATTTCAAGTCTGGTGCCTAATCATCAGTCCTCCAGTGGGCCTACAGGTCTTTGGAGGTAGTGTCACTAATAGCCTGTTTCAGTGAAATTCAGATCTGTCTTTAACTAGAAAATCCCAGTACTTTTTCAGTTTCAGACTTGATAGCTTCGATTTTCCTCTGATTTCATTCTGCAAGGTTAAGGCCTACTTGGAAATAAGCAACATGATCAGTGTGTTCATGTCACAGTGTGAACAGTCAGCCTGCCTGTTGTCAGTGTGGGGGAAGGGTCAGACATTGCTGAGCCACCCAAGAAATTTTTGTGAGGAGGTGGGCTGGAATGAGACAGGGAAGAATCCATCAGGCTACTGTGTTGATCCAACAAATCATGTATCTGTTGCATCAACATCGTGTGTGTGTGTATGTGTGTGTGTGTGTGTGTGCGCGTGTGCTCGTGTGTGTGTGTGTCTGACTCTTTGCAACCCCGTAGACTATGGCCCATCAGGCTCCTCTGTCCATGGAGTTTTTCAGGCAAGAATACTGAAATGTTTTGCCATTTCTTATTCCAGGGGATCTTCCAAACCCAGGGATCAAACCCGAGTCTCTTTGTCTCCTGCTTTGGCAGGCGGATTCCTTACCACTAGTGCCAGCTGAGAAGCCCACTGTCTACAAAAGGCATGACCTGTGGGGGAAGGGTTGGAGTGAGGGATAGATTGGGAGTTTGGGATTGATATATATACACACTGCTATATTTAAAATAGGTGATCAACCAGGACCTGTATAGCACAGGAAACTCTGCTTCAGTTCAGTTCAGTCGCTCAATCATGTCCAACTCTTTGTGACCACATAGACTGCAGCAGGCCAGGCTTCCCTGTCCATCACCAACTCCCAGAGCCTACTCAAATTCATGTCCATCGCGTTGGTGATACCATCCAACCATTTCATCCTCTGTCGTCCCCTTCTCCTCCCGCCTTCAATATTTCTCAGCATCAGGGTCTTTTCTATGAGTCGGTTCTTTGCATCAGGTGGCCAAAGTATTGGAATTTCAGCTTCAGCATCAGTCCTTCCAATGAATATTCAGGATTGATTTCTTTTAGGNAATATTCCATTTTATAAACCCATTTTGATACCAAAAATACTATTAATTACAAAATTTAATGATAAATGTATCATATCTATTGCTTCATCTATTTTTCTGTCTGGTATTGGTCATAGTAGATTCTGGCCTCATCAATACCAGGGTTTGAAACAACAAATCTCAGTGCTTACAGATTATTGCACATGTCTAAATTAATAATTTTAAAAATCAAATAATATATTTATAATATATTATATATATAAGCTTATTATAATACAAATATATTATTTGATATTTCATATTTTACTATAGAACTGATAGATCAACAAAAAATACATGAATAATTTTTTAAAACTTCTAAAATTATGCTAAGATTATGTGTAATAAAAAACAGAATCCATAACCTATGAATCAATGTCATTTTTAATTTTTAAGGTATATTTAACTGTGTAATTTGTGATATTGTCAACAAATACATTCTTCATATTTAAATCTTTAATGTATTGCTATACATGGAGACTTTAAGATATATAATAATATAATATATAAAATTCAGATATCTATGTATTAATGTATATTGTATATAGCTGGCATAATGAATGAAGCTATCATTCTGATCTAATTAGTCTGTCTAGAAATCTAATTGTCATAATTGAAATCTTTTTTTTTCTTGAACTTCCAATAGCCAATCTGGCTAAATTTTACTTTAAATAACCCTTAATACCTGCTGCTTTTCTCCTAACTATCAGGTTATAACCTCCAAATACAATATTTTTACCTGGATGGATTACTCATTTTAGTAGCCATGTGTCCTACACATCCAATGTGACCTTCCCATATGCTAGCCTAATTGTCCTGTTTTAAGTTCACTGTTAATCTTCTATTAAGTCTTCAATGACTCACTACCATTGCTCTTTTCCAAGGCAGTGCCATTGAAAGGTCCTAGAGAGCCTTTCTTCATCTTCACCTGCCTCCACCTGTCTCACCTGTCTTCACCTGCCACCCTCTCTAGCTGCTTATTCTTTCTCTCTTTTATACACTAGCATTCTTTCAAAATCTCAAATGGATCCTGTTCCCTGGCACGTCAGGACTACTATGCATGTTCTTTCTTTTGTCTATAATGTTTTTTCCTCAATCCCATATTCCCAGCTATTTAGCCAAAGCATCTCTGCAATCCTAATACATGCTCATGAAACACCATACACTTTTCCACTGAAGTTGTCACAGTTTTAAGTGAAAAATATAGTTGTGTGACTATTTGATTAGTCTCTGTCTCTCCCAGTTGAATTTAAACTGCCTTATATATGGTAAAGAATTTGCCTGCCAATGCAGAAGGTACAAGAGACGCAACTTGATCCCTTGGTTGGGAAGATGCCCTGGAGGAGGGCATGGCAAACCATTCCAGGCAATAATGATCCTTGCCTGGGAAATTCCATGGACAGAGGAGCCTAGAGGCCTACCGTCCATGGAGTCACAAAAGAGTCAGATACAACATACATGTCAGGAACAACATACCTGTGCTTTGGCTCAATAGAGTGTTGCCTGGTTAGAGATAAGTACTCATTGATTGAATATGTGATTGAATGTTAATAGCAAGATACACGCATCTCAGTTTTCCAAAGTATTTTATATCATCTAGTTCTGGTTACTCTTCTGGACAGTTACCTTCACCAGAATAGTCAAATTTACACAGAAACTTCAGGATAAACCACAAATCCTTTGGCTTGGCAGACATAAGTCTCAGAGCCACCAGGGAAGCCCTCTTAAGACACAGCTACCCTTTAAAATTGACTCTTTTTAAAATTTATTTCATGCTTCAACACTTTAAACCTTCTGCTTTTGAGAAACTGATTCACACTTTATCTCTCAAAGGCATCCCATATTCTTTTGTTTCTAATGCATCTAATACCCTTCTTACCTCTTTGTTTATCTAATTCCTGCATGTTAATTCCCTTCAGTCATCTCTGACTCTTTGTGCCACTATGGACTGTAGCCTGCCAGTTTCCTCTTTCTGTGGGATTTTCTAGGTAAGAATACTGGAGTGGGTTGCCATGTTTTTCTCCAGGAGATCTTCTGACCCAAGGACTCAAACTATACATTAAAACCTAGTCAGGGCACTTTAGCTTTACTAAGCGTTACCTAAACAAAATGCTTCCTGTGATGGCTTAGACAGTAAAGAATCTGCTTGCAATGCAGGAGACCCGAGTTTGATCACTGGGTCAGGAAGATCCCTTGGAGAAGAAAATAGCAACCCACCCCAGTATTATTAGCTGACAAATCCCATGAACAGAGGAGTCTGGCAAGCTACAGTCTATGGGGTTGCAAAGAGTCAGACACGACTGAGCCCAACACTTCCACTTGCAAACAGAATGCCAGTTGTCTTCTACCCTATATATATATATATATATATTATGTTTGCTGTTCACTGTCATGCATACTTCTGTATTTTATGTGCATGTATGTCTTTTGCAATTACTTTTTTAAAGTATCCTGTAAGCAAGAGTCCTGTTTCATATAAAATCATATTTATACCTAATAAACATTTGCAAAAATAATTAATTAATGGATTAAAATTAAAGAAGTAAGGACTGAAATTAAGGAATTATGAAATATAGTCTTGGCAATAAATGCAAGCTCAATGGTTTCAGGTGATGTCTTAGTCTATCTAAGTCAACATCATTTCATATTGTCAAGTTAGGAAATTTAACTTTTCTGACTGACTGCCAATATCCAATCTTAAACAGAGGGTGATTAAAACAATGATTCTCCAGGACTGTGACAAGATGGATAATTCAATAAATAAATCTATTACATTCCAGGCAAAGGATCAATAATGAGGATGTGAAAGTTTATGAAATGGAGTGTCTGGGACTCTATGAAATTTCATTCTTAAAAGTAAATAATACTTTCAGTCTAGAATGTTATGGGAAAAAACTGCAGCAATTTTGTTGAATTGATAATTATTGTATTAAAATGGACTTATATTGTAAAGAAATTGGCTATTGGCTAGAAGTTTAAAAAAGTACTGCAAAGGGAAATTGGCAGAATTTAGATACTAATTGTAGAGATTCCACTCAGTGTAGTTCAGTCAGTCAGTCATGTCTGACTCTTTGAGACCCCATGGACTGCAATATGCCAGGCTTCCTTGCCCATCACCAGCTCCTGGAACTTGGTCAAACTCATGTCCATAAAGTCAGTAATGCCATTCAACCCTCTCGTTCTCTATCATCCCCTTCTCCTCCCACCTTCAATTTTTCCCAGTATTAGGGTCTTTTCCAATGAGTCAGTTCTTTGCATCAGGTGGCCAAAGTATTGGAATTTCAGCTTCAGCATCAGTCCATCCAATGAATATTCAGGATTGATTTCTTTTAGGATGGATTGGTTGGATCTCCTTGCTGTCCAAGGGACTCTCAAGAGTCTTCTCCAACACCACAGTTTGAAAGCATCAATTCTTCGGTGCTCAGCTTTCTTTATAGTTCACCTCTCATATCCATGCATGACTACTGGAAAAACCATAGCTTTGACTAGACAGACCTTTGTTAGTAAAGTAATGTCTCTGCTTTTTAATATGCTATCTAGGTTGGTCATAGCTTTTCTTCCAAGGAGCAAGCATCTTTTAATCTCATGGCTGAAGTACTCTGCTTAGTACTCTGTAATAACTGAAATGGAAAAAGAAAAAGAATAGATCTGTGTATATGTATAACTGAATCACTGCTGTTGTACTCCTGAAACTAACACAACACTGTTAATCAACTGTACTCCAAGAAGAAATTTTTTAAAAAGGAAACTGAAAAATACAAGAGAATTCCTCAAAAAAAAAAAAAAGAAAAGAAAAGAAAAGAAAAAAAGGGTGGAATTAACTAATTAAAAGACAAGGCCCCCGGAGTCATCATCATTAACTACATAAGAAATGTCTCTGGAGATCATGTTCAAATAAAACTATGAAGAAAATATAAAGCCCCCAGCGTGGGTGTGTGTGTGGTGAGGCTGGAGTGTTGCCGAGAATGAGTTGTTGGGTAGCTCTGGACTGTCAGTTCCTCCAAAGCAGAGATTGCTCTTGACCTCACCAAGGTTTTCTTCATGGTCAGGCAGGATTGTATTTCTGTGGTCTCTCCTTGCTTCCCGTTTGCAGGGATGGTCAGAGAGACAAACCCCTTCACAGCGAATTTGCATGGTAGTTTTGTAGAGGTTTTACGATCTCTACAGCTAGAGAAGTTTCTCCTAGTTCCAAACTTGTGGAGCCCTTGGCTGATAAAAAATCTGTGGGAATTATGGCTGAAGACAAACTGATGTCATCTGGGGCAAGAGAGCTTCCGATTTTTCAGCCAAGTCTAGGTCTTCCTGGGGTGTGTCCACTCTGGCCTGTGGCTCTCAGCTCTCAACACTGAGAGGGCGAGGGGGGCCTGCTCTGTGTGGTCCCAGGATCCTGGAAGCACTTGTCACCCCTCCACTCCCTCTTGGAGAATCTGTTGCTCACTCCCAAACACCAGGTCTACCAACAGAGGGTGGCAGCTCGGGAAAAAACCTCCACCCTCTGACTGTCGCTTGCCTTCACTTTGTTTGAATCTAGGGAGGCTCCACTTTTGGAGACAGTGTCCAGGGGAATCACAAGACCCCTCAATTTTAGAGTTCAATGAAGGCGGTGGCCTCGATGAGCACAGAGCCCTCCCGCCTGCACCTCACGGCCTGGTCCTGCCTTCTCCACTAGCTCAGGTCCACTTTTTCACCTTCGTGGCTGTCATTCACCCCTCTGCATGCTGACTCTTCATTCCCAGAGCCCCGAGCCCTTCACTTGCTCTCGGGTGACTATCAGGATACTTCCAGGCAGGGCTGCAGCCTTCACTCTCTAACAGTTGGGTTAGGACCCAGTGGTCAAACCGCCGCCCTGGCCCACATGCACGAGTGTCATTTTCGTGACTGAGCCTGAGATCTGACTGGTGTCAGAGCCCCCTGCACTCCACACCACCCACAGGGCCAGCAGATAGGCCATCAGGAGGCTCAGTGGGAGGAACAAGAGAAGACTGTTGACGTTGGTTCCTGGCTGCTAAATACAGCAGATGTGGTCGGCTCAGCTGTGTTCAAGGAAACGCGGCAGCACCCAGCTTCCTGCACAGGGGCCCCTGGCAGCTTTTGGTCCTCTTCCCACCTGTGGGTAACAACTCATTCATCTTCATCCTGGGTGTCTACGTGCTTCCCTGGGAGGAGTTGGAGGCTGGATCTGCCTAGCAGGTCCTCCTCCTCCTTGGCCAGGGCCTCCATCCCTCGTGCTCTGAGAGCAGACACCCACGTCTGGACAGCAAGATATCCATCCCATTTGTGCCCGTGTAGGAGGACCTGTGCTGCTGGTTCATGTGGAGTTACAGGGTGGGGGTGGTCTGTTTCTCCGCTAATCTTCCCTGGGCCTCGACTGCAAAGGCCTGGGGATTTATGGGGGCTTCCCTGGTAGCTCAGCTGGTAAAGAATCTGCCTGCAATGCAGGACACCCCGATTCCTGGGTCAGGAAGATCTGGAGAAGGGATAGGCTGTACTTCTCCAGTGGCTCAGATGATAAAGAATCTGCCTGTAATACAGGAGACCTGGGTTCAGTCTCTAGGTTGGGAAGATCCCCTGGAGGATGGCTTAGGAACCCACCCCAGCATTCTTGCCTGGAGAATCCCCATGGACAGAGGAGCCTGGTGGGCTACAGTCCATGGGGTCTTGAAGAGTTAGACATGGCTGAGCAACTAAGCACACTGCACTTTACAAAGAAGAATAGTTCCTTTTGTGATCCTAGTTTCTCTGAAGCTGTGCTGAGTTTCCATCAGTCAGCTGTGCAGAGTGGTCCGCCGCCTAACCTCTGCTTTTATGAACCAAACCCCTGCTTTCCATGGGCACCACATGTCTGTGCTGTTGTCTTTATGTTATGCAGCAGAGTCTAGTCTATCGGGTCATGGGGCGGCTTCGTTAGGATGAACTCACTTGAGGCTGTGTTTGTGTTTTCTAACAGCTCAGGTTGGCAGCTCTTATATATGTGTTGTGGTCTGTTTATATGAGATACCTATGAAAGCCGGAAACCTTTTCCTCCCACGTGGCAGCGCTGACCTATGACCCGGTTCTAGATCACAGCATGGGAGTGGTCATTGCTGTGTGGGTCAGCGGCATTTCTTTTTCGTCTTTGTTCATGTATAGTTGATGTATAATGTCATATGAGTTTCTGGTGTACAGCAAAGTGATTCGGTTATACATACATACAGATTCTTGCTCATAGTCTTGCTTTTCCTTTATACTCTATCACAGGACACTGAATAGAGTTCCCTGTGCTGGATCTTAGGATTCAGTTGCTTATCCATCCTGTGTATAGCGGTTTGTATTTGCTAGTCCCAAACTCCCTCCTCACCCCTCCCTACCCGCCTTGGCGGGTAGAGGAGTCTGCTCTGTGAGTCTGTTTGCTCTGTCTGTGAGTCTGTTTCTGTTTCATAGATAAGTTGATTTGTGTCCTGTTTTAGATCGCATGGGTAAGTGATACCATGTGGCGTTTGTCTTTCTCTGTGTGGTTACTTTGCTTGATGTGATCATTTCTAGGCCCATCCATGTTGCTGCATGTTCTTTTGTGTGGCCAGTCAGCATCATTTGGCACTGACTTTGTGAGGACAGTTTGTGGCCAGTAGCAGAAAGTCTTGACACCGTGACACAGTCATGGTGACCAGCTGACCCAGGCAAGCCACATACACCCCAGAGCCCATCTTTTCATCTTAACAGGGAGGCATTGGTCCTGAAGGCTCAGGGAAGAGAAAGGATCTGCCTGCCAAACAGGAGATGCAGGTTCGATCCCTGGGTCAAGAAGATCCCCTGGAGGAGGAAATGGCAACCCACTCCAGTATTCTTGCCTGGAGAATCCCATGGACAGAGGAGCCTGGTGGGCTACAGTCCATGGGATTGCAAAGAGTTGGGCATGACTTAGCAACTAAACAACAACATTGGTACTGAATGGGGAGAACCAGGAGAAGAGAATGTTTATGAAAGAGTTCCATAGAAATGAAAAGTTTTAGTACTGTTCTTATTACTCACTGCTCTGACCAGCTTGTCATTCAAGCTTCCCCCCTTCCAGCTGGGTACATGCCAGCCTCAAGGTGATTGCTTTTTGAATGAAGTACTCAGTTTGTTGGGTTTTCCCCCCCCCACACAAGGTACATGCTAACAATTAAAAACACAGTATAGGCCAGTGTTCTCTTGAAAGCTAACATTATGGGAAAAAGTGAAATCCTTATAGTTGAAGGGTCCCTATAGATGCCAGACCCTTAGGATATCTTGGCAATTGCTTGGCATTGCAGTTTGCTTTCGAAAGCTTTTGCCATTTATAAGAACAAAGCAGCCTGATAACCTTTGGTGTCCGAAAATTCAAACTAAATCAAATAGACTCTGTGTATTCCCATGAAATCCAAGACTTTATGGGATATGTGGGACATTTCACCATGATAAATGTGATGTGCTGTTTCTTGTGATCTTTAGTCTTCTTTTTTTAAAATGTAATTTCATGCAATTTTATTTACATTTTAAATTGGCGTGTAATTGCTTTGCAATGTTGTGTGAATTTCTGCTGTACTACATTGAACATCAGCCATACATACATACATACATATATCCCTCCCTAAAGAGTGTTGACCAGGGGAATTGGGGCTCAGCTCTGATCACCCTGGAAGGATCCTGTTTCTTTCTTCCCATAGCAAAATTTGTTATAGACCTAGGAGTGGTAGTGGGTTTAGCCACCAAGTCATGTCCGACTCTTTGAGATACCATGGACTGTAGTCCACCAGAGTTCTTTGTTTATGGGATTTCCCAGGCAAGAATACCAGAATGGGTTGCCATTCCCTTCTCCAGAGGATCTTTCCAAACCAGAGATTGAACCCATGTGTCCTCCAGCTCCTGCATTGCAGGCAGATTCTTTACCGCTGAGCCACCAGGAAAGCGCTAGCAGACTGAGACAGGGCCTCAAGGATCATCCAGCACAAGGCAGCTCACCTTTTCCCATATGAAAATTAGGGGTTCCGAAAGCAGATGGGATTCTCCCGCTCCCAGAGCCTGGGTCCCGCAGCCTGGCAGACCTGCTGACCCTTCCAGAAGTTTCCATACTTCCCTTTCTCCCTGAGACCTGAGGCTGTTGCTTCTCAGCTGAAATCCAGGCAGTCGCAAGGAGGAGGCGTTCCTTGGTCTCGGCTGGCAGTCACTGCCCAGAAGTCCTGGGAGGGGGGAGGCCTGCAGCCCGGAAGGCCAGCCTCACCCCAGATCCGTCTTATCTCTCTGGGCGCCACACAATCTGCTTGTGATAGTCAGATAAGGGTGTCAGAGTCCCGGGCTGCCGGGAAGAGGGAGGGACAGGCAGCGGCAGGACACAGACCGTCACTTTCACTTCTGGAACCTACTCTCTCTGGTAGCTGCTGACATCCGACTTCCTTCCAGATAAAAGCACAGAGCCCACTCAGGATGAAGGACGAAATGCCTCTTTATTTGAACAACTTCCCAAAGGGCTTCGTGTGTCTGGGTGGCGGGGGGCCGTGGGGGTGTGTATTGACCGTAGTACCTTCCCGCCCTTGAACTTCGTCACCTGCACCCCCTGGCCCTCTGTATCACATGTGCTCAGTTGCTTAGTCATCCCAACTTTTAGTGGCTCCATTGACTTTACATGCCAGGCCCCTCTGTCCATGGGATTTTCCAGGCAAGAATACTGGAGTGGGTTGCCATTTCTTCCTGACCCAGGGATGGAACCCAGGTCTCCTGTGACTCCTGTGGTGGCAAGTGGATTCTCCACTGCTGAGCCACCTGAGAAGTGCCCTCCTCATCTAAGGGCTAAGCCCCTCTGTTCACAGGCCTTGGCTCCTCAAAACAGAATCCTCTATCTTCTCACTTCATACCCCAACCTTTCCTCTACAGACTTTCTTCTTGTCTTAACCCTCTCCGGCCCAATGTTCCCGAGACTTTGCGGGTTAGAACCTCGAATCCCAGATATGATATCTCAGAGAACGTCGGGTGCCTCTGAAGTCACATGCCCCGTCACAGTGGGAAAAGAAACAGTGCGAACCACATCCATCAGAGAAGGTCGCACAGGCTGGGTGGAAAGAGCACGTGACAAAAGGCAGTCGGATTCCATGTTAGTTAAAACATGGGAGAATGAAAGGAATGAACTTCCTGTCAAATAGATGCATGGGAGGTGGGTGATGGTGGTGGATGAACACAGTGCTTACAAGTCAGGGGGTTAGTGTGTGGGCTGTGCTGTGCAACTAAGCTCAGTCACGTCCAACTCTCTGTGATCCTGTGGACTGTAGCCGGCCAGGCTCCTCTGTCCATGGGGCTTCTCCAGGCAAGAATACTACAGTGGGTTGCCATGCCCACCTCCAGGGGATCTTACCAACCCAGGGATTGAACCCAGGTCTCCTGCATTGCAGGCAGATTCTTCACTGACTGAGCCACCAGGGAAGCCCAAGAATACCGGAGTGGGTAGCCCTATCCTTTCTCCAGGGGATTTTCCTACCCAGGGATCGATCCAGGTGGATTCTTTACCAGCTGAACTGCCCGAGAAGCCCAGTGTGTGGGCTACCTACATTTAAATCCAGCTCTTCTGACCAGCTAAGTGCAACTTAGGAAAGTGGCTGTAACCCAGACCCTCCCTTTCTTCCTGTGACCCATAGGGATATGATGGTGCCTACTTCTTGCTGTTATCTTGATGCTTAGCTGAGAGGCTGAAGTGGTACCTACGCCTTGCTGTTGTTCTGAGGCTTAGCTGAGATGCTATAAGCAGAGCCCCTAGAGTTGTGCTGGCTCACAGGAAGCAAGCCATGCCATTTATTGTCATTATTCCATTCTCTACAGTGAACGTGTGTACTGGGGCCAATTAGACCCATGAAAATGTTGGGAAAAGTATCAAAACTTTGGAGAAAGCAAGAAAGCATGATCTCCACCTGCGTGGCTAGGATTGGCATAGGGCTGTGTAGGGAACAGGAGGCTCGACCAGTGACTGGTGACTAGGTCAATAGTCAGACTGACCCTACAGAGCACCACCTAGATGCATGCACGTGCACACACACACACACAAACACACGCAGGATTGAGCCCGCAGGTGCCAGGAAAACTGACCACTCCCTGGGTGTTTACATGCCCAAAGAGATGGGAAATATCTCAGGGTCGTAAAAGCCCAGACACAGGAGACTCTCTGACTCCTGGAGATATTTTATTTACATTCCTGTAGGTCAAGGTAAGAACCCAGAGTCCTTTCCCTCCCATCTCAAGGGAGCAAAGATTTCCTTGCTTCCTTCCTAGAGGCAGAGGGAAGCGCACGTAAGTAGACAGAATCCTTGGTTTCCCCTCCCGCATCTCTGGGGTATCAGCTGCATGTGCAGGAAGTTCCCACTGGTTCTCCTCACTGCGCCCTGGAATCTGGGTCTGGGGGTGCACACTGCAGGGTGGACACTGGCTGTTGGTCTGTGTGTATCAGCAGAGCGCCTCTTCCTGGCCTGGCTACCTCTGTTCCTGCAGTGTTCATGATTATAAAGCACAGAGCTGGGAGTGGGCAGCATCTTAGACCTTGTACTGTTTGACAGGCAGCCCATATAAATGTGTGCTTTGCAGGCCCAGAGAACTCTGAGTCCCTGTCTGAAGGGCATGACTGAGGACCTAGGGAGCTGGCTCAGCACCCAGGGCACAGGTGGCTCCAGGTGGGCTCACTGGTGTTCTTTCTTTTACCAAAGAGACCCAGACAGCAGTAAATAGCCAAGGTTTACCAATAATAGCTGGATTCTTTAACAGTAAAGTACAGGCCTAATGAAATGACTCTGCCCCAAGCTGTTCATGAAAGGGGTGGAAAAATGCTGGCGTGTCCTGGTGTTTCCATTTTTGATCAGCCTCATCTGGGAATTTAATACGTTTTCTGATCAAAGTCCAAAGTCTGCTTTGCTTCAGCTTTAATCTTTGGTTATAAACACACACACACACACACACACACACACACACACACTCTCTCTCTCTCTCTCTCTCTCTCTCTCTCTCTCTCTCTCTCTCTCTCTCTCTCTCTCTCTCCAGGTTACAGCCAAACTGATTTCATTTGGAGGGTTGGAGTGGTGGATAGGGAAGACATATCTAGATAAAGAGGTAGTCACTGACTTCATGATGGGAAGATGTTTGGACAGTGCAGGTAAATGTTAACAGTGTTTTCAATGTGAAGTATTTGGTATGTTTGAGATGATTTTATTCTATATACTGCATTTTATTCATTGTTGATATGGCCTGGAGCCATGTTTTCTGTTAATGCTTATGTCAAGAAAAAGAAGGAAAATAAATTAATTCAAAAGCTTTTCAAACTCCAAAATTAACTTCATTTAATTAAAAAAAAAAAAAGTTTGTTTCCCTTAAGGAAGAAGGTGACATTTATAAAACAGAGTCTAAAGGATCCCTTTACAAAGGAAAATGGAGGGACTTAAGAAGGACTCCTGTGTGGCCGAGCTTGGCTCTCAGAACTTCCTTTATCATCAGTGAGTTATTTGGACTGGTGGGAAGACAGAGCCTTGAGAAGCTGCTCCGGAACTAAACAGGCCGACTTCAGTGTCCTACTTTTTCAGAGGGAGACAGAGGTGGATGGTGCAGGAGGTCAGATGGCTCCCAGAAGAAGAAGGAGAAAGTGGCCTGCCTGACCTGGCACGGCCAGAGACGGCCTTGACTTTCAGATAGAAGGCCGCGTCAGCTTCCCCATGGGCAAGCGCAGAGCCTTGCCAGCTAATCTTTCCTTTTGTTGTTTAGTCCCTTAGTCGTGTCCGACTCTTTTGCGACCCCAGGACTGTAGCCTACCAGGCTCCTCTGTCCATGGAATTCTCTAGGCAAGAACACTGGAGTGGGTTGCCGTTTCCTTCTCCAGGGGATCTTCCCAGCCCAGGAACTGAACCTGAGTCTCCCACATTGGCAGGCGTATCGTTTACCACTGAACCACAGGGGAAGCCCACATTTTTCCTTTAGTTCTGACCTGATTGATGTATGGTTTGTGTCGTTAGGTCCATAATCAATGAAGTAGTTTAACTACTCAACTCACCCAGCATTTACAGGTTCCCATGGTGCCACGTGCTGGGGTGCCCCTGAAGGTGGGCCCCCACAACGCTGGGATGAAGAGGCTTGGTATTCAGAGGAGCCTAGGATGCTTGGAGACTCGGAGTAGCAAGTTTGTTTTTTTGGTGGGGGTGAGGGGTGTGTGGTTTTTAATTTTTATCAAGTTGTGTTGGTTTCTGCCATACAACAAGGCAAATCAGCCCTCTGAAGCCTCTCCTTTCCCGCCTCCCTCCCCTCTAGGCCATCACAGAGCCCCCAGACTGGGCTCCCCGTGTTATAGTGCTATACAGCAATTTCTCTCCAGCTGTCCACTTTGCACATGATAGTGTATGTATGTTGATGCTACGTTCTCCGTTCGTCCCACTCTCTCCCTCCCGCACTGGGTCCACCAGTCCATTTTCTGCATCTGTGTCTCCATTCCTTCCCTGCAAATAGGCTCATCAGTACCATTTTTCTAGATTCCATAGATATGTGTTCATATACAATATTCATCTTTGTCTTTCTGACTTACTTCATTCTGTACAACAGGCTCTAGGTTTGTCTACTTCAGTTCAGCTGACTCAGATTCATTCCTTTTATGGCTGAGTAATATTCCATTGTATATATGTACCATATCTTTTTTATCCATTCATCTGTCAGTGGACATCTAGGTTGCTCCCACGTCCTGGCTGTTGTAAATAGTGCTGCTGTGAACATTGGGGTACATGTGTCTTTTTCAGTTATGGTTTTCTCAGAGTATATGCCTCGTAGTGGGGTTTCTGGGTCATATGGTGGCTTTATTCCAGGTTTTTAAAGGAATCTCCATATTGTTCTCCGTCAGTTCAGTTCAGTTTAGTTCAGTCACTCAGTTGTGTCTGACTCTTTGCGACCCCATGAATTGCAGCATGCCAGGCCTCCCTGTCCATCACCAACTCCTGGATTTCACTCAAACCCACGTCCATTGAGTCAGTGATGCCATCCAGCCATCTCATCCTCTGTTGTCCCCTTCTCCACCTACTCCCAATCCCTCCCAGCATCAGAGTCTTTTCCAATGAGTCAACTCTTTGCATGAGGTAGCCAAAGTACTGGAGTTTCAGCTTTAGCATCATTCCTTCCAAAGAACACCCAGAACTGATCTCCTTTAGAATGGGCTGGTTGGATCTCCTTGCAGTCCATGGGACTCAAGAGTCTTCTCCAACACCACAGTTCAAAAGCATCAATTCTCTGACACTCAGCTTTCTTCACAGTTCAACTCTCACATCCATACATGACTACTGGAAAAACTATGGCCTTGACTAGCCAGACCTTTGTTGGCAAAGTAATGTCTCTGCTTTTGAATATGCTATCTAGGTTGGTCATAACTGTTCTCCATAATGATGATCAATTTACATTCCCACCATCAGTGCAAGAGGGTTCCCTTTTCTCGACTCCCTCTCTAGCATTTACTGTTTTTACTGTTTGTAGACATTTTGATGATGGCCATCCTGACTGATGTTAGGTGATACCTCATTGTAGCTTTGATTTGCATTTCTCTAATAATTAGTGACTTTGTGCATCTTTTCATGTGTTTATTGGACAACATGTCTTCTTTGGAGAAATGTCTGTTTCAGTCTTCTGCCCATTTCTTGACTGGGCTGTTTGTTTTCCTGATATTGAGCTGTATGAGGAGCAGCAAGTATTTTGATATTCTCCTTAAATGTATTTCATACTTGGAACACCAATTTTCTGAGAATTAGAAGCAATAGGTATGCACAAACTCTCCTAAAAACCTCACCTTTCTTTCCTCATTTGGGCTCCAGTGGGACGGAGGAGCTGATGCTTCTGAGTCCTGTTCTACATGACTCCTGTTGGTTTTGTAGGTAAGAGATGTTGAGTGTCATGCAGATGCACTCAGGCCCCAAGGTCCATTTTGAAACAAATCTGTAATATCTTTCCTTTTCACTTGGCTCTCATGCTTGACAAGTACAGAGGAACTTCAGTTGCTCCAGTTCTAGATGAGCGAGAACTCACCACTGGTGCGCCGCAGGAAAGTTACATACATGGCTGGGAAGCAGGGAACGGCTGTCTGTGACTGTGTGTGCTTCTGCAGCCGCACCATTTTCCAGGGCAGTGGCTCACCTTTCATGGAAACGTGTTCATCCACCTCATGCCACTATGATCGGAGAGGCAAGGATGGGCTTGCTGTTCATTGGGCAGGGCCAGCCCCATTCTGGCTTTTAATTCATGTCTGGTAGTCACCTGTTGTCTTCATCATCCAAGGATGCCTCTGAGAATAAAAGATTCACTTATGCGTCATTTCAGCCCTGCTCTCAGTCCTGACATGGCAGAGGTCTCTCTGACCAGGAGTGGGGTATTTTAGATAGCTCTGGAATTTCTTCAGCAATTTCCTCCTTCTTTAGCAATTTCCTCCTTCTTTAGTCAATCTCTTGCCACTCCTGGAATGCCATGGAGTTTGATGCCATGACCTCCCCGCTCTGGGTGCTTTATCTGGCTTAAAAAAGACGGCTTTATCGCCAGTGGCTTAGCAGAGTCCAGACAAGGCTGTGTGGGGTCTTCTAAGGTGGCTCCCCCATGCAAGCTTTTTTGTTTATATATTTGATGGAATTTTGCTCTGGCATTTATGGAAAACTCCTAGGTGGTGACATCGTGCATAGCCAAAGACAATCCTGGAGTCTTTGACTTTTCTAGAACTTAAGGAAAAAAGTGTTCAGGCTATTATAACATCTTTTTATATCAAATATGCCTAAAGTATGCGAGTTTATAAAGAAACTCTGAAAATATTATGTAAGGTTTTGAAAGACATCTGCAGGTTTTGAAGAGGGAATGGTTTTAAAAGGCCTCTGTTCCCTTGCCTTTGTGTGTTTGTACTTTTAAATTAAATGACATCCTTTGAGTGTAGGAGTTTAAGTCAAAGCTATCAAGACTTTTTTCCCTCCTAATAACAACTCTTGTGCCATTGACTACCAAGAATAACAATAAGCCTTTTCTTACATTGAAAAAGAGTATTTATTTTTATCACCGAAAGAACAATAATTGTTCATGTCTTTAAGTTATTTAAAGCATTTTTGTGAATTCTGAGAATAAGTATTTGGAAGTTCAGCCACACAAAATGAAAATGTTTTAAATAAACAGGTTCTGTACCTGAAATATTTTGGTTGGTGGATCGTGGCTTTTCAATAATAATAGTTAGCTATTTAGGGAAGACTAGTCCATGACGTTCATTGTTGGATATGCTTTAAAAATCTTAACTCATTTATTTCTCATTTTACCCTCACTTTATAGTTTGTACACTTAGAAACCAGAAAGGTTCAGCCACGTGTCCCAGGTCATGCCTGAGGTCACACAGCCATGGTTTTGACCTCAGCCATCCCAGGTGGTGCTAGTGATGCACAATCCTCCTGCCAGTGCAGGAGACTCAAGAGACACGAGTTCAATCCCTGGGGCAGGAAGATCCCCTGGAGCAGGAAATGGCAAACCGCTCCGGTATTCCTGCCTGAAAAATTCCATCGACAGAGGAGCCTAGTGGGCTACAGTCCGTGGGGTCCCAGAGTTGGATTTGAATGAGTGACCGAGCACATCAGACGTCTACCGTAGGCCTGTGTTGACCCTAGAAGGTTCCATCTGCACTCTATAAAGGCATTTAGCTTCTCTCTGGTTTTTCAGCAAAAGATAAATTTGGAGAGGCAAAGAAACATTTACCATTCATGTGTTTAGCTCAGAAACCTTCAAACTTTAGAAGTCTAAGAAATAATGATCATTAGACCTTTTCTTGAAATTTGGCCGAACTGTCACAGATATAGTTGCTGCTGCTTTTTGCTATTTCTAGACCTAAATCTGAGAAAAGACAAATGAAAAAAGGGAGGATGATGGTAATGAAAATAATTGAGGATCATCTTCTTATCTTAGAATTCTTTTTTTAAAATAAGTTTCTGGCACACTTAGTATTTTTTTATTGTGGCAGAATACTTAATACTACTGAACTGTGCACTTAAAAATGGTTACACTGCCACAAAGATCTGCCCTATAGCACAGGGAACTCTGCTCAATGTTATGTGGCAGCCTGGATGGGAGGGGAGTTTGGGGGAAATGGATACATGTATATGTATGGCTGAGTCCCTTTGCCATCCCCCTGAAATTGTTTTGACATTGTTAATTAGCAATAACTCAATACAAAATAAAATGGGTTTTGAAAAAAGAAAGGAACACAATTTATAACTGTGAATACAGTGACCAGAATTAATTCTGCACTATTACATGCATTAACTAAAAAGACATTAACTTTTCCATCTTTTAAACATTAAAACATCTCACAAAAAATGGTAGAAATGGTCAACTTTATGTTATATATTTTTATCACAATAAATAAATATGTTTAAAATTTTATTTTAATCCAACGAGCTCGTGGATGACTCCTCAATAAGGTGTGACGTCTGTAGGTCGCACAGGTTAAGTTGGCTGGTGTGAGATTTTCCTCAGTGTTTTATTGTTCTGCCTTGATCTCACAAGGAATAAGAAAGCTTTAGTAGGATATGAGACCTTTAGAAAAAAGCCAAGAATAGTGTAGAAATGCCTTCTTTTGGAGCAAGAAGTGGCTGATTTAGTAGCTTAAGAACCACTTCACTTCCTGCTGTGTTTGGGGAGTTACAAGCACAGGTAAAGACGGTGGGAAGAAGCATCCTCCTGTGCCCACAGGAAGGAAAACAAAGCCTTACTGGAGAGGGGGACCCCAGGCCAGAGTTTTAAATTTTGATGATCGTCTCTTTCAGAAGTGAATGTCTTTGAGGACTTTCCTTCCCCCAAGAAGGAAGCACAGTTCAGGGAGGAAGACTGTGGAGCCGTGATGCCTCCAACGGGCCCAGGAGATTCTGCTGGGCTTGCGTTCTTACGAGGATTCTTGCCAACTTTGTAAGATTCTAGCTAGTAAGTCTCGTGGGCCCTCAGTGGTCAGTGCCCACCCTATTTTGTCCATAAGCCCTGGTTTTTCGTAGGGTGCAGTTTTTCAGGATCACACAGATCATATTGTAGAAGAAGCATCTGCATCTTACTTGGGAGGGAAATGCCATGAAAAGTTCTTATAGTGAAAGGAAAAGGTCAAGATCTGAATCAGCTTGAGTCATTGCCATTCTGGGCTCCAAGGAAGTGCAACATACGGTGAAAAGAGAATGTCCACAGCCTTAAACTACCCCCTCCCCAGCTTGGCAAAGGCTGAACCAGGTCACCTCGACATGGTCACCTCCATACCTACAGCATATGCTATTTTTCAAAAGCATCCTGGAGAATAATAGGCGTACACATGTGCCACCAAGGGTTGAAAAGTGATCTTTTGCTTAAATACGTGGGTGTGTGAGAGAGTTACTTGTATAATCAGAGATCATGGAACTGGAGACACCTAAGGAGACAGTTTATCCTACTCAGTGAGCATGTAGATTAGAGCTGGGAATTAGTTTAACATTCATACTGTCAAGAAAGGTGCTCCTTTGTCCAATAAGACTTGCTCTAGTTTATTTTTTAAAACATTTAAAAAATATTTATTTATGTCTTTATTTGGCTATATTGGGTCTTAAAGTTGCAGCACTCGGGATCCTTGTTGCATTATTCGAAATCTTTGTCTGATGGTTTAGTTGCCCTGAGGCATGTGGAATCTTAGTTCCCGGACCAGGGATCAAACCTGTGTCCCCTGCATTGGAAGGTGGATTCTGAACCACTGGACTACCAGGAAAGTGCTTCTACTTAACTTTAGACTGGACACTGATAAAAAAATTATTCTGTTGGGGAAAAGCTCATTGTTGTTTGTCCCAAATCACCCTGATACCCCTTCTCTTCCTTGAGTCATTTCGTCACAAGTCCGTGGGCTGGGCAGATGGCCAGCATACAGGGCCAGCTGTGGCGGGACATCTGGCAACCTTTCCCAAGGTTGTCAGGAATATGAGTTTCCTGAACATTTTTTTAAAAATACAAATTTATTTGTTTTAATTGGAGGCTAATTACTTTACAATATAGTATTGGTTTTGCCATACATCAACATGTATCTGCCACAGTTGTACAGATGTTCCCCATCCTGAACCCCCCTCCCTCCTCCCTCCAGGTACCATCCCTCTGGGTCATTCCAGTGCACCAGCCCCAAGCATTCTGTATCCTGCATCGAACCTGGACTGGCGATTCGTTTCATATATGATAGTATACATGTTTCAATGCCGTTCTTCCAAATCATCCCCCCTCTCACTCTCCCATAGAGTCCAAAAGACTGTACTATACATCTGTGTCTCTTTTGCTGTCTCACGTCCTGCACATTTTAAACTAAATGTAAGCTGTTTTGAGACCTACTGGGAGAGGAACATAAGCAGCTTCCTTCCCCATCAGCTGTTACACGATGCATCTTTTCTAGGTGGATTCTTCCCGAAGCATTTCTTCTAGACTAATGGGGTGTGTCAGCTGAACATTAGCTCTCCTTTCTCTGGTGTGGAGGGTAGTTGGGTATTTTGGTTTTGTGTAGCCGAGCATGTCGACAAAAGTAATTAAGAGACCATAAATAGTGTCTTTAGATAAACTGTCACTTCCTGCTTAACTGTAACCGCCACTAAGTTCTGGAAAGGAGGGGATGATGGCAGCAAGTCAGTGGGGGGAACACAGTTGTAAGCAGAGGCCAGTGGCCAATTCCAGCCCCATCTCCCGTTGTGTTGTAGTCGCTCAGCTGTGTCTGACTCTTTGTGACCCCATGGACTGTGGCCCACCAGGCTCCTCTGTCCATGGGATTTCCCAGGCAAGAACACTGGAGTGGGTTGCCATTCCCTTCTCCAGGGGATCTCCTCCACCAGGGATCGATCAAACCAGGGTCTCCCCCATCCCAGGTAGGTTCTTTACCATCTCAGCCATATGCTGCAGGAACTTGAGCAGCACACTGTATGTCTCTGGGCATCCGTTTCCTCATAGGGACTAAACTACAGGTAGATGATCCTGAGCGTTTCCTCAGCTTTAAAAAATCTCTGTCATTCAAACCACAAGATTCTTAGAAAGTGATAAACATGACTTTATAATACCTAATATAACAGACTATCTTTAAGAAGCATGATTCGGTTTTAGAATGCATTTCCAAGTCACATGTAGAAAGAAACCAAAATTGTTAAATGGTTAACTTTGCTTTCAAGCAAGGTTGCAGAAGTCTTTGGGTACTGGGAGTTTTCTCAAGGCTAAAAAGAAAAGTGAAAGTGCAAGTCGCTCAGTCATGTGGGACTCTTTTGGAATTCTCCAGGCCAGAATACTAGAGTGGGTAGCCTTTCCTTTCTCCTGGGGATCTTCCCAACCCAGGGATCGAACCCAGGTCTCCTGCATTGCAGGTAGATTCTTTACCAGCTGAGCCACAAGGGAAGCCCAGGAATACTGGAGTGGGTAGCCTATCCCTTCTCCAGCAGATCTTCCCGACCCAGGAATCAAACTGGGGTCTCCTGTATTGCATGCAGATTCTTTACCACCTGAGCTATCAGGGAAGTCCCAAGTTCAGGACAAAAAAGTTTTGAAAACCTGGAGAGAGGTAGGCGAGATGGAGAGCACACAGGGTTCTACCTGCATCAGAGGCCCCACTGAAAGGAGGATGTCAACTTTAAATTCTGTCTTTCAAAATTTGTAACCACACCCTCTCTCTCCTACACAGAATTATCTGTCCCTCCCTCGATGTCTCTTGATGCCTCTTTTAGCCTCCATCACGTTTTTAAAACTTGTTCTTTATTTTTGGTTCTGCTGGGTCTTTGCTGTTGCACAGGCTTTTCCTAGTTGCAGTGCACGCGATTCTAATTTTGGTCGCTTCTCTTGTTGTGGCTCCCGGGCTCAAGAGCGTAGGCTCAGTAGTTTTGGTACATGGGCTTTGTTGTTCCTTGGCATGTGGAATCTTCCTGCGCCAGGGATCAAACCCATGTCTCCTGCACTGGCAGGCAGATTCTAATCCACTGTGCCACCAGGGAAATCCTTAGCCTCCATCGAAGTTTTACTAACAGTCATTAGACATTTTGGAAAACAAAATTCAACATTGATCTCCCTTTACCCTAAATAGCCAACTTCAATTCCAAATAAAGTGGAAAAGCAGGTGAAAAATAGAAAAAGGAACCCTTGCAAAGCTCTGAGGGTAAAGAATTTCTAAGCTGAGAAGAGCAAAAAGAAATCGCAAAAGAAAATATTGACAGATTTGACTTGAACTCCTGTGCTTCATTAAAAAGTAATAAAAATGTAAAGATGGATACATCTGGAAAAGATATTTGCAGTAAAGAATGAAATCTTCAGTATAAGGAAAACCTGAGGAAGAGATTTTAAAGCTAACCCTCTAATCCAAAATTTTTCCAATTCTGGCCCAAGAAACACTTGCATCAGCACTAATTAAAAATGTAGATTCCCACTGTCTGCCAAATGCTTCCATCAATTTCCAGTGCACTAAAGGGGTTCATTGCCCTGCAAAAAAAGAGCCACAACAGAGGAATGGTTAACAGGAAAATGGTCCCTTGAGAACTGAGGAAGTGCAAAGCAACATAAGACCATTTTCCTCAATCAAGTTATCAGAAAGTGCTAAAAGATAATCCCCAAGGAAGTGAAAAGGGTGTCATTTATGAGATGAATGCAAGGAAAGCCACCTGTAGGAGGAGTCAAGAGAAATTGACATCTTGACACCTTGAGCCCTTCGAGAACTTCTCCTAAGGGAATAAGCTCGACTGAAGAAAAGCCATGCTCACCACAGTGTGGTCGTGTTAGCAAGAAGTTGGAAACCGAAATGTCTGGAAAGTTGGGTGTGGTTCAGTCAACCCTGAGAAACCACTGGGTGGAATGAAATGCAGCTAGCACAAGGATTATTTCTGGGGATGACAGAGTAACATGGGAAAACACAACTCATGTTAAATGAGAAAAGAACTCTACCAAGTGATAGCCACAGCGTGATCTCAATTCTGTAAAATGCACCCAGGCTTAGGAAAAGAAATGCCTGATGCTCATAGCGGTTATCTTGGGTCGTGAATCCATGGAAGAGTTGATTTTTGTTTCTCTACTTTCCTGGGTCCTCCAGGTTTTTGAATGGGTATTCTTATTTATAGGAAAGGAGGTGGGAATACCCTCAAAAATGACCCTCCGTGAAGGAGAGTGAAGAAGTGATGACCTGCCGCTTGCAAGCCAGTGGAGGAGGCAGCTCAGGGGGTCTTGCATTATCTTGGCATGGCGGGGATGGTCCTTGTGTTATGGACCAGGGTTCTTCCCCAGTCAATAGAAACTGACAAATGGGCAGACAAGAAATTCAGGCAAGACTTACTAACCGGGGCCTCTGCTGCAACAAAGGGAGCAAGAATAAAACAACAGGTTCCCTTGCTTGCTCACTCCCTGGTGGTGTGATCCTTATATGGGGTGAGAGTGTTCCTAATATGGGGTGAAGTGTTCCTTATATGGGGTGAAGTGTTGCTTATATGGGGTGAGAGTGTTCCTTATATGGGGTGAGAATGTTCCTTATATGGGGTGAGAGTGTTCCTTGTATGGGGTGAGAGTGTTCCTTATGTGGGGTGAGAGTGTTCCTTATATGGGGTGAGAGTGGGAGTGTGTCCAGTGGTCGGGCTGCAGGAGTGGCTTAGGTGCTTTGCCCTCCCCTCAGGCGTTATTGTGTGCAGGGAGCATGCCCGGTACCCTGCTTTTGCTCCAGGCTCTTCAAAATTGGAAGTTGGGTTTTTTGGTCTCTGTATCTTTTGCCCAGAATTTGTCCCAACTGCAGTTATTTTTAGCCCCACACAGTTTTTTGGTGTTCTGTTGCTCACGGATAGGTGTGTCCAGGTGCAATGCTTGCACCTCTGCAGCCCTTCTGGTTTTTGAGTAAATAATCTTATTTATATTGGGGTTTCCCTGGTGGCTCAGACGGTAAAGAATCTGCCTGCAATGCGGGAGACCTGGGTTTGCTCCCCAGGTCTGGAAGATCCTCTGGAGAAGGGAATGGCAACCCACTCCAGTATTCTTGTCTGGAGAATCCCATGGACAGAGAAGCCAGGTCTCAAAGAGTCAGACACAACTCTTTGAGCAACTAAGACTTCACTTCTTCACAATCTTATTTATAGGGGAGGAGGTGGGAACACCCTCAAAAATAACCCTAGGTGAAGGAAAATAAGGATGTGATGAGCTGCTGCCCACAGGCCAGTGGAGACAGCAGTTCTCTGGAGTGATCTCGGGTGGCCCTTCACGGCAGCTGCATCAGGGAGACACAGTTGTGCTCCCACTTTGAAGCTGAGAAGGTGAGACTCAGGCAGGGGAGATAACTTGCCTTGGGTTCCTTAGCAAGAAAGAGTTTTGTGGACTCCATCCCTGCCAACTGTGAAGGGATCCTCTGGCCATATGGAGGCAAGAATTTTTCCCATGGGTCTCTACCCACCAGTGTCAGAACAGAACCTAATTGGACAGATGTTTGCAACTTCAGAGATCTCAGGGCAGCACATGGTAGCCCATCAGACCCACAAACCTGTCATCGCATTCAAGTAAGTGGGAACCTGGGAGGGGACATAGTGAGGAGGACATTCAGACCCACAACTTACAGATGCCGTGGGGAGACCGGGGGCTACTCATGGCCCTGCTCTTCACATCTGAAGGAAGATGTGCAGGACAGCAAGAGCATCCATTTGTGGTCTGTTCTCTTCAGAAGCCTCCTGGTTAGTTAGCGCTGGTTCCTGGCACAGGAATTCAGTGATGCAAAAACAGTAATGGCTCATAGGAATTTCACTCATGACTTTTGCATATCCCTTAAAACATTAAGCATGTTGAAGCATTCATTAGCTCATAGAACTTCCTACAAGAAACAGGAGTAATCTGATCTGTGAATTTTAATTACCTGTCTTATAAGTGACTTCTGCCTTGTGGGGCAGAGAGAAGAGACCCCCATCTTTACCTGTGGGATTCAAATGATCCAGTGCCTGAAGGCAAGGCCCTCAGCTTTCTCTGAAACTTGCTCGGGAAAGGATAAAAACTAATCTGGAGGGAGCATGAATAAGTACTTAGCTTAATGATGGTTTCTACCAGAATTCATTGTAGTAAAACTCGCATAGGGTGTCAACTTCAATTTACATTTATTAGAATTCTCTCAGTAAATCATCCTCTACCATGGGATCAAGGCCAGGCTGGGCTTCATCCCCACAGTCCCCCAAGAGGCTGTTCCCAGGGACCTACATGGCAGGTCTTCACTTCCTGGTGACCACACTTGCTGTTACGCTGAGCATATCTGTGCAAATCCCATGCCACGCAGAGGAGGGGTTGTCAGCTTTGTGTTTATAACCTTTGGCCTGGAACAGTCTCCTTTTGTGCTCGGCTGATTTGAGAAGGCCAATGCTTCAGAATGGGCTATTCACACAGTTCACGAGGGGGCCAGTGGGAGGCTGTAGTGGAAAGGCAAACCAGGATACCATGCTGCTTCTCAAGGCGGGGTGCACGAAAAGGGGAAGGAAGACGTAGACATGTGGAATCTGGCCGCTGGGCCCTCTTTGGCCTGGGATGCGATCTTAGTGCTGGCCCTTGGCGCGTGGTGGGAAAATGTGGCACTGAGCCAGATTGTGGCTTGGCCTGGATCATGGCTAAAATACCACTCAAATTATCTGGAGCAAGCGAGAGCAAGTACTGGAAGGCTGTGGGAGAGATGCAGAATTCACATGAGAAAGATCCCCAAGTCAGGGCCACAGGGCTTGCTCGCACCCCCATCCTAGGCAGGCTCTCCCTGGCATGTGGAGAACCCGCAGATCACACCCGGGTATCCCCAGGGGACAGAGAAAGCCCTTCTCTCTGGGTCCTGGATATCAGTCCCAGAGAAGGATTCTGATTGGCCTGGCCTGGTCACATGCCCGTCTCTTGGCCCATGGCAGTGGCGTGAATTTTGATTGGAAAGCCAGGGTCATGGGCTCAGCCTGGAAATCAGGGGTTAGGCACTATGAATTAAGCCTCATCATAACCACACAGCATGGAACTTCCCTGATATTCCAGTGGTAAAGAATCCACCTTTTGATACAGGGAACATGGGAAACTAAGATCCCACCTGCTGCTGGGCAGTTAAGCCCCTCAGCTACAACTAGAGAAGCCCCTGAACCCCAATGAAGACCCAGCACAGCCAATAAATAAATAAAGTTGTTAAAAAAAAAAAAAACTCACATGGCAGGATTGGCAGAGGCTTGAATAGACCTAGAGACTGTCATACAGAATGAAAAAGTCAGGAAGAGAAAATCTCTATTAATGCTTATATGTTGAATCTAGAAAAGTGGTACATGTGCTTAGGTGCTCAGGTGTCCAACTCTTTGCAACCCCATGGACTGTAGCCTACCAGGCTCCACTGTCATGGAGATTCTCCAAGCAAGAATACTGGGGTGGGTTCCCATCCCCTACCCCAGGGGTACAAATGAACCTATTTGCAAAGCAGAAATAGAGACACAGATGTAGAGAACAAACTTATGGATACTGAGGGGAAGAGGTGAGAGGGGAGGAATTGGGAGATTGGGGTTGACACATACACACTGCTGCTGCTGCTGCTGCTAAGTCGCTTCAGTCATGTCCGACTCTGTGTGATCCCATAGACGGCAGCTCACCAGGCTCCCCTGTCCCTGGGATTCTCCAGGCAAGAACACTGGAGTGGGTTACCATTTCCTTCTCCAATGCATGAAAGTGAAAAGTGAAAGTGAAGTCACTCAGTCATGTCCGACTCTTAGCGACCCCATGGACTGCAGCCCACCAGGCTTCTCCGTCCATGGGATTTTCCAGGCAAGAGTACTGGGGTGGGTTGCCATTGCCTTCTCCTGTGTGTAAAAAAGATGACGAATAAGAACCTACTGTACAGCACGGGGACCTCTATTCAGTGCTCTGTGATGACCTGAATGGGAAGGAAATCCAAAAGAGTGGGGATCTGTGTCTACACACAGCTGATTCACTTTGCTGTACAACAGAAACTAACACGACATTGGAAGGTGATTATACTGCAACAAACCCCCACATGGCAGGAACCCCAAGGAAGTAAGAAGCCAGAGTGACTGAACCCCCATAGAGGGGCAGACCCCAACCCCGTGCCCTCAAGTGATGCTCAGTTTGTCCGTCTGTCCTCCTGGACCTGTGCGGACAGTATGTGGCCGTTAGCTGCCTGCATCTCTTAAGCCCCTGGAATGCGAAGAGTCCGGACTATGTGCTGTGACTGTAAATTGCATCCTGGCAGTCAAAGATTTAATAGGACAAAAAGCATGTAACTTAAAAAAAATTATGATAATATTTTGTATCTTGGCTTAAACAACGTATATGATCAAAATGACCTCTCTCATTTTACTTTTTCCAAAGTGAAGTATGGGTGACGTACAATATTATACAAGTTGCAGGTGTACAATATAGTGATTCAGAATTTTTAAAGGTTTATACTCCATTTATAGTTCTTATAAAATATTGGCTATAGTCCCCGTGCTGTACAGTATATCCTTGTAGCTTGTTTTACGCATAAATAACTTGCACCTCTTATCCCCCTGGCCCTTTATTGCCCCCACCCCTCCCCTCTCCCCCCTGGTAACTGCTGGTTTGCTCTCTATATCTGTGAGTCTGCTGCTTTTTTGTTATACTCACTAGATTGTTGTATTTGTTTGACTTTTTAAACGTGGCTACTAGACAATTTAAATGATGTAGGCAGCTCATGTTATATTCCTCTTGATGACACCATTGCAGACTGTTGTTCTTATCTCTATCTTGAGGGGTGGTTCACGTGACAAATAACAGTTAATCCTTAAACTCACCACCCACTGGTACTTTTATTTTCCTTAAAATTATCTCCTGAAACTTCAATATGTGCTGCCTATTTGAATGTTTGGGGGTTTTAGTGAGTAAGTCATTGTTTACCCTTCACGATTTGCAGACAGAAGTCTCCCAAATTGTTTAGTGTGTCTCCCCAAGGTCCAGACTATGGAGGAAGCTGGGACCTCATTGGATTCAAGGAGTAACTAACTGACAGATGTCAGAACTTATGTACAGAATCTCATTCTTGGATCCTGTCAGCGAAGGCTTGCATCTCCATTAAAACCACTAGCATTTTGGGAGTTCCCTGGCAGTCCAGCAGTTAAGACTCTGAGCTTCCACTGCAGGGACACAGGTTCAGTCCCCGGTTGGGGAAGTAAGATCCCACCAAAAAATAGGAAAATAAACGACAACAGCAAAACACTAGCATTCTGAGTTGCTTTGTTTTTGCTGTTACGATTTTTTTTTTTTTTTTTTACATTTATGTTTATTAAAAACGGCTACAAACAAACAAAGCCTGTACAAAAACTTGCAACATCCACCCCTGTGAAACAGTAAGCTCCAGCAACATTTTCGCTTAGGACTTCACATTCTCCTGCCTTGGCCCTCATAGTCTTCCTCTGTCATGTATCCGTCTTCCTGCCCCACTACTTTCTTGAGAGACATTATCGCCTAGGACCCCCTCGGCCTCTGCCTCGGCCTCGGCCTCGGCCTCTTCCTCGGCCTCGGCCTCTTCCTGCAACAGCTTCCCTTTTCTTAGACTTCACCTTTGGTTCCACATCCACGAGTAGTGTATCCAGAGGTAAGCTGTCTGGCAGAATAAAATACCGAATGTTATTTCCTCGAATACTCAGTGTTTCCAGCTGTACAGGTTCTCTGTTCTTCAGGGTCATTTTCACTGCTTTAAGATGTGTATTCATACTGACATCTACACCTGTGATTGTTCCATGGACCTGTGTTCCATTCTTTAATTCAATGGTTACAGTTTCGTGACTCAATTTCATCAAAAATCTCACGAGCTTCATCCTAAAGGCGCCGTTNCAGGTTCTCTGTTCTTCAGGGTCATTTTCACTGCTTTAAGATGTGTATTCATACTGACATCTACACCTGGAGGGGAAAAAAAGGGCAATTATTAGCATAAAAAGGAAGGCAACCAATTTATCAGGCCACAGTTGGTACTATATTAGATTTATGAGCTCTATGTTCCAGGAATGGTACGCTAAGGCATTTTAGTTTAATCCTCAATGTCCCTATGGTATATGGTATGATTATCCCTACTGTGAAGACTAAAATATATAGTCAGGATATAAGAAACATAACAGTGGTTGTCAGTGAGGGGAGAGAACTCCCCTAATTTACTAAATTTTTATTAAGTGCCTACTATCTGTGAGGCAAATCTTGCACTGTACTACTTTTGTCTTCCATCATTGTATTTTGAATTCGTAAAAAGCACGAAGAACACTCAGCCTCCTTCACAACATGTAACACAAAGCTCAGAAGTGAAAATGAAAGTCGTTCAGTCCTGTCTGACTCTGAAACCCCAGGGACTATTCAGTTCATGGAATTCTCCAGGCCAGAATACTGGAGTAGGTAGCCTCTCCCTTTTCTGGGGGATCTTCCCAACCCAGGAATCGAACCAGAGTGTCCCGCATGGCAGGCGGATTCTTTATTAACTGAGCTAGAGCAGACTAAATCATTGTTTAAAATCACAGAATTTTAACAGCAAAATTATACTTCCTTAGATACAATCAGGGTTTCCCTGGTGGCTTAGAGGGTAAAGTGTCCGCCTGCAATGCGGGAGACCTGGGTTCAATCCCTGAGTCGGGAAGACTCCCTGGAGNTTATACTCACTAGATTGTTGTATTTGTTTGACTTTTTAAACGTGGCTACTAGACAATTTAAATGATGTAGGCAGCTCATGTTATATTCCTCTTGATGACACCATTGCAGACTGTTGTTCTTATCTCTATCTTGAGGGGTGGTTCACGTGACAAATAACAGTTAATCCTTAAACTCACCACCCACTGGTACTTTTATTTTCCTTAAAATTATCTCCTGAAACTTCAATATGTGCTGCCTATTTGAATGTTTGGGGGTTTTAGTGAGTAAGTCATTGTTTACCCTTCACGATTTGCAGACAGAAGTCTCCCAAATTGTTTAGTGTGTCTCCCCAAGGTCCAGACTATGGAGGAAGCTGGGACCTCATTGGATTCAAGGAGTAACTAACTGACAGATGTCAGAACTTATGTACAGAATCTCATTCTTGGATCCTGTCAGCGAAGGCTTGCATCTCCATTAAAACCACTAGCATTTTGGGAGTTCCCTGGCAGTCCAGCAGTTAAGACTCTGAGCTTCCACTGCAGGGACACAGGTTCAGTCCCCGGTTGGGGAAGTAAGATCCCACCAAAAAATAGGAAAATAAACGACAACAGCAAAACACTAGCATTCTGAGTTGCTTTGTTTTTGCTGTTACGATTTTTTTTTTTTTTTGTTACATTTATGTTTATTAAAAACGGCTACAAACAAACAAAGCCTGTACAAAAACTTGCAACATCCACCCCTGTGAAACAGTAAGCTCCAGCAACATTTTCGCTTAGGACTTCACATTCTCCTGCCTTGGCCCTCATAGTCTTCCTCTGTCATGTATCCGTCTTCCTGCCCCACTACTTTCTTGAGAGACATTATCGCCTAGGACCCCCTCGGCCTCTGCCTCGGCCTCGGCCTCGGCCTCTTCCTCGGCCTCGGCCTCTTCCTGCAACAGCTTCCCTTTTCTTAGACTTCACCTTTGGTTCCACATCCACGAGTAGTGTATCCAGAGGTAAGCTGTCTGGCAGAATAAAATACCGAATGTTATTTCCTCGAATACTCAGTGTTTCCAGCTGTACAGGTTCTCTGTTCTTCAGGGTCATTTTCACTGCTTTAAGATGTGTATTCATACTGACATCTACACCTGTGATTGTTCCATGGACCTGTGTTCCATTCTTTAATTCAATGGTTACAGTTTCGTGACTCAATTTCATCAAAAATCTCACGAGCTTCATCCTAAAGGCGCCGTTACCCTTTCGGCCCGATAGTACACGAAATCCGACCAACGAGAGCCGAGGTTGGGCGTATGAATGGCCGGAAACACTTACTCTCGGGGCTCCGACGTAGGGACCGCCTGTTACGATTTTTTTAACCTCCTTTGTTGAGTCACCTCTGTAATTTAGTCTGTAATCTCTGCATTTAGCCCATAATACAGATGTAAGAAGATGTTTCAGAGTTTAATCACAGTGGAAGCTCTCTGCCTGCTTGTAGGTCTCACTCTTACCTCCCTCTATCCATGCATCCTTCTTTCCTTCCACCCATCCACTTCATTCACAAGTGTTCACACCCCAGCTGTTGTTCAGGCACTGGGCGGCCTTCTGGGAGTGCAATAGTGAGCCAACCAGGCCATTCCCCGCCTCTATTTTCCTTCACATCTGGTGAATCAGTGACTTGAAGCTGATTTTCCCCAAACCCTTTGCAGAAAAAATACAGTGCCTTTTATAGCTCAACTGGAATGGAGAAGGTGAGGATAAGGGGAAGGGTCTGGGCTGTGTGCATGTTCTATCGATAAGTTGTGTCCGACTCTTTTGCAACCCCATGGACTGTAGCCCACCAAGCTCCTCTGTTCATGGGATTTCCCAGGCAAGAATACTGGAGTGGGTTGTCATTTCCCCCTCCAAAGGAGCTTCCTGCCCCAGGGATGGAACTCGAGTCTCTTGCATCTCCTGCATTGGCAGCCAGTTTCTTTAACACTGTTGCTACCTGGGAAGCCCTCTCCAAGCATGTTTTACATATTATATCTTCCTGTGATACATTTTGATTAGATGGATCAGAGTAAAGATCCCTACTTAATTAAGCAAAATTAAGGAGCTTTCCTGAAATTGACATATTGAGAGATCCCCAAACAAAACAAAACAAACAAGAAGTGGATCCAGGTCTGTCTGGGTTCTTTAGAATGTTTTCTCTAGGACAGGCAATAGAGTTCAGATAATTCTTCCTCTGATATGTGAATAACAAATAAAAATCAGGCAAGACTGTAAGTTAGGATGTCTTTTAAGTGACACACATTTATTTGGCTTGCTATTACTCATCTTTCTTCTCCTAGATTAAACACATAGTTAATTTGCTCCAGTGATGAGAAGTGATTCATTAAGCTGGTACTCACTTTGGGAGTAAAAGTTTCCAGTGCTGTGTTCTTTGCCTGCCTTTCGCACTAACCCAGGTTAGCTATGCAGATCCAATCACAGAGCACCTTTCACCTACTGGTGGAGGAACATCCTTTGATAAGCATGTCAATATATCCCATTTAGACCCATTTAGACATCACTTTGCCAACAAAGGTCCGTCTAGTCAAAGCTATGGTTTTTCCAGTAGCCATTATACAGATATGAGAGTTGGACCATAAAGAAGTCTGAGGGCAGAAGAATTGATGCTTTTGAACTGTGGTGTTAGAGAAGACTCCTGAGAGTCCCTTGGATAGCAAGAAGATCAAGATAGTCCATCCTAAAGGAAACCAACCCTGAATACTCATTGGAAGGATTAATGCTGAAGCTGAAACTCCAGTACTTTGGCCACTTGATGTGAAGAGCCAACTCACTGGAAAAGACCCTGATGCTGGGAAAGAGTGAGGGCAGGAGGAGAAGAGGGTGACAAAGCATGAGATGATTGGATGGGATCACTGACTCAATGGACATGAGTTTAAGCACTCTCTGGGAGATGGTGAAGGACAGGAAAGCCTGGTGTGCTGCAGTCCATGGGTTGCAAAGAGTTGGACATGACTTAGCAACTGAACAACAATGACCCATATTTGCAGTTTTGGACAGGAGGTGGAGATTAAGTTATGGGGAGGTGGCTTATTTGCTCTCCTTTGCTACCTCTCAAAGCTTTGGTTGCAGCTGACAGTGCTTCTCACCATAATAGCTGCAGGTCGCTGGCCTCAGCCTCTGTCTTCCAGGGTCCAGGGTAGTGTCCACTTTTAAAACCTGCAACCTAGAGAAAGTGAGATCTGGAGAGAGAACGTGATCTTCCGGGCTACCAAGTGGTGGTAGTCTTTGAACTTGAACTTGCCTCTCTTGCCTTTCTGTTTATTAAATACTGTCTGTCTCCATTTTGGTCCCCCCTTTAGACTTTTTTTAAATACAGAGAAGAACCTCCTATTTCCAAAATATGCTTTTGCATGTGTTAATTACTTAATTTCCTCTCTGAGCAAAGAAACTGTGGTCACACTAAGGTTTAACTGTGTAGGCAGCTGCTTCTGGTTCTCTCTGTTCTCCTTTTGTCTGGGGGGAAGGCTGACCTGATGGAGTAGCTGAATGGAAGAGAGAGGCTCCAGAATCAAGGAGTCATTCTAGAGAAGGCGATGGGAACCCCAGGATGCGCATAAAAATTAATTACAGAAAATACATCATTAACATCAGCTCTCACAGGAGGCCCCAGGGTGACTCTTATGTAAAATTAATTAGTCTTTACTTATTTTTAAGCCATCTTCTCTGTACTGTGAAGAGTCCTAATTACTGATATCGTGCATGTGTGCTGAGTCACTTCAGTTGTGTCCGACTCTTTACGACCCCATGGACGGTAACCTGCCAGGCTCCTCTGTCTATGGGATTTCCAAGGCAAGAATACTGGAGTGGGTTGCCATGTCCTCCTCCACGGGCATCTTCCAGACTCGGATCGAACACGCCTGTTATGTCTCCTGCACTGGCAGGTGGATTCTTTACCACTGAGCCACCTGGGAGCGGTAGGAGTTGGCAGTCCTCTTGGATAAGGAACTTTTCTTCTCCCTATTCACTCATTCATTCATTCCTTTGAATCAGTAAGATTTCAGGGATTCCTGTTTTACTCAGTAAATAAGTTTTTGTTTTTTTTTTAATGTAGCATTGACCTTTATATGTGCTGTATATACATTTTTTAAATTTATTTTTTATTGGAGGATAATAGCTTTACAATGTTGCATTGGTTTTTGCTGTTCAACAAAATGAATCAACCATAAGTATATATATATATCCCCTCCCTCCTGAGCATCCCTCCCCTCTCCTCATTTCACCCCTCTAAGACATCACAGAGCACCAGGCTGGTCTCCCTGNGTACACCTATATATGGCCCCTTCCTCTTGAGCCTCCCTCCCACCGGCTTAATCTCTCTCCTCTAGGTTGTCTCAGAGCACCAGGTCACAATTATTTTTATAAAAATGTATTTATGTATCCAGCTGCACTGGGTGTCTGCTGTGGCACTTGAGATCTTCACTGCAGCACTCAGGATCTCTGGTTGCAGCTTGTGAACTCTTAGTTGTGGCATGTGGGATCTAGCTTCCTGACCAGGGATTGAACTTGGGCCCCCTCTGCCTTGGGGGTGCAGAGTCTTAGCCACTGGACCACCAGGGAAGTTCCAATAAACTACAGTTGGGCTGTTCATATTGCCCCCAGGTTTGATCCAGAACCCCTGGAGGTGGTTTTGCATGTGTCCCCATCGATCTTGAGTACGTCTTACTTTCTGGCAGGATAAGCTGTTGCAGGCCCACCTCGTCCTTTCTCTGCTTCCTCTAAGCCAAGAGCATCCCACTGAAGGGCCCTGAGCTGCGGATTGGCCTGATCTGACGGGCATTTTAAAAAATATTACTGTGGCGGCCTTTGAGGGCTGCTGTGAGGGACAGAAAAGAGAATCAGGCAACCCTGGGGAAGACTCAATCGTTGCTCAGTCTGGGGGTTCCAGCAAGATCATGACAGTACAGGCGGAAAATGCAGATGGATGGCAGGAAGATTTACTGACAGCTGATGGTGGGATATGGGAGTGACCCAGGGGGAGAATGCAGGTACCCTTTCCTGGGATAGGAAAGATGGGGGCAGTTCCCTGGCAGTTCAGGGGTTAAGACTTTGCCTTCCAATGCAGGGGGTGCGAATTCCATCCCTGCTTGGGGAGCCAAGAGCCCACGTTGCCTTGGGGTCAAAAATACCCAAAACATAAAACAGAAGCAATGTTGTAACAAGTTCAATAGAGAAAGGGAGGAAGAAAGAAGGAAGGAGGGAGGGAGGGAAGGAGGCAGGCGAGGGGCTGCCTTGAGATGGGAAGATCATGCACAGGCTCCTGTCTGGGTCTGGGAACCAGGGGAGGAGGAGCCTGGGACTCAGGCGAGAGGCCTCGGCTGGAGTGGTGGTCCCGAGACTCGGGAATTTTGGCCACATTTCTGAGGGCCTCATGGGTAGGCTTTGAATCCGGGCTTTCTGGTTGCCTCGGCGTCTCCCTCAGGCTTCAATCTGCCTCTTTCTCTCTGTAGCTCTGGGCAAGCGCTTGGCATTTTCACAACAGGTTTCAAAGCCCAGGCGCCTGTTTTCTGAACTGGCCTTTGATCCATTTATCAAAAAAGAGGAGTATAAACAGACTTCCTCCCCTGCAGTTACTGGTGACAACCTGACCCCCAGAGACCAGGGAAGGCATGCACAGTAGTTGTCACATTTTATGTGTTAAGGGTTCCATACTGAACTATATATGTATTAAGGGGGAAAAAAGAATGTATGTGTCTGTGTACATATATGCATACATATAGAAAGGGAAAAAAGTGGAAGCAATGATAAGTTTTATTTTCTTAGGCTCCAAAATCATTGTGGATGGTGACTGCAGCCACAAAATTAAAAGAAGCTTGCTCCTTGGAAGAAAAGCTATGACAAACCTATACAGTGTATTAAAAAGTAGAGACATCATTTTGCTGACAAAGGTCCATATAGTCAAAGCTATGGTTTTTCCAGTGATCATGTATGGATGTGAGAGTTGGACCATAAAGAAAGCCGAGTGCCAAAGAATTGATACTTTCAAATTGTGGTGCTGNAAAGTAGAGACATCATTTTGCTGACAAAGGTCCATATAGTCAAAGCTATGGTTTTTCCAGTGATCATGTATGGATGTGAGAGTTGGACCATAAAGAAAGCCGAGTGCCAAAGAATTGATACTTTCAAATTGTGGTGCTGGAGATGACTCTTGAGAGTCCCTTGGACAGCCAGGAGATCAAACCAGTCAATACTAAAGGCAGTCAACCCTGAGTATTCATTGGAAGGACTGATGCTGAAGCTGAAGCTCCAGTACTTCAGCCACCTGATGAAAAGAGCCAATTCATTGAAAAAGACTCTGATGCTGGGAAAGATTGAAGGCAAAAGGAGAAGAGGAAATGAAAAACTAAAAAGGAGAACGGGGTGGCAGAGGATGAGATGATTAGATAACATCCCTGACTCCATGGACGTGAATTTGAGCAAACTTCAGTAGATAGTAGAGGACAGAGGAACCAGGCTTGCTGCCATCCATGGGGTTGCAAAGAGTTGGACACAACTTAGTGCCTGAACAATAACAACAAATGTAAATATATGCAGTACCTAAAATGATTGCTGTGAAAAAACACATTTTCTTAAAATTAAGCTTGACAAGGGATTACTGAAAAGCAGAATGTAGATAAAGAATCCCTAATAAGAAGATTCTAATCATGACTTTACCACCACCCATCAGAGGGTGAAAGGAAGATCCTGGAAGCAGGGTGCCTGCCAACCATGGGAGGGCAGCGTCAGAACTACCACTGCATAGACGCTTAGTTCGCAAACACGTGGTGGTTTTGTCACCCAAGACTTGCTCCTCAGACCACAGGCAGGGAGCCGGCTTTTCATGCACTAAGTTCAGTCATCCCAGCGGAGACAGATGCTGTTTGTTTTGGCATTTTTGCTAATGTTTATGGAGTTATTTTTGCCTCTAAATCAGAAACAGTTTGTTTGACTGATGTTTGTGGGGCTGTTTTTAAGGTTGACTTTTGTCTGAAAAGTGAAATCGAGAACTTTCAGCTCCTCTTAAGTTAAATTTCACTTTAAAAATCAAGGACTGGCATTAACTGCAGCCTAGCAAGCTGGCAGCCTGGCTGGAAGGCTATGGCCGGTGCTGTGGCCAGACAGTGGTCCATGGAGAATGCGTAGTGGTGGAGGGGGTCCTGGGGATGCAGCCCACGGCCCAGTGATCAACTGTTCCAACGTGTCCTTGTCATGACCCTCTTGAATCCTTGGGAGACTAGGAGGGAGCGTTTCCTGTTTTGCTGAGATATTTTACATTGTCCACAGGCATCCTTTTTTCCCTAGTGGCTCAGTCAATAACAAATCTCCCTGCATTGTAGGAGACCTGAGTTCAATCCCTGGGTTGGGAAGATCCCCTGGAGAAGGGCATGGCAACCCACTCCAGTATTCTTGCCTGGAGAATCCCCCTGGACAGGGGAACCTGGCGGGCTATAGTCCATGGAGTCACAAAGAGTCAAACACAGCTGGGCAACTAATNCTGGGTTGGGAAGATCCCCTGGAGAAGGGCATGGCAACCCACTCCAGTATTCTTGCCTGGAGAATCCCCCTGGACAGGGGAACCTGGCGGGCTATAGTCCATGGAGTCACAAAGAGTCAAACACAGCTGGGCAACTAATGCTTTCTTTCACGTCGTTCTTTTTTCAGCAAGTCACAGAGTCACTGCTTCTGGGCATGCCACCTGAACTGTGTGTAGGGTCTGGTTTCTAAGTGTATCAGTTTGACTGGGAGATCTGTGGGGAAAGTTGCAGGCAGTGCCTCGTTCACCCTTCTTGGGAGCCTCCCTTTATGGGAGTCGCTGTGTACAGATCTAATTTTCTCTCTGCACCACCCAAGAAAAGGCTGCTGTCTGGGCCCCACATGACTTTCTCCTAAGGCTGCCTGTTAGCAGCATTAGTAACTAGCAATAGCTGCTTGTTGAACTGTCAGTGAGACGGTATTACCGGGTCATGGTGGGGGTGGGAGTAAGCCGGGCCTTGGGATGGAGTGGTGTCCTCTCTTTTGAGGGAGGAGCTGTATAACACTCACTTCTCTAGCTGGGTGTCTAGCCAGTGTCTCATTCAGAGCACGTCTGGTTGTCCTGATGCCTCTGAAAGCATACTCTGAAATAGCACACATACACACACCCAAAACAAGAGTGGGGAGCAGGAGCGACTCGTCTGTAGCTCACAGACGCTTAGCACAAAGAACGCAGTCATGTGACTTTGCTAGTTAGCCACACTGGTCTTATTCATGCAGGAAGCAACCACCACTGGTTGGTCGGTTGATGGGTTGGTTGGTGGGTTGGTCTGTTGGTTGTTAGTGGGTTGGATGATGGCTGAGTGGGTTGGTGGGTGGGTTGGTTGATGGCTGGGTGGGTTAGTTGGTGGCTGGGTGGGTTAGTTGGTGAGTGGGTTGATTGATAACTGGGTGGGTTGGTAGATAGCTGAGTGGGTTGATGGCTGGGTCGGTTGGTGGGAGCGTTGGTTGATGGCTAGGTTGGTGTGTTCATAGGTTTGTTGGTGGGTTGGTTTGATGAAAACTCCATGTGTTTACCCACAAGCCCCTTTCTGGGTTACTCATTGTTTCTCAGAGAGACAAACTCTGGCAGGTAGAAAGAGTCCACATAGCTGTGGGCTCTAATGGCTTTTGCTAATACCAGGAGGGTGGTAACAGCTTACCCTCCTGGTTTTGGGGCTTCCCGGGTGGCACAGTTGGTAAAGAACCCACCTCCCAATGCAGGAGACTCAGGAGATGTAGGTTTAATCCCTGGGTTGGGAAGATCCCCAGAAGAGGAAATGGCAACCCACTCCAGTATTCTTGCCTGAAAAATTCCAAGGACAGAGGAGCCTGGTGGACTACAGTTCACAGGATTGCAGAGTCAGATACAACTGAAGCAACAGCATGCATGCAAGTATCTAATTCTTACAGAACTCCCTGGATTTCGTTTTGTAGTGTCGTCATTGCTTGCATCTCTCTCTCATGGACTTTACCCTCCCTGAAGACACATTTTGGACCTAAAGCGCATCTTAATTTGTCACACTCCCTAATCTAAACTGAACACAACACAGCAGTGAGGAAGTGCCTGAAATGAATGAATGCAAATGTTTCTGCTACATTGAGACTAGTCTTGTGAAAATGCTCTGCTGAGATGTTGTCAAGAAGGGCTATGNCTAAAGCGCATCTTAATTTGTCACACTCCCTAATCTAAACTGAACACAACACAGCAGTGAGGAAGTGCCTGAAATGAATGAATGCAAATGTTTCTGCTACATTGAGACTAGTCTTGTGAAAATGCTCTGCTGAGATGTTGTCAAGAAGGGCTATGTATTGCACTTGAAGTATCAGAAGCTAGATGCTTTTAGTGGGAATTTGGTTCTTATATTATTGTGACTTAGCATCATATTTCTTTGGAAGTTATGAATAATTCAGGGCACATATGGAATACCTTTTATCTTTTCAGGCTTGTTGATTTGTGGGTAGTTATTATGCCTAATAAAATATGAGAAGAAGAATGAGAGCTCATCTGAATGTCAACTCAACATTTTGTGGTTGTTGTCTGAGTAATTATCAAGTTACCTTAAATCCTAGAGCCAGTAGCCCATCAAGATAACATATTAGGGGTATATCTGAATTGCTCATAAATCTCCTTGGTATTTCCCAAAATATTTTGATATAGTAAGATTATCTGCTTCCTAGGAAGATATAAATAAAGCCTCTACAGCATCTGATGGTGATGAGTTGAGAATTATGTTCCCATATGACCAGCCAACAACTCCCTGGAATAAATAATTCCATGAGAACCCTGCTTTAGAACACAGGTGTGAAGTGTCTGGCTTTAAAATTATGGAGCCATTTCTGAGACAGAAGGAAAATGACATTAAAAAATGGTTGCTGAGCCATTTATATTGCTCATTCATCTGCATAGTCAAAAAAGGTAGCACAGCACTACCTTATGTTGTAAAGAGATGGCTATTTCAGGTAACTGTCAGGGCTTGTAACCAGGATTTAGTGAAAATATAGAGTAGCAGTTCTCAGATTTATGGAGCATTCTTAAAAACTAGTGAGCATCCCAGAGTTTTCATTTATATGGTTTGTATCCGTGGATATTTACTGTTTTTGAAATTAAACTAAAATTAAATTTATAATTAAAATTTTTAAATAAATTTTAACTCAGTTAAAAATAGCAGTGATAAGTGCATTGCATTATAATGTAAAAATAAGGTAATTATGTTTCCCATAATGATATAATTGAGTAAGAAGAGTGATATTGTTTGAGCTTTTGCAAATCTTTTTATTGTCCGACTTACTAGAAGGAGGTATCAGCTGTTAATATCGTTTGAGAGAGTCCATGGCACACTCTTAAGAAAATGCCACTATGGAGAACAGTGTGGAGATTCCTTAAAAAATTGCAAATAAAACTACCTTATGACCCAGCAATCCCACTGCTGGGCATACACACTGAGGACACCAGAATTGAAAGAGACACATGTACCCCAGTGTTCATCGCAGCACTGTTTATAATAGCCAGGACATGGAAGCAACCTAGATGTCCATCAGCAGATGAATGGATAAGAAAGCTGTGGTACATACACACAATGGAGTCTTACTCAGCCATTAAAAAGAATGCATTTGAATCAATTCTAATGAGGTGGATGAAACTGGAGCCTATTATACAGAGTGAAGTAAGCCAGAAAGAAAAACACCAATACAGTATACTAACACATATATATGGAATTTAGAAAGATGGTAATGATAACCCTCTCTGCGAGACAGCAAAAGAGACACAGATGTATAGAACAGACTTTTAGACTCTGAGGGAGAGGGAGAGGGTGGGATAATTTGGGAGAATGGCATTGAAACATGTATACTACCAGGTAAGAAACGAATCGCCAGTCTATGTTCGATACAGGATACAGGATGTTTGGGGCCGGTGCACAGGGATGATCCAGAGAGATGATACAGGGTGGGAGGTGGGAGGGGGGTTCAGGATTGGGAACTCATGTACACCCATGGCTGATTCATGTCAATGTATGGCAAAACCAATACAGTATTGTAAAGCAAAATAAAGTAAAAATAAAAAATTTTTAAATAAAAGTGAGAGTCCATGGCACACTCTTAAGAAAATGCTATTGAAAAAGACAATTAATGCCTTTGAATTATTATAAAATATCTTTGACTCTGTTGTTGTTCAGTAGTCACTAAGTTGTGTCTGAATCTTTGCGACCCCATGGCCTGCAGCTCACTAGGCTCCCCGGTCCTTCACTATCTCCTGGAGTTTGCTCAGACTCATGTTGATTGGGTCGATGATGCCACCCAACCATCTCATCCTTTGTTACCCCCTTCTCCTTCTGCCCTCTATCTTTCCCAGCATCAGGGTCTTTTCCAATGAGTTGACTCTTTGCATCAGGTAGCCAAAGGACTTGAGCTTCAACTTCAGCATCAGTACTTCCAGTGAATATTCAGGGTTGATTTCCTTTAGGATTGACTGCTTTCCTCTCCTTGCTGTCCAAGGGACTCTCAAGAGTCTTCTCCAGCACCACAATTCAAAAGCATCAATTCTTTGGTGCTTAGCCTTCTGTATGGTCCAACCCTCACATCCATACATGACTACTGGAAAAACTGTAGCTTTGACTATAATGACGTTTATCGACGAAGTAATGTCTCTGATTTTTAATATGCTGTCTAGGTTTGTCATGAAAGGGTNTAGCCTTCTGTATGGTCCAACCCTCACATCCATACATGACTACTGGAAAAACTGTAGCTTTGACTATAATGACGTTTATCGACGAAGTAATGTCTCTGATTTTTAATATGCTGTCTAGGTTTGTCATGAAAGGGTTTGACTATGTGGACCCCTTGAAAAGATCATGAGCACCCAAGGGGTCATTGGTCTCCTCTTTGAAAACTGCTAATATAGAGTAATTAGTTGAGCCAGGATGCACATACACACACGAACCCTGAACGCAATACAAAGTCAGTTCTTTGTGCCAAGGTGTTGGCAGTCCCTGAGAGGATCTGTGCTGTGCTGTCTGCCCAAGCTGGTGGGATCTTTTGGACGCTTTCAAACTCCCCTCTGTCCTGGGAACACAGTCTGGCCCCCTGTCTTCTCAGGGTGGTACCTGCTCTTGTCCTCTGGGCAGCTCACATGATTCACCTGGTTCCCCAACCAGGGACCACTGACCTGTTCTGCTTTGTATGACCTTTCTGCTTGGCTCGAGTAACCTGGTCACACAGGTCCCCACTGTGACACCAGTTACCATCAGAAGGGGAACTCTCAAACAGANCTGGGCAGCTCACATGATTCACCTGGTTCCCCAACCAGGGACCACTGACCTGTTCTGCTTTGTATGACCTTTCTGCTTGGCTCGAGTAACCTGGTCACACAGGTCCCCACTGTGACACCAGTTACCATCAGAAGGGGAACTCTCAAACAGATGAGCCCTAGTCAAAACCCCAACTCTTAGACCCTGTCTCAGAGAAGAATTTAGAAAGGAGGCCATTCCAGGATCTTGTTGCTGTTGACCGACCCTTCAACGAGCGTGCTCCAAGTCATGCTTCTGCTTGACTCAGCCAACCAAGGGCTGTCTGTCCAAGAAGGGCCACTGGCATTTGGGGGAGTAAGGCATCTCCCGTTTGGACCAAGACTTTGTCAGTGTTGAAACGCCAGACATGGAGCTGCAGAGGGGGACCTCGAACTGACTCCAGTTAGAATTGTGGACCTTCCCAAGTGGGTGCCCAGACTCTGGGCCTGATAACTGCTTGTTCCTGCTTCTTCACTGACTTTGACTCCAGCTCTACCCCCAGCCTAACTCCCCAGTGTTCCGTCTACACCCCCATCCACATTCACACTCAGTTCTTCACCTTGTGAATGGACCATTTCTCTCCTCATTTTCTGCTGTCTAAACATACACTCAGCTGGAAGCAAGCTCTTCCATCAGTTGGGGCTAGAATTTTGGACCTGGAGTGAGCAGCATAACAAAGGAGTTGAGGCCAGAAAGGATGCAAGAGAACAGTTGGTCAGTGCAAAGTATTCTTGTCCATCATCTGCTTTTCTCCTTGGATGCTCCAGTTTGTCAAGAGTAGGCCACTCATGAGTCACTTGTTTACTGTGTGATTTCATTCCCCTCCCTGGAAGAAAAACACTAGGCAAGTGGAGCTGAGTTCATTTTCCCTGTACCCAGCCTACTTTCTGCTTTCCCAGCAAAATTTACCCCCATTCACAGGTCCCAGATATTTCCATCAAGGAATCTCTTTTCCAGCAGTCTCAGAGTTAACTTGGCACACTGAGATGAACACAGATGCTGTGTGCTTTCTTTTTGAAAATCATGTCTGAGCCTACAGGCAGGAGGATAACTAGGCTACTCTTTTGCCAAATAGAACATACACCACAAAAGGTGCAAGGTCATCACAGTGCCCCAAGGGGAGGCAAGAGGACACCAGGTGGTAGGGTATCATTTTTGTTTATGTCTGTCCCCCATCGTTTGAGCTTCTCAGGTGGCTCAGTGGTAAAAGAATCTGCCTGCCAATGCAGGAGCTGTAGGAGGCTCAGGTTTGATCCTTGGGTTGGGGAGATCCCCTGGAGAAGGAAATGGCAACCCACTCCAGTATTCTTGCCTGGGAAATCCCATGGACAGAGGAGCCTGGTAGGCTATAGTCCAAGGGTCGCAGAAGAGTCATACCCAACTCAGCACAAGCATCCCATCATTCAAACATATGAACAGAGTGCCAGANTGGCAACCCACTCCAGTATTCTTGCCTGGGAAATCCCATGGACAGAGGAGCCTGGTAGGCTATAGTCCAAGGGTCGCAGAAGAGTCATACCCAACTCAGCACAAGCATCCCATCATTCAAACATATGAACAGAGTGCCAGAATGTGCCAGACGCTGATACATGGGCAAGAAAACGAAGATTCTTGCTCCCATGCTATTTACATTCTAGACAGCAGTAAGTCATCATCCATCAGAATTCTGGATGAAATATATCTTTCCTCTAGGGTCTCAGCCATCATTTTGGTTGGTGTAGCTCTGATACTGTTTCTTGTTTGCTTTGAGGGAGCTGAGTATGAGTGACGAAAACAGTGCCTGTTCTCTTGGTAACATCAGGTTTACAGATTTAGTCACTTTTTAACTAGTGTGGTATCTAGTCACCCTACAATGAGTTGTATTTGAAATGGTTGCTCCAAGTCTTCAGTTGAAAGTGAAAGTGTTAATCATTCAGTCGAGTCCAAGTCTTAGCCACCCCAAGGACTTAGCCCACAAGGCTCCTCTGTCCGTGGGATTCTCCAGGCAAGAATACTGACAGGAGCGGGTTGCCATTTCCTTCTCCAGGGGATCTTCCTGACCCAGGGATCGAACCCAGGTCTCCTGCATTGCAGGCAGATTCTTTATCATCTGAGCCACCAGCGAAGCCCAAAATCTTCCGTTAGGAGCACTGAAATGCTCCTATATCTGAAATCATTTTGATATAAAACTTCTGACTTTGCTAGTTATTGTTTCTACAAGTGGCCTTTTTCCTTGCACACTTCATGAGTTTCGACTGGGTTTATATTCCTTGGAGCTTGATCTGTGAAATGTCTTTGAAGCTTGAGTTAAAGTTACTTTCCTCTGAAGAGGATTTGTGTTTGTTGTACTCGGTACATGAGTCTTGTCAACCCGAAACTACTTGAAATTCTCTCTTGGGGATTTTCAAACCACACAGGGCCTGAAATCTGTTTGAAGGCCATGCCGTCTCCTGGTTATGACTGTTTGGGGGAGATTATTTTTCTCCTTGGCGCTGAGAAAGGAAGCCTTCTTGTCCATTCTGTGTAATCCCTCTTGTTCCCATCCATGCGGATTAGAGCCCTGCTTTGAGATCAAGCTTTACGTAAGGGTCTCCTAGTGGGTCCCAACATGGACAGGGTGCCGCTGTCCTTCTGTCTCGACCTGCACAGCATCGCATCAACGCTCCACATCGCCGGGGTTCGTCTCCTGGGAGAACCTAGCTTCAGCCTCATTTACTCTCATTTACTCTGCCTCCACTGTGCGTTTGGTCTGCACAGACTCCTGCTGTCTTATCGGTTCTGTGATAATTCCGGTATTTTCTTAAATCCTTCTTTTATCCTTCGTTTTAGTTGACTTTAGTGGAGGGTGGTCCAAGATGTCTGGGCATAGAACCGTATACAGTTAATCAGCGTTCTGTGAAGGCTGAGGGTCACAATCTACTCTGCTACAGATGCCACATCCACCGTCCAGCTGCTCGGCCCAAGGAGGATGTGGACAGGCCCCATCGTCTTCCACTTTGCCTCACCCATGCTGGAGACATGGTCTCTGCTTCACCAGGGAAACTGGGAATTCTTATGCAGCAATCACAATCTTCAAAGATAAAAATAAAGTAAGACATCAGTTTTCTGCAAGCTTTCTCAGAGTCCTATGGTATGGTCAAGGCAGAGAATGCCCAGAACCACAGACTAGCTCCTAACTTAGAATTTTAGTCTCTCTAATACCAGGTTCCAGGCATGGCCCCAGGGAGGATGGGGTGGGGGGGTGGAGTGGATGGGCCCTTATGGCTGTGTGGGGAGCCTTCTGCTGGATAATTTGTCTATTAAAATTGTAGCTATTGAAACTGAGTATGGAATCCTAGACCTGTTGGCAGGTTGAAAAGAATTATTTTCATCATTTATAGAATCAAAAACTTAAGCACGTGTGTCAGATACATGGAATATTTGTTTGATTTATTTACTTGTTTTAATTGGAGGACAGTTGCAATATTGTGATGGGTTTTGCCATCCCTCCCATGAATCGGCCATAGGTATACATGTGTCCCCTCCACCTGAGCCCCCGCCCCCGCGTCCCTCCCCACTGTATTCCTCCAGGTTGTCGCAGGGCACTGGCTTTGGTGCCCTGTGTCATACGTCAATCGCTCACTGGCTATCTGTTTCACATGGGTAATGGATGTGTTTCAGTGCTGTCCTCTCAACTCATCCCACCCCCTCCTTCTCCCTCTGAGTCCAAAAGTCTCTTCTTTGTGTCTGCCCGCATGGGAATATTATGCAGCCGTGAAAAGGAGGGACATTCTGACACACGCTGCAGCTCAGGTGAACCATGAAGACATTGTGCCGAGTGAGAAAAGCCAGACACGGCAGGACAGTGCTGCACAACCCCACTTCTACGAGGTTCCTAAGTTTGTCAGATTCCCAGAGACCGAAGCCGCAATGGTGGCTGCCCGCAGCTGATGGGGGGAGGGGTGGAGAATTCGTGTTTAATGGCTACAGAGTTTCAGCTTTGGGTGCTGAAAACATTCTGGAGATGGTTGGTGGTGATAATGATGCAGCATCCTGAATGTGTTTAATGCCATTGAAGTATGCACTTGAAGGTTAAGGTGGTAAATTTTATGTTATGTATGTGTGCGTGTGTCCTCAGTCACTTCAGTTGTATCTGACCTGACTCTTTGCACCCCTTGGACTGTAGCCTACAAGGCTCCTCTGTCCATGGGGATTCTCCAGGCAAGAATGCTGGAGTGGGCTGCCATGCCCTCCTCCAGGGGGTCTTCTCGACCCAGGGATCAAACCCACATGTCCTGTGCCTCCTGCACTGCAGGTGGATTCTTTACCTGCTGAGCCACCAGAGAAGCCCCATGTTATGTACATTTTACCACAATTGGAAAAAAAGCTTGAGATCACACACCCGAAACACTGGGGGGATTATGCAGGTGTGGTTATGAAACATCATTACGTGGGTTCTCAGAAGGGTGACCAGGGGTAGCCCCTTTCTCGAGGCTCGACAGACTCAGGCCTGTGGCTGTCTCTTATACACATCTCTCCTGCATTGCAGGCAGATTCTTTATCATCTGAGCCACCAGCGAAGCCCAAAATCTTCCGTTAGGAGCACTGAAATGCTCCTATATCTGAAATCATTTTGATATAAAACTTCTGACTTTGCTAGTTATTGTTTCTACAAGTGGCCTTTTTCCTTGCACACTTCATGAGTTTCGACTGGGTTTATATTCCTTGGAGCTTGATCTGTGAAATGTCTTTGAAGCTTGAGTTAAAGTTACTTTCCTCTGAAGAGGATTTGTGTTTGTTGTACTCGGTACATGAGTCTTGTCAACCCGAAACTACTTGAAATTCTCTCTTGGGGATTTTCAAACCACACAGGGCCTGAAATCTGTTTGAAGGCCATGCCGTCTCCTGGTTATGACTGTTTGGGGGAGATTATTTTTCTCCTTGGCGCTGAGAAAGGAAGCCTTCTTGTCCATTCTGTGTAATCCCTCTTGTTCCCATCCATGCGGATTAGAGCCCTGCTTTGAGATCAAGCTTTACGTAAGGGTCTCCTAGTGGGTCCCAACATGGACAGGGTGCCGCTGTCCTTCTGTCTCGACCTGCACAGCATCGCATCAACGCTCCACATCGCCGGGGTTCGTCTCCTGGGAGAACCTAGCTTCAGCCTCATTTACTCTCATTTACTCTGCCTCCACTGTGCGTTTGGTCTGCACAGACTCCTGCTGTCTTATCGGTTCTGTGATAATTCCGGTATTTTCTTAAATCCTTCTTTTATCCTTCGTTTTAGTTGACTTTAGTGGAGGGTGGTCCAAGATGTCTGGGCATAGAACCGTATACAGTTAATCAGCGTTCTGTGAAGGCTGAGGGTCACAATCTACTCTGCTACAGATGCCACATCCACCGTCCAGCTGCTCGGCCCAAGGAGGATGTGGACAGGCCCCATCGTCTTCCACTTTGCCTCACCCATGCTGGAGACATGGTCTCTGCTTCACCAGGGAAACTGGGAATTCTTATGCAGCAATCACAATCTTCAAAGATAAAAATAAAGTAAGACATCAGTTTTCTGCAAGCTTTCTCAGAGTCCTATGGTATGGTCAAGGCAGAGAATGCCCAGAACCACAGACTAGCTCCTAACTTAGAATTTTAGTCTCTCTAATACCAGGTTCCAGGCATGGCCCCAGGGAGGATGGGGTGGGGGGGTGGAGTGGATGGGCCCTTATGGCTGTGTGGGGAGCCTTCTGCTGGATAATTTGTCTATTAAAATTGTAGCTATTGAAACTGAGTATGGAATCCTAGACCTGTTGGCAGGTTGAAAAGAATTATTTTCATCATTTATAGAATCAAAAACTTAAGCACGTGTGTCAGATACATGGAATATTTGTTTGATTTATTTACTTGTTTTAATTGGAGGACAGTTGCAATATTGTGATGGGTTTTGCCATCCCTCCCATGAATCGGCCATAGGTATACATGTGTCCCCTCCACCTGAGCCCCCGCCCCCGCGTCCCTCCCCACTGTATTCCTCCAGGTTGTCGCAGGGCACTGGCTTTGGTGCCCTGTGTCATACGTCAATCGCTCACTGGCTATCTGTTTCACATGGGTAATGGATGTGTTTCAGTGCTGTCCTCTCAACTCATCCCACCCCCTCCTTCTCCCTCTGAGTCCAAAAGTCTCTTCTTTGTGTCTGCCCGCATGGGAATATTATGCAGCCGTGAAAAGGAGGGACATTCTGACACACGCTGCAGCTCAGGTGAACCATGAAGACATTGTGCCGAGTGAGAAAAGCCAGACACGGCAGGACAGTGCTGCACAACCCCACTTCTACGAGGTTCCTAAGTTTGTCAGATTCCCAGAGACCGAAGCCGCAATGGTGGCTGCCCGCAGCTGATGGGGGGAGGGGTGGAGAATTCGTGTTTAATGGCTACAGAGTTTCAGCTTTGGGTGCTGAAAACATTCTGGAGATGGTTGGTGGTGATAATGATGCAGCATCCTGAATGTGTTTAATGCCATTGAAGTATGCACTTGAAGGTTAAGGTGGTAAATTTTATGTTATGTATGTGTGCGTGTGTCCTCAGTCACTTCAGTTGTATCTGACCTGACTCTTTGCACCCCTTGGACTGTAGCCTACAAGGCTCCTCTGTCCATGGGGATTCTCCAGGCAAGAATGCTGGAGTGGGCTGCCATGCCCTCCTCCAGGGGGTCTTCTCGACCCAGGGATCAAACCCACATGTCCTGTGCCTCCTGCACTGCAGGTGGATTCTTTACCTGCTGAGCCACCAGAGAAGCCCCATGTTATGTACATTTTACCACAATTGGAAAAAAAGCTTGAGATCACACACCCGAAACACTGGGGGGATTATGCAGGTGTGGTTATGAAACATCATTACGTGGGTTCTCAGAAGGGTGACCAGGGGTAGCCCCTTTCTCGAGGCTCGACAGACTCAGGCCTGTGGCTGTCTCTTATACACATCTCTCCTGCATTGCAGGCAGATTCTTTATCATCTGAGCCACCAGCGAAGCCCAAAATCTTCCGTTAGGAGCACTGAAATGCTCCTATATCTGAAATCATTTTGATATAAAACTTCTGACTTTGCTAGTTATTGTTTCTACAAGTGGCCTTTTTCCTTGCACACTTCATGAGTTTCGACTGGGTTTATATTCCTTGGAGCTTGATCTGTGAAATGTCTTTGAAGCTTGAGTTAAAGTTACTTTCCTCTGAAGAGGATTTGTGTTTGTTGTACTCGGTACATGAGTCTTGTCAACCCGAAACTACTTGAAATTCTCTCTTGGGGATTTTCAAACCACACAGGGCCTGAAATCTGTTTGAAGGCCATGCCGTCTCCTGGTTATGACTGTTTGGGGGAGATTATTTTTCTCCTTGGCGCTGAGAAAGGAAGCCTTCTTGTCCATTCTGTGTAATCCCTCTTGTTCCCATCCATGCGGATTAGAGCCCTGCTTTGAGATCAAGCTTTACGTAAGGGTCTCCTAGTGGGTCCCAACATGGACAGGGTGCCGCTGTCCTTCTGTCTCGACCTGCACAGCATCGCATCAACGCTCCACATCGCCGGGGTTCGTCTCCTGGGAGAACCTAGCTTCAGCCTCATTTACTCTCATTTACTCTGCCTCCACTGTGCGTTTGGTCTGCACAGACTCCTGCTGTCTTATCGGTTCTGTGATAATTCCGGTATTTTCTTAAATCCTTCTTTTATCCTTCGTTTTAGTTGACTTTAGTGGAGGGTGGTCCAAGATGTCTGGGCATAGAACCGTATACAGTTAATCAGCGTTCTGTGAAGGCTGAGGGTCACAATCTACTCTGCTACAGATGCCACATCCACCGTCCAGCTGCTCGGCCCAAGGAGGATGTGGACAGGCCCCATCGTCTTCCACTTTGCCTCACCCATGCTGGAGACATGGTCTCTGCTTCACCAGGGAAACTGGGAATTCTTATGCAGCAATCACAATCTTCAAAGATAAAAATAAAGTAAGACATCAGTTTTCTGCAAGCTTTCTCAGAGTCCTATGGTATGGTCAAGGCAGAGAATGCCCAGAACCACAGACTAGCTCCTAACTTAGAATTTTAGTCTCTCTAATACCAGGTTCCAGGCATGGCCCCAGGGAGGATGGGGTGGGGGGGTGGAGTGGATGGGCCCTTATGGCTGTGTGGGGAGCCTTCTGCTGGATAATTTGTCTATTAAAATTGTAGCTATTGAAACTGAGTATGGAATCCTAGACCTGTTGGCAGGTTGAAAAGAATTATTTTCATCATTTATAGAATCAAAAACTTAAGCACGTGTGTCAGATACATGGAATATTTGTTTGATTTATTTACTTGTTTTAATTGGAGGACAGTTGCAATATTGTGATGGGTTTTGCCATCCCTCCCATGAATCGGCCATAGGTATACATGTGTCCCCTCCACCTGAGCCCCCGCCCCCGCGTCCCTCCCCACTGTATTCCTCCAGGTTGTCGCAGGGCACTGGCTTTGGTGCCCTGTGTCATACGTCAATCGCTCACTGGCTATCTGTTTCACATGGGTAATGGATGTGTTTCAGTGCTGTCCTCTCAACTCATCCCACCCCCTCCTTCTCCCTCTGAGTCCAAAAGTCTCTTCTTTGTGTCTGCCCGCATGGGAATATTATGCAGCCGTGAAAAGGAGGGACATTCTGACACACGCTGCAGCTCAGGTGAACCATGAAGACATTGTGCCGAGTGAGAAAAGCCAGACACGGCAGGACAGTGCTGCACAACCCCACTTCTACGAGGTTCCTAAGTTTGTCAGATTCCCAGAGACCGAAGCCGCAATGGTGGCTGCCCGCAGCTGATGGGGGGAGGGGTGGAGAATTCGTGTTTAATGGCTACAGAGTTTCAGCTTTGGGTGCTGAAAACATTCTGGAGATGGTTGGTGGTGATAATGATGCAGCATCCTGAATGTGTTTAATGCCATTGAAGTATGCACTTGAAGGTTAAGGTGGTAAATTTTATGTTATGTATGTGTGCGTGTGTCCTCAGTCACTTCAGTTGTATCTGACCTGACTCTTTGCACCCCTTGGACTGTAGCCTACAAGGCTCCTCTGTCCATGGGGATTCTCCAGGCAAGAATGCTGGAGTGGGCTGCCATGCCCTCCTCCAGGGGGTCTTCTCGACCCAGGGATCAAACCCACATGTCCTGTGCCTCCTGCACTGCAGGTGGATTCTTTACCTGCTGAGCCACCAGAGAAGCCCCATGTTATGTACATTTTACCACAATTGGAAAAAAAGCTTGAGATCACACACCCGAAACACTGGGGGGATTATGCAGGTGTGGTTATGAAACATCATTACGTGGGTTCTCAGAAGGGTGACCAGGGGTAGCCCCTTTCTCGAGGCTCGACAGACTCAGGCCTGTGGGACCCCTGGAAGTGTCTACACTTGTTGAGACTTGGAAGTGTGGGCAGGGCTGTGTTCTGCTGGCTTTGTAGACCAGGGGTCACTTACTTTGGCATTTTTAACAAAGATTTAAAGCTTAGGGAATTTGCCAGTTGGCCTGGTCTTAAGGCCCCAGTGAAGCAGCGTGTACTTTTTTTTTTTTTTACTTAAATACAGAACAATAGCAGACAGCACAAAAGCTCTCCCAGGGCTGTTTTTCCCTTGAAGGAACACAAAGGAAGATGCATGTAGGGAAAAACACCCACATGGAATCAAATACCGCAGAAAACACATTTCACACCGCATGATGTTACCGCAGAAGGAAGTGGAGACGGTTTAAAACCATGTGAAGTGCAGAAAGTTCAGGGGTGAGGGCGCTCGAGCTATTTTTAGCGTCAGTGATGCTATGAATCCTGTTTTCCAGTGACACTCTGGTGAATCGAATTATTTGCCTTTCTCTGCATTTGCCATACTAATTGTTGTGTGTGATGGAAGCAGAGTGGGCCCGGCTGAGGGTTGCTGATCTCAGGGGGAGAGGCCTCCTTTGGGGTCAGCTGGGCATTGCCAGTCCACTGATATCATCTGGGTATCTGGTCCTTGTAGTGACATACTGGAGCCATAGGTGCGCTTTTCAGCATTTCCCCAGGGCAATTGGTACAGTGGAACTTTTTTAACCAAAAGATCCCCTGGAGGAGGGCGTGGCAACCCACTCCAGTATTCTTGCCTGGAGAATCCCATGGACAGAGGAGCCTGGAGGGCTACAGTCATGGGCTTGCAAAGAGTCAGACGTGCCTGACAGGACTGAGCATGCACGCACACGGCTGGTACCATTTTTGTCAGACCAGAATGTGCTGCCTGGAGAAGTGTGTGGTCCCAGGCTGGCCACTAGGGGTGTCTCCACTGCTCTGGACATGGACATGTGGTCAGTGGGGGTCTCTGCTTCCCTCCCTTCTGCTGAGTCCTCGGGACACATGGAATCAGGTATTGGCCTGGCCTCTTCCTTCTGAACCTGGCTCCCTGACGAGGCTCAGAATCTCTCAGGGACCTGGGACTCTGTATTTTAGTGGCTCTCCAGCTAGTTCCACTGCCAAGGGAGATCTGAGAATCACAGCTTTCATCACTGGTAAGAGCTTAAATGGGGAGCCGATGAGTGGTTGGTGGGGCGGGAGTGGTTGGGAGTGGAGGGTAGTTACTGGGGCGGAGGCAGCCCGTGTGCTCCTGGCACAGCTCAGGTCTCAGCCCTGACATCCGTCTCCTTGGCCGCCTCACCTGCCTGGAAGTGTGTTAGTCGCTTCAGTCATGTCCGACTCTTGGCAACACCATGGGCTGTAGCCCGCCAGGCTCCTCTGTCTGTGGGATTCTCCAGGCAAGAATACTGGAGTGGGTTGCCATTTCCTTCTCCAGGAGATCGTCCAGACCCAGGGCTCATACTCGGGTCTCCTGCATTGCAGGCAGATTCTTTACCATCTGGAACACGCAGCCAAACAGGTCCCAGGGCCACCTGCTGAGCTCCTCCCGCAGGTGGGGATCTCGGCATCAGAGGAGGTGGCCACCTGCTCAGGGAACAAGTGCTGCGAAGGTGGGCAGGGGGCCCAGGGACCGGAGAAGCTGATGGCGGAATAAAGAGGCTTGGGGTTCCAGGGGCACTTGACTTTGTACTCAGTCACCAGCCAGGAGCCTGCTCCCAGGATATCCCTTGTCACGATCATCTTGGCGACCCTGGGCCGCCAGGTAGAGGTCACGAGTATGTTCACTTCACTCCTCGGAGGCCCACAGGAAGGTGTGCGATCACTGTGGGAATTGCTCCATACAAAAGGGATAAAATGAGAGAACTTTCTGGACCAGTTTGGCTCTGAGGGTTGCTCTCCTACACAGCTGAGCTTCGCAAGGGCTGGCCTGCAAAAAACCATCAGCCTCCCTGGCCCTGAGAGGGGCTCTGCAGCCCCCAGCCTTCCCAGCTTCTCATTCGAGAATAGCTATAGGCACCGTCTCACCATGTCAGACAGAGCCGCGTCTCCTGGCGCTTCTGCACCCTGTGGCCATCGCTCCAGCCTCCAGTGGTGACTGTGTCATGAGCCTTGGCTCTGCATCTTCCTAACATGTCTCAGGGAGTGCCTTCAATTTACTTAAATTCAACTTTATCTTCAGTAGATGGACACTCCTGATTTTGCTCCATGAACCACCATAGAAGGACCTTGGGACAATACCAGAGACCAAGGAAAATGGATTTATTAAATGTGTCTGAAAGCCAGAGAAATGTGAACACTCTTACAGCCAGGGGACTTCAGAATTTGTCAGTTAACCAGTGATACAGCTAAGCCCAGAAACGCTCTACGTTGAGGGCCCTACACAGATTGCAAAATGTGGTGACAATTCAGACTTACCTGGTGTCCATGGAAGGCTCTTGGGCGGCTGCTGAGATGGGCAGCCCCAGAGGACCATCTCCAGGAACCAGTTGAGAGCAAGTGGCTGTGCAGGGGTCAGTGGCCATTGGACTCCAGATGCTAAGGAAGGCTGAGCAGGAGGAAGAGAGACTCTAGAGGACTGTCCCAGGAGCTCAGCTAGGAGATAGGAGCAAGAAGGCAATTTTCCTGATATTTATGCCTGCTCAAGTGTTCTACAGGCCAAGAGGAGATGGGGTCACCTATGACGAAATGGGCATACTTTGAAAACAGCTGAGAACCCAGAAAACTGGTAGCTCATCTTTCCAACTTTGGGTGAAAACAAGAGAAAGATCCACAGCCACCAGCTACTGGAAAAAAAAAAAGCTACCTGTAAAACTGTAAAAAGAAGAAAGGAACAGATTTGGCTGCTTCGTTTCTTCTTTAATGATCACGTGGCTTTAAACATCATCTGAAATGTGCATTAGGCTCCTTCAGTGATCCACCAACAGCGTCAAGGTAACTGCCTTGCTTTGTTTGCAAGAAATATTTGCTAATCTTGTTGGTGTTGATTTTTGTTGATCCTCGNTAATGATCACGTGGCTTTAAACATCATCTGAAATGTGCATTAGGCTCCTTCAGTGATCCACCAACAGCGTCAAGGTAACTGCCTTGCTTTGTTTGCAAGAAATATTTGCTAATCTTGTTGGTGTTGATTTTTGTTGATCCTCGTTGATACCCATCTGTAAGTGTTTACTTGTTTGAAATTTTTCTGAGTTCAAATGATGTAATCTGGGTTTTAAATGCTCACCATTGATTTTTTTTTTTTCTTTTAAAGGGAGGGATTGTGAATTATTTAGAGGACAAATGCCCTCTTAATCTTTTTATGGAAGTCGATAGAAAATATCTCTGGGGCACGTTTGGGTAGAGAGGAATAATTTGCTTCTTTGATGATATTGAATGTTCACAATGTTGTGGATCATGTTTAAATGAAGTTCAGTGAATTTCAGCTCAATTTAAAACATAATAGTCTGATCTGAGGGCTGTCATTCTATGTCGCTCTTGAACACATAGAATTAATGAGTAGAAGGCCTGGGGCTTGGAGAGACAGGTATTTTGGCTTAACAGGAAGAATTTTCTAGTAAGTTCAACTAACAGGATCTAGCAGAGGCTGCCAGAGAGAGTAGTGCCTCCTGTTTCCATGGAGACAGACGGCACTGTCTGGGATGCTGTGGGTGGCATTCAGGCTCCAGAGCAGGGGTTCTCCCCTAGCAGTGGTTCTGGGTGCATGGGAATCACCCCTGCCAGGGGAAGGGGAAGTAGAGTCAGGCAGGGCCCAGGCCCAGAGGGCAGTTAATGTTAATACCATTGGTCTGAGGCACAGCCTGGTGTCCCAGACCAAGGAGCCCTGGTGTCCGCCTGCTTTTGGTAGAAGCAGGTGACACAGCCTCCCTCCCACCACTCATGCCCAGCAATCTTCATACACTGCAGCTTCATACCATGGGGCGCTGCTTAGAAACATAGAACCTCAGCTCCACCCAGACCCTCCTGCTCAGAATTGCACTTTAACAAGATTTCCGGTGATGTGGGTGTCCATGGGCATCTGAGACACACTGCCACAGACCTTGATTTATAAAGCATTTTGGACTGCTTTTTCTTGTTTTTTATTTAATTTATTTTTTTAATGATGGTTTTCAAGTTTATTTATTTTTTTACTTTACAATATTGTATTGGTTTTGCCATACATCAACATGAATCCACCACAGGTATACACATGTTCCCCATCCTGAACCCCCCTCCCTCCTCCCTCCCTGTACCATCCCTCTGGGTCATCCCACTGCACCAGCCCCAAGCATCCAGTATCATGCATCAAACCTGNTTTGACTTAGTATGATCTCTAGGGCCATCGATGTTGCTGCATATAGCATTATTTCACTCTCTTTATGGCTGAATAATATTCCACTCTGTGTGTGTAGGGTGGTGGAGTGTTGGCCAAAAGGTTCATTCAAGAAAACCCACATCATCTGTATACACCACATCTCCTTTATTCGTCTGTCAGTGGATATTTAGGTTGTTTCCATGGAGAAGACCACATGTTATACAGTATTCTATTACAAAGTTGTTTCTTATTCTGCCAAGGGAAGAAACCACAGGAGGTTGAAAGAAAGAAAGAAAAGCAGGAGGTTGCCTGAGGTCATCCAGCCTGTGGGTGACGGAGCCGACCCCAGAGTCCACAGAAGCTTCTTGGTTCCACGTCCCCACTGATTGAGGCCCTCCCACACCGAGCAGTCTTCCTGTGTGGCCCGGGAGGGTGGCATGCAGCCCTCAGCATTTTGTGGTTTGTGGGAGGCGGAGGGGCAGCCCCTGGTTCCACGGGAACCGCCCCCATACTCTCCAGGTCCCCCTAAACAGGGAGGCACTTGAGAGAGCTTGACCCTGGTTCTGGATTCCAAACCAGCTCTGGCTACAGTCCCATAGGGCATCTTTCAGGATGCTTGCTTTTGAGTAAAGAGAAGTCATTCAGTCGTGTCTGACTCTTTGTGATCCTCAGAACTATAGCCCACCAGGCTCCTCCATCCATGGGATTTTCCAGGCAAGAGTACTGGAGTGGGGTGCCATTTCCTTCTGCAGGGGATCTTCCTGCCCCAGGGATTGAACCCAGGTCTCCTGCATTGCAAGCAGATACTCTACCATCTGAGCCACCAGGGAAGCTCNGCCCACCAGGCTCCTCCATCCATGGGATTTTCCAGGCAAGAGTACTGGAGTGGGGTGCCATTTCCTTCTGCAGGGGATCTTCCTGCCCCAGGGATTGAACCCAGGTCTCCTGCATTGCAAGCAGATACTCTACCATCTGAGCCACCAGGGAAGCTCTTGAGCAAAACCATGATATTTTTCAGGCTTCCTTGGTGACTCAGTGGTAAAGAATCCACCTTCCAATGCAGGAGACTCAAGAGACATGAGTTCGATCCCTGGGTCGGGAAGATTCCCTGGAGCAGGAAATGGAAGCCTGCTCCAATATTCTTGCCTGGAGAATGCTATGGACAGAGGAGCCTGGCAGGCTACAGTCCGTGTGTTACCAGAAGCTGTGTGGGGGTCAGCTGCTCGCTGCCCAGAAGCCAATTAACAGGCCAGGTTGATGGAGAGGAAATTTGCTTTATTTTCAGATGCTGACCCTGGAGGGGAGGGGTGGCAGACGCCTGTCCAAAGGCCAACTTTCCCCCACTGCTGGCAACCAGCCAGGCAGGAGATTTCATAGACAGGTTGGGGTGGGGGGAACTACATGCAGAAACAGCACAGTCAGC
>SJYV01053126.1:522693-582910 GCA_006410875.1 Neotragus pygmaeus
AAGAATGTAAACATATACAATGGTGAAAAGACAATATCTTTAACAAGTGGTGCTGGGAAAACTGGTCTACCAAATGTAAAAGAAGGACACTAGAACACTTTATATGACCACACACAAAAATAAACTCAAAATGGATTAAAGATTCAAATGCAGGATTAGAAACTCTAAAGTTCCTAGAGGAGAACATATTTAAAACCCTCCCTTACATAAATCACAGTAGGATCCTCTATGACACACTGCCCAGAGTAATGGGAATACAAGCATAATTAAACAAAGCAAGTTTAATTAAAATTAAAACCTTTTGCACAACTAAGGAAACTATGAGCAAGGTGAAAAGACAGCCTTCAGAAAGGGAGAAAATAATAGCAAATGAAGCAAATGTCAAAGAATTAATATCAAAAATATACAAGCAGCTCCACAACAGGAAAATAAATGACTCAATTAAAAAATGGGACACAGAACTGAAGAGATTTTTCTCCAAAGAAGACACACAAATGGCTAGCAAACACATGAAAAGATGCTCAACATCACTCATTATCATAGAAATGCAAATCATAACCACAATGAGGGATCATCTCCCACTGGTCAGAATGGATACTATCAAAAAGTCTACAACAATAAATGCTTGAGAGGCTGCAGAATACGGGAACCCTCTTACACCGTTGGTGGGAATGCAACCTAGAATGGCCACTATGGAGAAGACTGTGGGGATTCCTTAAAAAACTCGAAATAGAATTGCCATACAACCCAGAAATCCCACTGCTGAGCATACACACTGAGGAAACCAGAGCTGAAAAAGACATGCGTACCCAATGCTCATTGCAGCACTGTCTACAATAGCTAGAATATGGAAGCAACTTAGATGTCCTTCAGCATACAAACAGAAATGAAAACTGTGGTACATNTCCCACTGCTGAGCATACACACTGAGGAAACCAGAGCTGAAAAAGACATGCGTACCCAATGCTCATTGCAGCACTGTCTACAATAGCTAGAATATGGAAGCAACTTAGATGTCCTTCAGCATACAAACAGAAATGAAAACTGTGGTACATATGACTCCAATAATAAAAAGAATGAATTTTAATCACTTCTAATGGGGTGGGTGAAACTGGAGCGTATTATAAAGAGTGAAGTATGTCAGAAGGAAAAAAAACACCAATAGAGTATTCTAACACATATATGTGGAAATTAGAAAGATGGTAATAATGGTCACATATGTGAGGTGGCAAAAGAGACAGAGATATAAAGAAGAGACTTTTGGACTTTGTGGGAGAAGGCCAGGGTGCAATGACTTCAGAGACTAGCATTGAAACATGTATATTACGGTATGTGAAATAGATTACCCATCCAACTTTGATGAATGAGATAGGGCACTCAAAGCCAGTGCCCTGGGAAAACCCTGAGGGATGGGATGGAGACAGAAGTGGTTGGGGTTCCAGGATGGGGAATACATGTATACCCATGGTGATTCAACTCAATATATGGCCAAAACCACCACAATACTGCAAAGTAAGCAGCGTCCAATTAAAATAAATATATTAATTTAAAAGAAAAAGACCCATGTACGTGCCATCTACAAGAAACCCACTTCAGACCTAAAGACACATATAGCCTGAAAGTGACAGGATGGAAAAATATATGCCGTGCAAATGGGAATGAAAAGAAAAATGGAATACCAATTCTCATCTCATACCTTAAACTAAAGAAGATTACAATAGATAAGGAAGGACACTACATAGTGATGAAGGGATCAATACAAGATGAAGACATAGCAATTGTAAACATCTATGTCCCCAACATAGGAGCATCTCAATACGTAAGACAAACATTAAAAGAGAAACTGACAGTAAAATAATCATAGTCGACTTTAATACCCCACTCACACCAATGGACAGATCAACAAAACAGAAAATTAGTACAGAAACACATGTCTTAAATGATACATGAGATGAATTGCATTGATATCTTCAGGACATGCCATTTAAATGGAGAAGAATACACCTTCTTCTCAAGTGCACATGNACACACACACACACACACACACACACACGATATTTTTCAGTATTTAAAGTTTCCATGAGTCTCTTCTTCCCAATTCAATTCCTTCCTCTCTAAATCCTTGTCACGCTCTCGCCTTCTCCCTGTGGGCATATGAGGGCACTTAGGAGCTTATCAGAAAGCAAACAGTACCTCTGGAAGACAGAACATTCCTTCATTGCCTTGGTTGCATCTGTTTCTCTGCAGCCAAGATAAGGGACAACAGAAAGAGGAAAGCAGGTGCTTTGTGCAGCTCATCAGAATCCTGCCTCTGATGTGGACGTGTTCTTCTTGCCCCTGGGATTCTTGGTCTCACGGCGCTATAGATCCTCCAGTGGTGCGGCCTTATCGTGTTGCCACACAACACTCATGAGCATGTGGATGTAGGCACACACATACACACACAGTCACACATTGGTAAAATCGTAGCTGAGGAAGGCTTTGTTGTTGTTAATTTTTCATGGCCTCAAAATGTTAGCATGTGCAGGGCTAAGAACAGACTACAGTGTGAGCTGGCCTGTCATTCTGACATAGACATGAACTTGACTTCTACTCCGGATCACAGGAGTAAACAGTTGAAATCCTGTGAAGGAAGAAAAAATTTTGAATGAGTAATTCGGTGAGTATAGGTAAAAAAAGAGACAATATTTCTAGAACAAACAGTTCAGAAAGATTTATTTTTTATAGTTGTATATATTAATACTTGTATTTGTTGTTCAGTCAGTCAGTCGTGCCCGACTCTTTGGGACCTCACGGACTGCAGTACACCAGGCCCCTCTGTCCTCTGTCTCCTGGAAAGAAAAGGTGTTAGTCAGTCAGTGGTGTCCAACTCTGCGATCCCATGGACTGTAGCCTGCCAGGCTCCTCTGTCCATGGAATTCTTCCAGCAAGAATACTGGAGTGGGTAGCCATTCCTTTCTCCAGGGGATCTTCCCAACCCAGAAACTGAACCCAGGTCTTCCTCGGAGTTTGCTGAAATTCATGTCCATTGAGTCAGTTTAGAAGTTGTTAGTTGTGGCCTCATGGAAACCAGATGTGTGATAGTCTGCTAAGGAGACTAAGGGGNGGATCTTCCCAACCCAGAAACTGAACCCAGGTCTTCCTCGGAGTTTGCTGAAATTCATGTCCATTGAGTCAGTTTAGAAGTTGTTAGTTGTGGCCTCATGGAAACCAGATGTGTGATAGTCTGCTAAGGAGACTAAGGGGTGGTGATGAGCTTTGCTTTGCAGAAGAGTCTGGAAGAAAGGGTGGATCTCATGGTCCTCAAGCGGGTGGGCCGCAAGCCACTCACACATAAAGTATGATTCAGTTCACAGAAATGTTGTTTATCACCTGCTCTTTGGGGAAAATACTGTTATGCAAGCTGATATCCCTGTATGGGAACCTTTTGGATTGCAAGGGATGTTTGAAAGGGCTTGCCTTGCAGGTTCCCTGGGAGCTGGTAAATATGTTTGGAATTTGAAAATGAAGCTAATTGACGTCCGTGGTTAGCATGTGTTACTGAGATGAGGGCCAGCACCTTTTGAAGGCTTCCTGGATTGCCCTAATAATCCCACCCATCTGAGCTAACCTGCCTTGCCCTTGTACTCCCAGCTCCCCGTCTAGGTGCTTGGCAGGTATTCTGTCCTTAAATCTCAGCTGCCCTGTGAAGGTGAGAGCCGGAGCAGAGAGAGGCTCAGTGACTTGCCTGCGGTCACTCGGCGAATTAAAGCAGAGTCACATTTTGAATGCATCGGATCTTCACTGCCGGTTGGGGGGCAGGGAAGGGGCCCCAGGGCACAGCATGTGTGCTGAACAAGCATGTGAAGAAAGACCTGAGGGCCAGGAAGAGGAGGATGGGGCTGTGTCGAGGCCCCGTGATGCTCTGGCCCCTGCCTTACTGTTCTCGAGAAAACTTTTCAGAGAAGGTCGTAGCTGAAAGCGTCTGGGCGAACATTCCCGAAGTCGTGGGTTTTAGATATGAACATATCTCAAAATATCCTTGACAAAACCTTCTGATGCCCCTGTTACAGCAGTGAAACATGGGGGAAACAAAGCCCAACATCTTATCTGCGTTTACAGACCTGGTCACCACGGGCCACGAGGCCACTGCTCTGCTGGGAAACTTCCATGGTGCCTCAGGCTGACTTGGGTCTGCTCCTGCTCCAGGGGCACCAGTGAGCTTTCTCTGGGGGTGAGCTAGCGGCCCTGTCCTTCCTGGGCGCCCTGGGGAGCAGGATCTGGCCCCCTGCTCGGGGACCCCAGCATCAGTCTCCAGGTTTGTGCTGAGACTTCACACACCAGGACCTGGAAGTAGGTTAGATCGGGGGAGCCTCTCTCTCATTGTCGGATGCTTCGTCCAACTTCTGAGCCTGAGAGGCCGAAGGGGTGGCCTTTCCGTCTGTGCAGGTGCAGCCTCACTGAACACACGCATCGTAGGGACACTGAGGGGCCTGCCCTGCGGCCTGGGATTCAGGGCCTGCTGGTCTTGGCACCGCTGACTCAAGTCCATCCTTACCCCTAGTGAGTGCCCAGTGATTACCAGCAGTGAAGGGTGGAGGGAGCCTGCTCCATGAATGGCTTGCAACGTTTGCGTGCATTGTCAAGAGGGCACACTTTGTCAGAGTGCAGGGTGGTGTCTGTTAGGGCCGTCCAGGGGAAAAGCTTAGGATGAGACAGTCACCATCGATTAAGCTGACGTGGAAAATGAGAAGCAGCTTTTGCTGTCGTTCAGTCGCTCAGTTGTGTCCGACTCTTTGTGACCCCGTGGACTGTAGCATACCAGGCTCCCCTGTCCTTCACCACCTCCTAGAGTTTGCTCAGACTCATGACCATGGAGTTGGTGATGCCATCCAACCATCTCATCCTCTGTCGTCCCCTCTCCTCCTGCCCTCAGTCTTTCCCAGCATCAGGGTCTTTTCCAATGAGTCAGCTCTTCGCATCAGGTGGCCAAAGTACTGGAGCTTCAGCATCAGTCCTTCCAGTGAGTATTCAGGGTTGATTTCCTTTAAAAGTGAGTAGTTTGTGCTTCACCTGAAGTTTCCATGACTAACTCATGTACCAGATACCCAGCTCAACGCCTCCCAAAAGATATTCTGGGACTGCTCTCTCTCACCCCTAGACCCAGCTGAGCGTCCTGAGGAGAGGTTGTGTCTTGCCTTCTCCCTGACCCCCTGAAGCCTGCACCCGGGCTTCAGAGCCGTGGGAGAAGCAGCTTATTCCACCACGGTTTTGTCTTTGAAGGCAAGGAAGTCAGGGTACACACTGTTCTCGTCCTGCAGTTTGTTTCAAGAACCACTTTCTCTACATTTCCTTTGAGTTTTCCTCACTCCCTGGGTCTCTGTCTGTCCGCGATGACTGTCTGAGCCCCCTGGGCGGTGCCCAGAGCCTGCACGGGAGGGGATGGCCTGGGTGGAGGAGGGCTGGGGAGTCGCCGCCCCTCTCTCGCTGCCGCCCTGCCTTCGCGCCCCTGGTTCTTCACGGGAAGAACCGTGTTGCTGAGCTGACCTACTTTTCCTGTTTGCCTACAGCAGGCTAAGCCTGTTTAGCACTGTCCAGAGGGGCCAGGCGGAGCAAGGAGCTTTCTGAGTCGTACAGATGGCAGTCTTCGGAGGAACGTGATTTAATCTGGTTGTCCCGTTTTCCGTTAGTCTAAAGAGTTAGGACCCGAGGCCTGAGGTGACCTAGGGCCAGCACCCAAGCACAGGGCCGCCCGGCTCTGGAGAATCCCACAGGCAGAGGAGCCGGGCAGGCTGCAGGCCATGCGGTCGCAGAGAGTTTGACATGACTGAGCAACTAAAAGTTTCACTTTCAAATTTTATTCTACTGCAGTAGAGTTGATTGATGACGTGTTTAACGTCTGCTGTACAGTGACGTGGTTCGGCTATACATATATAGACATTCTCGTTCACGTTTTCCATTATGGCTTATCACAGGGCATTGAATAGAGCCCTCCATGCTGTACAGAAGGACCTTGTTCTGTGTGTCGTAGTTCGTGTCTGCTAATCCCAACCTCCCAGTCCGGCCCTCCCTCATCCCTCTCCCCTCTGGCAACCGCAAGCCTCTTCTCTGGGTCTGACCCTGTTTCTGTTTTGTAGATGAGTTCACCTCTGCCGTATTTTAGATTCCGGGCGTAGGATATCATATGATACTTGTCTTTCTTTCTGACTTCACTTGGCGTGTTAAACTCTGGGTCCGTCCATGTTGCTGCAGATGGCATGATTTCATTCTTGATCACTGAGTCATATTCCATTGTGTGTTTATATATATACATGTCTATATCACGTCTTCTTTATCCATTCATCTGTTAATGGACATTTAGATTATTTCCATGCTTTGGCGACTGTAAGTAGCGCAGCAGTGAACATAGGGAGGCATGTATCTTTTCTAATTATCATTTTCTCTGGATATACGCCTAGGAGTGGGATTGCTAGATCATATGGTAGCTCTATTTTTAGTGTTTTCAGGAACCTCCATGCTGTTTTCCATGGTGGCTGCATGAATTTACATTCCCACCAACAGCGTAGGAGGGTTCCCTTTTCTCGGCACCCTCTCCAGCATTTGTTACTTGCAGACTTTTTAATGATGGCCTGTCACAATTTTATTCTTAGCTGCAGGTCCCTGCATTGCTGCTTGTGGGCACAGGATGGTATCTCTTAGGGTCATCCAGGGAAGAAAAGTAGAATGAAATCGTCATGGTCGAATAAGCGGACATGGGGAAACCTGAAGCTTAGCTTTACCTGTGGTTTATGTCACTAACTCGTGTATCAGGGACCCACCATTTGTTGTTCAGTCATGTCCAACTCTTTGCAACCCTATGAACTGTAGCACTTCAGGCTTCCCTGTCCTTCGCTCCTGGAGTTTGCTCAAACTCATGTCCCTTGTGTTGACGATGCCATCCAACCATCTCATCCTCTGTCACCCCCTTTTCCTTTTGCCTTCAACCTTTCCCAGCACCAGGGTCTACTCCAATGAGTCAGCTCTTCACATCAGATGGTCAAAGTATTGGACCTTCAGCTTCAGTATCAGTCCTTCCAATGAATATTCAGGATTGACTGGTTTGACTTTAGGATTGACTGGTTTGATCTCCTTGCCCTCCAACAGACTCTCAAGAGTCTTCTCTGGCACCATACTTCGAAAGCATCAATTCTTTGGTGCTCAGCCTTTATGGTCCAACTCTCACATCTGTACATGACCACTGGGAAAACCATAGCTTTGACTAGATGGACCTTTGTCAGCAAAGTGATGTCTCTGCTTTTTACTCTGCTGTCCGGGTTTGTCATAGCTTTTCTTCCAAGGAGCAAGTGTCTTTTAATATGCCTCCCCAAAGATGTTCTGGGCCTGTGCTTTCTCATCTCAGAGCCCTGGCTGAGTGTCCTGAGGAGGGGTCATGTCTTGCCTTCACCCTGACACCCTGAAGCCTCCACATTGGGCTTCAGAGCTCAGGCAGGAGGGGTGTTGGGCCGGTGGGTGAATTGTGCATTGCTTGGTGTCACGTCCGGAGATTGCTGTCCAGGGATGGATGTGAGAAGGATGGAGGTCCTCTAACTTACCATTAACTTACACCGTGAATAGCCAAAGGTATAAAACTGGACCTTTCCAATCCTGCCGGGTTGACTGTTAAACATGTGAAAACCAGACATTTCTGGATTTGTCAGTGTTCCGCTTGCTTGGTGAACAGGACTGGATCTCAGCCCATGGCTGTCCTTCCGCCCATGGCAGGGTCTTCTCAGCAGAGATTCTTCAAGTCCCCTCTCTGGGGTAAGGGAGGAGAGGTGGTTTGCTGGGGGTTTCCTGCCTGATGTACTGTTTGCATCTGTTCTGGACCTCATCTTCCCTTCATGTCCAGAGGGCAGGCCTTTCTTTAGACTTTGTGCAAAGGATCTGTGAGTTTTAAGGAGAAATGCCAGCTTCTGGGACATTTAGGGGCTACCTGCGACCCACCTGTCCTGTAAACCCTGGCGTACATTTCACAGCAGTGGCCAGGGTTGGAGAGACAGGGTACACAATGTTGCTGGAGAGCCCCAGGGAGACTTGGGCCATTGCTGTGCTTTACCCTGGGGACATTTGGAGGGCAGCATCCAACACAAGAGGGGACAACACGGTTCCTGTTGTAAACTGTCCTCTAACCAAAGCTTGTGGTGCATTCTAAAACATGACCGTGGCCACAGGGCCTTCCTGTGATGGGTCCTTTGTCTCACGAGCCCAGCTGCTCACTAGAGGGTGGTACTGCCTACCTCATCAGAGGCTGTTCCCTGCTGAGTGGGACCAGGTCCCTGGGGACAGCGTGTCAAGAGCTGCGTGACCCACAGCAGACACACCGCCAAGCTCAAGGCATCCACCTGGTTTATTTTTCCAGCACAAACGGGTCTGGGCATCAGTCACCATGACCGGTTTCCCAACCATGAGCTCCAGATCAACCCAGACTCTCACATTAGGTGGGGAGAGGTATCCAGGTGGTGTGGATGGACCTTCCTTCCCCCATCCTAGAGGAAAACCCCGCCCCAGGCAGCACCTGCTTCCCCTGGGGAACTGGGCTCAGCTGAGCTGTACATCGTGAACTGACAGAGGGAGCGTGGGATGCTCGAACTTCACGGGGTACCTGTGAAATGAACACAGAAAGTCACGGTAGAGTTGGGAGTGTCAGGGGAGAGTTCTGTGGGGGCCCTGGGCTCAGAGGAGAGGTAGTGGGCTGGAGCACCCTGCCTTTGCCGGGAGGGCAGTTGCTGCTGCTGCTAAGTCACTTCAGGAGTGTCCGACTCTGTGCAACCTCATAGATGGCAGCCCACCAGGCTCCCCCGTCCCTGAGATTCTTCAGGCAAGAACACTGGAGTGGGTTGCCATTTCCTTCTCCAAAGCATGAAAGTGAAAAGTGAAAGTGAAGTCACTCAGTCGTGTCCGACCCTCAGCGACTCAATGGACTGCAGCCTTCCAGGCTGCTCCATCCATGGGATTTTCCAGGCAAGAATACTGGAGTGGGGTGCCATTGCCTTCTCCAGAGAGGGCAGTGCTTTCTGTTTAAACTGTAAAAAAAGAAAAAAGAAGAAGAAGTAATTGCAATGATGGGAGGAAAGGGAAAACAATGCACAATAAGGCTCCTCGGTGCCAACCAGGTGTGCAACAGCCGGTAAGTTACCTGCAACTCTAAAGATGCAGGCCTCATCCCAAGGTCACTATGGCTCACTGTGCCTTAGAAAGGGGGCCGTTCACCTTTCTCACCCAGCCCACTTTCTGCTAAATGCAGATGAGCCGTCCTGATGTGTTCTTAGGAGGACAGTGAGGGCTCATCCCTATTTATAGATGAGGTCATCACTCCCAGGTTCTGTCTGGACCATGGTGCTGAGTGAAGGAAAGAGGCCAGAGGACACACAAACCTAGGTCTCATTAACTCCAAACTAATTTTTCCTGCCTCATTGGTAGGACTGATGCTGAGACTCCAATACTTTGGCCACCTGATGGAGAGCTGACTCATTGAAAAAGACCCTGATGCTGGGAAAGTTTGAGGGCAGGAGGAGAAGTGGACGACAAAGAATGAGATGGTTGGATGGCATCACTGACTCGATGGACATGAGTTTGAGCAAGCTCCAGGAGATGGTGAAGGACAGGGAAGCCTGGCGTGCTGCAGTCCATGGGGTGGCAAAGAGTCAGACAGGACTGAGCAACTGAACAACAGCAACAGTTACAGAAGCATCCTCTACCTATTAAACATTATTTATTTGAAGCCCTGATATCAAACCACAAACTCCACAGCCTGGGTGTCCAAAGCAAATTTGACTTCTCATTTCAGGACGTCTTTTTCTTGTGCTCTCTTGGCAAACTTGAGCCTGTTAGGATGAGCGCTTCCAGGCGCGAAGGAGCGTGAGGACCAACTGTTTGGTGGACGGGGGTGCTGGGCTGCAGCAGCCTTCTGTGGCTTCATTTCCGTTTGTCTGTGGCAGCTCCCGACAGAGGCTTGCACTGACTCAGTTCCGAGTGTGACTCACAAATCTCCTTTCCCCTCTTGGTGATTTTTATAGGCATCTGCTGTCCACATCCTGACCACACACCGTCACCCATCAGATTCTCTCGTGAAGTCTGGTTTACACTGCGCAGTGTGAACTCTTTAGAAAGGAGCTCCTAAAAGGAATTGTCAGTGATGAGAACTTAAGTCCCAGAGGTTGCAAGAATCACATGTCATGTTAGGATGACCCTCTGATCCAGGTTTAGCAGTGTTTTCTCTTTTGAAAGTCTCTGCTAACTGAACGATGTCATTGCACGTTTGCTTAATGACAAGGTTTCTAACTTTCTCCTTCCCTTCCTTCATTGTTTACAGCACTGTTGCCCTGAATAATAGATCATCAGACCCTTGGAAAAAGGAAAACGCAAAGGGAGCATCATGACTTTAAAAGGCAGATAAATCCTCAGCATTGACCTTAGAGAGGCTTGGGGAGGGGGGCGGTCATCCTTATAGGGTCACGGGACCTCACTGAGTGGGGGGCTCTCCTTGGTTTTTCCTAGGAGTCCAGCTCTGTGAGGCCCCAGCCAGCTGGCCAGGAGGGGTGGGGAGAGCTTTGGTGAAGGGTAGACCCATCCCCCTCAACTCTCCCAAATCGCAGAATGTGAGGGATGGTGCTGAGAATGGCCCTTCTCGACAAGAGTTGGGGTTGCAAGAGTGGGCGGCTCTGGGTTGGCACCATCCATTTCCTTTAAAAGAACTATTTTTCCCCCAGTGAATGAATCATTGCAACCAAACAGCATGGCCTGGAGAGGAAGAATTAAAATGTAGAAATTATTTCCTAGCCTCTGCCAAAGGACAAAGGAAGACAAGTCTGCACCGCAGTTCATCAGCAACTGTTTTTCAGAGCCTTTTTATTTCTTAAATATAATGAGGAAAAATTATTGCTGAGCTCCCACATGGAAGATGCAGATGTTAATCCAAGATGATACAAGGTCTTCTTGCCAGGCGCTGGCTGGGAGGGCAGAAGGCGCGCATGCTCCTGACAGTAAATAAGCCCCAGCCAACCGGGGAGATTTCTTTGGGTTTCCACTTGCTGTGGTTTGCAGTAGTTTTTTCTTTTTTTAAAAAAAAATTTATTTTATTGTTGGAGTATAATTGCTTTCTAGTGTTATATTAGTTTCTGCAGTATTTTTTTTATTTTTAATAACCTAAAGCCACCAAGTTTGGTTGGTACAGTGAGGAGGAATATTCAGATTTTCCAGCTACCTTGGGGCCTGTAATTCAAACTATTTCTCCAACAATTTGAAAACATCATGATTTTAGTTTTTAAAAGAACATGGGCCTTGTGATACAATCAACTTGGGGTAGCCATTTCAGGAGGAATTCACCACGATGCAGAGTGACCCACTGGGCCTCTCCAGGCTGGCTGTACAAAGAGTTCAGAATTAAAAAGATACTGAAGAGAAAGTCTGAGCACTGATTCTAGGAATTGTCTCATCCCCAGCTTGTCATAAATAGTGTCATTGGGACACAGCTGCACCTGCTTACTGACACAGCTTGCACTTTCACACTATGATACAGCAGAGATTGGATGAAAAGTGAAAGTGTTAGTCACTCAGTCGTGTCTGACTCTTTGTGACTCCATGGACTGCAGCCCGCCATCCTCCTCTGTCCATGGAATTCTCCAGGCAAGAGTGCTGGAGTGGGTCGCCATTCCCTTCTCCAGGGGATCTTCCTGACCCAGGGACTGAACCCAGGTCCCCCACATAGCAGGCAGATTCTTTACCATCTGAGCCATCAGGGAAGCCTGGCATCTAAAATACTCAGCAGGTGGCTCTTTACAGGAAACCCTTGCTTCAGGGGAATGACATACCTTACCCTTTAGGATGTTCACAGCCTTCTTGGAGCCCCAGGAGCGAGCTCCAGTCCCCAGGGGGTCCCTGTCCCCTGTGTGATGCATTAATCCCACCTCCCCGCTGACACACTGTGGGACTAGGGTGGGTGGGGCATGAGAAAACGGCACTGCCGCTTGCCGGTCCCTGTGCAAAGGCCAGAGCTGTGATCCACGGTGGAGTAGGTGTCTGTGAGAATGAAGCCTTGGGAGGCAGAGATTTCACCTAGGTAATGGCGATGTCGTCTGCAGACCTCATTTGTGGTGTTCTGTTCAGTTAAAGTCACTAGCTACTCACCGAGGGTGTCCTCGGTCACGTCCCCTGTGTTTCTTTCACCCTCCCTTCCCCCTGCCTCTTCCTCAGAAGGACCTAAGGTTCTGTTGAATTCCACTGGATGCTTCAAGCAGCACCGCTGTGTATAAGTCTGTCTGTCTGTCTTCCGTGAGTACACACAGAGAGGTTTTGACACTCACTAGCACGCAGGCACGGTAACCCCACTCTGCCCAAAGACCTATGACAGGCTGAGTACCAGTTTCTGCAGCTGGCCTGCTAACTCATTGTCATGGATGATACTGTGATGTTCTCTTTGTGCCAGGGACAAATGAGTCAGGGACTCCACAGCCCTGCTTGCTGGCAGCCACAGGTAGTCTCTGGAGGGAGGTGGGGTGGGAGCTCATGTCTGGTTCTCTGGCTGGAAAAGCTTCCTTCCCCCCAAACGGCACTTCCTTCCCTGATCAGGAGCGCCCCGCTCTGAAACCTGAGGTCAGTATGACCCCCTTCACTCTATGGTGGTCTTCTCATTGGGCAGAGTGTGTTCATTAAGGCAAACAAAGAGAAAGGTGAGCTAGAAGGGGGCTCAGTAATATAGAGGTCAGGGTGATCACCTGGGGCAGATGTGGGTGAACAGGACTTGCCTGATGCTTCTGTGCTGTGGGGAACACACTGGCCCTCCTTGTTCACGGGCATCTCTCCTTTACGTCTCACACGTTTTCTACCTGGTGGCCGCCCATTAGAATGAGGGAAACAGACTCATGAAGTTGCAGAGATTTGCTTAAGGTCATGGAACAAGTGAGTCTGAACTAAAATTGAAGTTGGTCTGACTCTGTGGTCAGAGGCCCACATGTTCTTAGCAGCTGATGGGTCAACTCAAGGATACACAGCCCAGGGCAGGCTCTGTCTCCAGAGCCGGGGTCCCTGGGCAGCTAGGCCTTCTTGATTCCTTTAGGAGTGGAGACTGGCCCTTTCCACCCACAGAGCTGCATGGAGATGAGGCAAGGGTTTTCCAGAAGCTGGTGGTGGTCGAGGGTTGGTAGGGGAGCCATTGGCTTCTCTTGAAGGTGCTGGTTAAAGCGAATTTTCTCTTTTGTCAATAACTCATAACTTCAGACGTGCCTTGTAAGTGCTGGTACCCTGGGTTAACCGTGATCACTGAGGGGCTTGTGGGAGTTAGTATGGTCAGTATTGAGAGTTCAGACATGGTTTGGTCCCGGCGGTGTCCTTTCTCTCTTCCCCCATGCCTCCCCCGCTCTCTCCTCCCCTTCATTCCTCATGGATGTCTCGAGCACCTGATGTGGCTAAGGAGCTGGGCTGGGCATTGTGGCCTGGGTAATGGGTAAAGACGCTTTGTACTGAGTCCTTGCAATCCAAGTGGGGAAGCAGACGTTGAGTGTCTGCTGTGGACCCGGCTCATGCTGGCGCTTTCATACCTGCCAACATAATTAAGCTCTTTAAGAGTCACAGCTGGGGACTTCCATGGTGGTCCAGTGATTAAGACTTTGCCTTCCAATGTGAGTGGGGTGGGTTTGATACCTGCTTGGGGAGCAAGATCTCACATGCCTTGCAGACAGAACATACAGCAGAAGCGTTGGTGTAACAAATTCAGTAGACTTTAAAAATGGTCCTCCTCACAGCCTGGATGGGAGGGGAGTTTGGGGGAGAATGTTGTTGTTTAGTCTCAGTCGTGTTCGACTCTTGGTGACCTCATGGCCTGCAGCATGCCAGGCTTCCCTGTCCTTCACTATCTCTTAGATTTGCTCAAACTCTTATCCATTGAGTCAGTGATGCCATCCATCCGTCTCGTCCTCTGGCACCTCCTTATCCTCCTGCCCTCAATCTTCTCCAGTATCGGGGTCTTTTCCAGTGAGTCAGCTCTTCACATGGGGGAGAATGGATACACACAGCTGAGTCCCTTTGCTATTCACCTGAAACTATCACAACATTGTTAATCGGCTATACCTCAATACAAAAAAAAAATTTTTTAATATTTGTCCTCATAAAAAAAATCTTAAAGTCACAGCTGTAGGTAAACAGGCCAGTCCTCTGGTCCAAACCCCCAGGGCCTTCCTGTGTTGCTCAGAGCAGAGGCCAGCTCCATCCTGTCTCCTTGGGTGTTTCCCCGCTCTAACCCCACCTATCACACTGCCCTCATGGCTTAAACAAGCAGCAACAGGCCCTCTGTTTAGTCACTTGACGTTCTTGTGGCTTGCCCCCTCCGCCCTGCCTGCCCCCCACCACCTAAGTGCCATGGGAGCCAGGACTCTCAGGGAGTATCTACTGAATCGTAGAAAATCGCACAAGGGTGTCATCTTCGTCTTCGGTAAAAACTCTTCGATGCGTCTGCACAGAGAGATGCTCCGCGCGTGAACCTCAGCATTGTTACAGATCATTTTTCCCAAACTGACTTTTAGTCAAGACAGTCCAAATAAGCATCACAGCAGCCATTTTTTATAGAAATTGACAGTGTCGATTCTGAAACTTCCATGGAAATGCAAAGAACGAAAATAACTAGGAATCTTGAAAAAGAAGAACAAAGTTGGAAACTCTCTATACCGTTGAGAAATGTAGCTGTCAACCCTTTAACTTCTCTGTTGTTCCTTTAACCTGGTCTCATGGGGCTTGTCTTCTTCCCCTTGCCCTCTTCCCCGTGTGCTTTGGGCTTCTCTAGCTCTTCCACATCATGAAGTGAAAGAGTGACTCAAATGCAAGAGGGGAGGGATCCATATGTTTCTCACAATAGTCAACAGGGGAAGCAACCCAGTATCCGTGGGCAGAGGATGGATAAACAGAAGGTGGTCTATGCATACAGTGGAATGTGATTCAGTCTTACAAAGGAAGGAGATTCTGACACACGCCAAGACACAATGGATCTGGAGAGTGTTACACTGAGTGAAATAAACCCATTGCCAAAGGACAAATCCTGTATAATTCTACCTATATGAAGGCCTCAAAGAAGTGTCTGTGATTAGTTGCTCAGTCGTGTCTGACTCTTTGTGACTCCATAGACTGCAGTCATTTGTAGAAGTTTTGTGTATGACGAAGCAACCTCAGTTGTCCAATCAGGATTTCAGACCCTCAGCAAAGCAGACTGAAGCCCACATCCTCCTGTGAATGTGCTCTGTCCAGGGGCAGCTGGGAAAGCGCAAGACTTTTACCCTGTCCCTGTGGCTGGAGCCTAACTCACGCCCTCGGCATACAGATGGCCACCCCTTTCCTTGGAGCGCAGACCTGGGTAGCACATCATTAAATGAATGGACCACATTTTCCATGTCTTAAAGCTTTGAACAGATTCCATGTGGGAAACATTAAGCAGATGCCTGTTTGCAGATGTGCTAAGCCCACTTTAATTATGATACAAGCCTCAACTGCCGAATGGCGTGTCTCGCAAATCTGTCACTAAAATATGCCTGCCGAATGGGGCTTATGCGTAAACAGGGCTCTGGCTGCACAATTCCTTTTCCTCTTTGGCTCATAGCAGATGAACACCACACAACGAAACTATCTCAGAGCAAAGATTCAAGTGTCCCCATGAAGAACTGTTATCCAAGGTTATCATTTTTATACATGGTCCTATTGGATTTGCTCATGTTTGGTTTAGAATTTTAATAGCCATGTTCATGAACGAGCTTGGCCTCTAATCATTCTTTCTTTTAATGTTCTTGTCACAGCCAGTGGGAAGCTATTGTTTAACACAGGGAGCCCAGCTCAGTGCTCTGGCAATGTAGAGGGGCAGGATCGGGGCTGGGGTGGGCGGGAGCAGAGGGAGGGCCAAGCAGGAGGGCACATATGCACACGTATAGCTGATATAGACCCGGCTTTGATCCCTGTGTTGGGAAGATCCCCTGGAGAGGGGAATGGCAACCCACTCGCGTATTCTTGTCTGGAGAATCCCGTGGAGAGAGGAGCCTGGCAGGCTACAGTCCATGGGGTCAAAAAGAGTCAAGACACGACTGAGCAACTGATAGGTGTTTTCCCAACATAGCTGGTATATGTACACTTATAGCTGTACACATTGTTGTACAGCAGAAGCCAGCACAACACTGTAAAGCAAGCATCTTCCAGTTAAAAAATGAAGGAATCTGAGCTTACAGATATTGGAGCTTATGATACTGGACTGGAAGAAGTAGCGTGTAGAAAACCTTATTGTTAAAAAAAAAATTCATACTGTCTTTTTTCATGAAATGAGTTATTTTCATTTAAAAAATTGTGATCTAGAACTTGGAATTTCAAGAGTAAACATTAGTGCATTTTCGAAGTGTCAATTCTGGAGTCCTGACGTCAGCCTCTCTGCTTGGAGACCAGAAGCACATGGACCACGGTGATTCCATGTCCACGTGGCCCCCACTCATGTCTCCATCACACACTGCCTCGTGTTCCTGCCTCCAGTTCACCTAACCTTGGCCTCAGGACATCCTGATAGTCTTTCTGCATGGAGGGCTAGCTGGAGGGGGAGCCCCCGAGATAGAAGGGACCCTGGGGGGCATGTGAAGGAAAGGGGATCAGGAATGTGGCTCCAAAGATCACTGGCTTGCATGGAGAAGAGGACACCTGGTCAGAGCCTGAGAGGCTTCTAGTGAGTGGCCTGGGAGAGTGAAGGCCCAGATGGTAAGGCCGTCTCTGATGATTTGGGGCTGCGAGAACGTTCCTAGGTTGTTACTGTTCACATCTGTGTGCCTTAAAAGAAAAAAGACAGCATCAGTATCTTACAGTTTTCTGAGTACAGGTCTTTTGCTTCCTTAGATAGATTTATTTCTATTTTATTCTGTTTATTGCAGTGATAAATGGAATTATTGCCTTAATTTCTCTCTCTGATCTTTCATTGTTAGTGTATAGGAATGCAAGAGATTTCTGTGTATTAATTTTATATCCTGCAACTTTACCAAATTCATTGATTAGCGCCAGAAGTTTTCCAGTGGCATCTTTAGGATTTTCTGTGTATAGCATCATGTCATCTGCAAACATTGACAGTTTTATTTATTCTTTTTCAATTTGAATTCCTTTTATTTCTTTTTCTTCTGTGCCGTGGCTAGGACTTCCAACACTATGTTGAATAATGGTGGCAAGAGTGGACATCCTTGTCTCGTTCCTGACCTTAAAGGAAATGCTTTCACTACACTGTCATACTGAGTGAATTAAGTCAGAAAGCAAATGTGATATATTAATGTATATGATGTGGAATTTAGAGAAATGGTGCAGATGAACGTATTTGCAAAGCAGAAATAGAGACACAGACGTAGGGGTCAAACATGTGGACACCAAGGGGAAGGGGCTGGCTTGGATGAATTGAAAGATTGAAATTGACACATATACACTATTGATACTGTGTATAAAATGAGAACCTACTGTATAGCACAGGGAACTCTACTCTATGCTCTATAGTGACGTACTTGGGAAATAAATCCCCAAAAGGAGGGGATATAGGTATGTGTATGACTGATTCACTTTGCTGTACAGCAGGAACTAAGAAAATATTGTAAAGCAATTATATTCAGTTCAGTTCAGTCACTCAGTCGTGTCCAACTCTTTGCGACCCCATGAATCGCAGCACGCCAGGCCTCCCTGTTCATCACCATCTCCTGGAGTTCACTCAGACTCACATCCATAGAGTCAGTGATGCCATCCAGCCATCTCATCCTCTGTTGTCCCCTTCTCCTCCTGCCCCCAATCCCTCCCAGCATCAGAGTCTTTTCCAATAAGTCAACTCTTCGCATGAGGTGGCCAAAGTATTGGAGTTTCAGCTTTAGCATCATTCCTTCCAAAGAAATCCCAGGGCTGATCTCCTTCAGAACGGACTGGTTGGATCTCCTTGCAGTCCAAGGGACTCTCAAGAGTCTTCTCCAACACCACAGTTCAAAAGCATCAATTCTTCGGCACTCAGCCTTCTTCACAGTCTAACTCTTACATCCATACATGACCACAGGAATTATACTCAAAAGGACAGCAATTATACTCAACTGGGGCCCCAGTTCCTCCAGGCTGCCTAAGAGGAGTTTGTACATTTGAAGGAACAGAAAAATAAATGCTCTCCTTTAGAATGTCATGAGCAGCTTTCAGGTTTCAGGCTTGAAATAAACAGATGCTCTTTTGAGCTAGGTCCTGAAAGCAGTTCCCAACGTGTAATCTAGGGAACTAGGGGGTTCCATGGGATCAAAATGATTTTCGTAATGTTGGCATATCATCTGCCTATTTACTCAACGTGAGTATGCAGTGGACTTTTTTTAAAATTATTTTTGTTTGTTTTGACATGGGCCATTTTAAAAGTCTTTATAGAATTTGTTACAATATTGCTTCTGTTTTATGTTTTGGCTTTTTGGCTGCAAGGCATGTGGGATCTAGTTCCCTGCCAAGGGATGGAACCTGTGTCCCTGCATTGGAAGGTGAAGTCTTAATCACTGGGCCACCAGGGAAGTCCCTATGGTGGACTTTTCCAGAAATTCCTTAACATCTGTCAGCTACATCTCTTTGATGCCTAATGGACAGCATGCTTGTATCTTTAAGATTTCTCAGTTTTCACCCACATACACAAGAGCTCTTCAGAGTCATCAGTCATTTTTGAGCATGCAAATTGTTGCTGGAACCAGAAAGTTTGAGAAGCTATGGATTAACGCATGTGGTTTAGTAGATCAGCCCAAAATGATGCTTAGTAGTAAAGAATCCGCCTGCCAGTGCAGGAGACCCGGGATGGATCCCTGGGTGGGAAAGATCCCCTGGAGAAGGAAATGGCAACCCACTCCAGCATTCTTGCCTGGAGAATCCCATGGACAAAGGAGCCTGGCGGGCTATATTCCATGGGGTAGCAGAGTCGGACACAACTTGGGGACTCAACAAAAACAGCAATAATGATGGCAACCAGAAAGACCTGGAGAAAGGCTGAGAATCAGACAGTCATCATCTGTTCTTTTTTTTTCTTGCAGGGAAAACTGCAGAGACAATCTAATGGATGAAGATGAGAAAGACAGAGCAAAGAGGTAAGAGACATTTAACCCCTGCTTGTTCTCACTCTGCAGAGAAAGGCGCGGTCAGGGATGGAAAACACACGCTCCAGGAAACACTGCATGCTCTGCCTCCAGAATTCATACCAGCTACCCCAATTCTGTTCCTGAAGTTACTCATTATCTAGGACTTGCCAAGTTTGTAGTTTTCGCATGTCCGTGTACTGACCCTGTTGGCCCAGCCCACTTTTTTTACTGCGTTTCCAGGATGGACGCTCCTTGGCCAGGTGACATGGCTGGAGCCAGGCCAGCCTGGGTTCAAATCCTACTTCTGCTGTTGGGAAGCAGTCAGCCCTGGACAATAATGGGCATAATCAGCAGCTCACACTGGATGTGGAATGGCCATTCCCACTGGGCTGTGCCCTTCCATGTATGTTGTCTCAGCTTCCTCGTCGGCCAGGATCACAGCCACTTGGCACTGGTTTCAGGTTGACCAGAAACCCCAGCTTGGTTGCTGGCATATCAGTGCTATTATAACTGTGTCCATGCTTGTCCCTTCGGTGGACATTCATTGAATCTCTCCTCTATATGAGAAGTCATGCAGTGGATATTTTGAAGGTACAGCCCAGTCAGATGTTATCAGTTTCATAAAATCAGCCCAAGTTGGCAGTTACTGCATCAGGCTCTGGGGAAAGAGAGATGAACAATAGGTGTCTTGCCCATGAGGGGTCCCAGGTGATGGTGGCGATGGGTAGGTGACCACAGATCATCAGCTTGCACAGACATGAAATGTCCTGTCTCAGGACGGTCTTCGCTCATGCCCAGCAGACAAGCCTCCCTCGTCCAGGCTCTTTCCTCTTTGCTCCTCCTGCCACCACCCAGCTGGCAGGTCCCTCCCCAAGCTCCTGAAGCCCTCTCTTCTTTTAATATTTATTTTTTTATTTTTGGCTGCCCTGGGTCTTTGTTGCTGTGTGGGATTTTCTCTAGTTGCGGTGTGAGGGTTTCTCATTGTGGTCACTTCTCTTGTTGTGTGGCATGGGCTTTAGGGCATGCAGACTTCAGTAGAAGTGGGTCCCAGGCTCCAGAGCACAGGCTCAGTAGTTGTGGCCCACGGGCTTAGTTGCTCCCTGGCATGTGGGATCTTTCCAGATTAGGGATCAAACTCGTGTCTTTTGCATTGGCAGGCAGATTCTTTACCACTGAGCCACCAGGGAAGCCCCCCCACAACAACCTCTAACACAGCCGCAGAGCTGAAGGGTCTGTCCACCTCCCCTCACAGAGCCCGCCACCCGACCGTCACCTACAAAATCCTCCACTTGTAAATGACGAGCTCTCAGAGGTCACCCAGCTCAGTGGCCCCAGGGGAGTCTGTCCTTCCATCTTGCCTGGTGAGGGGCAGCCTTGAGAACCATAAATCCCCAGGCACTCAGACCTCTGAGACCCAAATCACAGGGAATGTTTGTACTGTTTGTTCATTTCCCAAAGTTTTCCTTAAAAAAATCAGGGAGCAAGGAAATGGCCTGAAGTGTAGACAAACTCAGATTGGCGTGGAGTGAGGATTGTTGGGGGCTTAGCATATTCTAAATTTCTGCTTTTCCTTTCGTTTGAAAGTTGTTCTGTAATAACTATTTATTTTTTAAATTCTTTTCCTGTGTATTTTTTTTTTATTATAGTTGCTTTACAGTGTTGTCCTAGTTGCAGGTATACAGTAAAGTGAATCAGCCATAGGTATTCATATCTCCCCTCTTCCTTGGATTTCCTTCCCATTTAGTCACCACAGAGCAGAGTTCCCTGTGTTATAAAGCAGGTTCTCATTAGTTATCCATTTTGTACATAGTATCAATAGTGTCTGTATGCCAATTCCAATCTCCCAATTCGTCCCACCCTGCCTTCTTCCCTTGGTATCCACATGTTTGTTCTCTCTGTGTGTAATAACAATTTAAACATTGGAACTCCATTTAAGCCTAAGGAACTCCTCGGATGAGTCTAACAGGCCCTTCACTGGGCACCGGGCACCATGGCTGTCTTAGACCACCACCTACAAGGGTTGTAAAATCCATACGGGTCCCAAATAACATGTAAATGGATAGACCAGACTGGGCTAGAGTAGAGTCCTGGCACCCTGTCTCATGGGCCGGCTTCCAGCTCTCCACTCTGGGGCATCTTGCCTCTTGGTGGACTCCCAGGATGCTGTGAACACAGAGCAGAGATCTGAGCCACATGCCCCGTCTGCTGGATTCCAACAAGCCCCTTCACCCGATAAGCTTCCACTTTCGTCCAGTCGCAACATTTCTCAGACTTGGGTCCTCATTTCTGTCCTGCCCTCCTCTCATGTTATTTTAGGATCAGCCACAAAATACACCAAGAAGCTCTTATTTTTTTTAGAAGTATTACTTGCCGTGTGCTAACTTGCTTCAATCATGTCTGACTCTTTGCAACCTTATGGACTGTAGCCCATGAGGCTCCTCTGTCCATGGGGATTCTCCAGGCAAGAACACTGGAGCGGGCTGCCATACCTTCCTCCAGGGAATCTTCCCGACCAGGGATCGAACCCGCAACTCATGTCTCCTGCGTTATCAGGTGGGTTCTTTACCACTAGCGCCACCTGGGAAGCCTCACCTGTATGTGAAGATGAAGAACATTTTACAATAGCACCTTTACAAGCTATTCCCATCAGCGATAAAGACAAGGTCAGCAGTGCTGGCCAGCGTTCACTGGGCATGTCCTGAGTGCCCTACTCATTTCCGGGTGCTCAGCACCAGGCTAAGAACGTTTCTATGCATGATCTTGTATCACTTCCTCCACATGCCTTTTGAGGTGTGCATCCCTGTTATTACCATTTTACAGGTAAGGAAACTAAGGCCCAATAAGGTTAAGCAACTTTTCAGATACCCTAAAGCTGTAATAAGTAGCAGAAGTTAAATATAGTCTTCCTAAATGCCAGACTCTGTTCTTACTCCCCAGACCACACACATATCTCATCACATGATAACAAATTCATTCTCTCTGGCAGGCCCGGTCTGTGTCCTAATGTGACTTTGAGTCCACAGGAGTTTGGCTTTCGCCATCATTTTTTTTTTTTTAATTTATTTTGGCTGCCATAGATCTTAGTCATGGCTCTCGGGATCTTTAGCTGTGGCATGCAAACTCTTAGTTATGGCATGTGGGATCTAGTTCCCCGACCAGGGATTGAACCTGGGCCTCCTGCACTGGGAGCACAGAGTCTTAGCCACTGGACCAGAAGGAGAGTCCCACCATCATCATCTTTCATGTCACCCCCGGGCCCCCAGTTTCAGCCCTGTCTCTCTACTACATGGCTTACCTCCCAATCTGGAAGAGGTATAAATGCAGGATGGCATCACCGACTCAATGGACATGAGTTTAAGCAAGCTCTGGGAGTTGGTGATGGACAGGGAAGCCTGGTGTGCTGCAGTGCATGGGGTCTCAAAGAGTTGGACACAACTGAGCAGCTGAACTGAATATGTCTTTGTATGACTGAGTCCCTTCGCTGTTCACCTGAAATTATCACAGCATTTTTAATTGGATATACCCCAAGACAAAATTAAAAGTTTGCAAAAAAAGTGCATATTTAGGGTCTGCCATCCTCAGAGATCATCTGATGTAATCAGAGATATTTCAATAAAATCATGGCTAAAAACTCTTAGAAATAAATCCAATCGTATGCAGTTTCCATTTATTCCCATCCCCATTTGCTTTGAGCCATGGGCACTCAACTCCCCTAAATTACCTATTCAGAAAACTCCCAGCACAGATACTGGGAAGCAAAGCTGCTGGTCCTCACCCCTCTCTTGTCCTCAGATTGGGAAATGGGTTTAGACTGTTTGGGAATACCCTGTTCTCTTTGCCAGAATAGCAGCAATAATGCAATATTCTTCATAACATTTGGTGGGGGGAAGGGCAAAATAAACACAACCCTAAAACTGTGTCACTTCCAAAGCCTCTAGCTCTGGGATTTTTTAGCTGCAACATGGGAAGCCCTTCCCTAATCCCACCTGGAGGTCTGATAGGCATTGTTTGGACTCCTGATATTTTTGATGAGATTAGTAGAAGTGTTGAGCTTCAGATCAGAACTCTTGTTGTCTCCAGAAAACATGAGCTATATTTGGCAAGATTCTCAAAGCTTTGGGGAATTCATGGTTTAATTGGATTGTTTGATCGAGTATTCTAAACCAGGACACAGATCCACTTTCTTCTTTAAATTTCCATGTAAATCCAGTGAGAATTAATTGCATGCCCTATTGTGTATACAGAACGATATGCTATTTTCTTTAGTGGAAGATGTAAAAACATGGTCCTTGTGCTCAAAACAGAAACAGTTTGGTTAAGAGACATTTGGATCCCTGGATAATGAGACACAGTTTACCATTTTGTGTTCCAGTCTTAAACACGTCTTTTTAACTCTAATGTGACACAGTTTTGTGGGGTGTGTGTATTTCATCCAGGAAGTAGTGCAGTGTGGCAGGAAGTACACAGGCTTAGAATCAGATAACCCCAGCTTTGATTCTTACCACTTTTACTTTCTGCCTTTAGATGAGCTATTATACTAAACCTCTCTTAGCCTCAATTTCCTACTCTGTAAAATGGGAGTGTAAATGGCGGTATAGTCAAAACAAAAGTTTTTTCAGTAGTCATGTACAATTGTGAGAGTTGGACTATAAAGAAAGCTGAATGCTGAAGAATTGATGCTTTTGAACCGTGATGCTGGAGAAGACTCTTGAGAGTCCCTTGGACAGCAAGGAGATCAACTCAGTCAATCCTAAAGGAAATCAACCCTGAATATTCATTGGTAGGACTGATGCTGAAGCTCCAATACTTTGGCCACCTGACTTGAAGAGCTGACTCATGGGAAAAGACCCTGATACTGGGAAAGACCGAAGCCAAAAGGAGAAGGGGGCGGCAGAGGATGAGATGGTTGGATGGCATCACCAACTCAATGGATGTGAATTTGAGCAAACTCCTGAAGATAGTGAAGGACAGGAAAGCCTGTTGTGCTGCAGTCCATGGGGTCACACAGAGTTGGACATGACTTAGCAACTGAACAACAATAGCCATACCCTCTTCCTAGGGATTTTGGAGAAACTGTTAATAGATGGAGCTCAGTGGAAGCCCCTAGCACAGTGCAGGGTTTACAGTGCTGATAAGAAAAGTGGACACAGGACACACGCTATGTGTCTGCAGCATTGTACTTAATTTACTCTAAACCTTGACAGGTTATTTTTAGCTCCATGGTGGCTCAGATGGTAAAGAATCAGCCTGCAGTGCAGGAGACCTGGGCTCGATCCCTGGGTAGGGAAGATCCCCTGCAGGAGGACATGGCAACCCACTCCAGTACTCTTGCCTGGAGAATCCCGTGGACGGAGGAGCCTGGTGGCCTACAGTCCATGGGGTCGCAAAGAGCCAGACACGACTGAGTGACCAGCACACACATTACATTGAAGAAACCCAAGACTGAGCGGGCAGACAGGGGCAGGCCGGGATTCGCATTTAGGCATCAGTTTCTAAAATCTGGCAGCTTCTTATGACATGACTCGCCCATGTGCCCAAGGGGTAGGGACAGAAAGACCAGGTAGGAACCATCACTTTCCAAAGAAAGCAAGTTTCTATCACTATCATAGTGAGAGCGATAGCACTATCATGAAGTACAGCCCACTGCGTTTCTTTTTCTTTCATTTGTTTACCTATGGCTATGCTGGGTCTTCGTTGCCGTATTCGGCTTTCTCTAGCTGTGGTAAGTGGGGGCGACTCTGATTGCGGTGCAGCCTTCTCGTGGCAGTGGCTTCTCCAGTTGTGGAGTGGGGGCTGCAGAGCGCAGGTTCGTAGTGGCATGAGGCACAGGCCCAGTTGCCCACAGCATGTGGGATCTTCCGGGAGAAGGGAGCAAACCAGTGTCCCCTGCACTGGCAGGGGGACTCGCAAGCACTGGACCGCCAGGGAGGTCCTCACTCCATTTCTGGATAGAACTGAATGCTGAGAAGAAAGGCTTTCATGTGAGCCTCTTCCTTTAAGCCAATATTAAATGGTCAATTCATTGGCGTTAATTAAAAGTACATTATTGCCTATCAGTGAAGGCCCAGTTCCATAACCTCATGCATTCTTATGGAGGCAGGGAGTCGGGGTGGTAAGGTTAGAATTGTGCTGCCCCTTGAAGGACATTTGGTCCTGGCAACAATGTTCAAGAGATACTTGGTCTAGAAGATGCTTGGTCCTCAGATAGCCAATAAACACATGAAAAGATGCTCAACATCGCTAATTATTCAGTTCAGTTCAGTTCAGTCACTCAGTTGTGTCCGACTCTTTGCAACCCCATGAATTGCAGCACGCCAGGCCTCCCTGTCCCTCACTAACTCCCGGAGTTCACTCAGACTCACATCCATCGAGTCAGTGATGCCATCCAGCCATCTCATCCTCAGTCGTCCCCTTCTCCTCCTGCCCCCAAACCCTCCCAGCATCACAGTCTTTTCCAATGAGTTAACTCTTCACATGAGGTGGCCAAAGTATTGAAGTTTCAGCTTCAGCATCATTCCCTCCAAAGAAATTCCAGGGCTGATGTCCTTCAGAATGGACTGGTTCGATCGCTAATTATTAGAGAAATGCAAATCAGAACTACAATGAGGTATCACCTCACAACAGTCAGAATGGCCATGATTAAAAAATCTACAAACAATAAAAATTTAAAAAACTACAAACAAGAGATGCTGGAGAGGATGTGGAGAAAAGGGAACCCTCTTGGTGGAAATGTAAATTGATACAGCCACTGTGGTGAATAGTATGGAGATTGTTTAAAAAAAAAACCTAGGAATAAAATTACCATATGACCCAGCAATCACACTACTGAGCATATACCCTGAGGAAATAATATTGGAAAATACACATGTACACAGTGCTCATAGCAGCACTATTTACAATAGCTAGGATGTGAAAGCAACTTAGATTGTCCATCGACAAATGAATGGATAAAGAAGATGTCATACATATACACAATGGAATATTACTCAGCCATAAAAAAGAACAGGTTTGAGTCAGTTCTAGTGAGGTGGATGAACCTAGAGCCTGTTATACAGAGTGAAGTAAGTCAGAGAAAAATATAGTATCTTAACACATATCTAAGGTTCCATGAAGACCTACAACACCTTCTAGAACTAACACCCAAAAAAGATGTCCTTTTCATTATAGGGAACTGGAATGCAAGAGTAGGAAGTCAAGAAACACCTAGAGTAACAGGCAAAATGGCCTTGGAGTACAGAATGAAGCAGGGCAAAGGCTAATAGAGTTTTGCCAAGATAATGCACTGGTCATAGCAAACACCCTCTTCCAATGGCACAAGAGAAGACTCTACACATGGACAGATGATAGATGGTCACCAGATGGTTGACACCGAAATCAGACTGATTATATTCTTTGCAGCCAAAGATGGAGAAGCTCTATCCACTCAGCAAAAACAAGACTGGGAGCTGACTGAGGCTCAGATCATGAACTCCNAATCATGGCTAAAAACTCTTAGAAATAAATCCAATCGTATGCAGTTTCCATTTATTCCCATCCCCATTTGCTTTGAGCCATGGGCACTCAACTCCCCTAAATTACCTATTCAGAAAACTCCCAGCACAGATACTGGGAAGCAAAGCTGCTGGTCCTCACCCCTCTCTTGTCCTCAGATTGGGAAATGGGTTTAGACTGTTTGGGAATACCCTGTTCTCTTTGCCAGAATAGCAGCAATAATGCAATATTCTTCATAACATTTGGTGGGGGGAAGGGCAAAATAAACACAACCCTAAAACTGTGTCACTTCCAAAGCCTCTAGCTCTGGGATTTTTTAGCTGCAACATGGGAAGCCCTTCCCTAATCCCACCTGGAGGTCTGATAGGCATTGTTTGGACTCCTGATATTTTTGATGAGATTAGTAGAAGTGTTGAGCTTCAGATCAGAACTCTTGTTGTCTCCAGAAAACATGAGCTATATTTGGCAAGATTCTCAAAGCTTTGGGGAATTCATGGTTTAATTGGATTGTTTGATCGAGTATTCTAAACCAGGACACAGATCCACTTTCTTCTTTAAATTTCCATGTAAATCCAGTGAGAATTAATTGCATGCCCTATTGTGTATACAGAACGATATGCTATTTTCTTTAGTGGAAGATGTAAAAACATGGTCCTTGTGCTCAAAACAGAAACAGTTTGGTTGAGAGACATTTGGATCCCTGGATAATGAGACACAGTTTACCATTTTGTGTTCCAGTCTTAAACACGTCTTTTTAACTCTAATGTGACACAGTTTTGTGGGGTGTGTGTATTTCATCCAGGAAGTAGTGCAGTGTGGCAGGAAGTACACAGGCTTAGAATCAGATAACCCCAGCTTTGATTCTTACCACTTTTACTTTCTGCCTTTAGATGAGCTATTATACTAAACCTCTCTTAGCCTCAATTTCCTACTCTGTAAAATGGGAGTGTAAATGGCGGTATAGTCAAAACAAAAGTTTTTTCAGTAGTCATGTACAATTGTGAGAGTTGGACTATAAAGAAAGCTGAATGCTGAAGAATTGATGCTTTTGAACCGTGATGCTGAAGAAGACTCTTGAGAGTCCCTTGGACAGCAAGGAGATCAACTCAGTCAATCCTAAAGGAAATCAACCCTGAATATTCATTGGTAGGACTGATGCTGAAGCTCCAATACTTTGGCCACCTGACTTGAAGAGCTGACTCATGGGAAAAGACCCTGATACTGGGAAAGACCGAAGCCAAAAGGAGAAGGGGGCGGCAGAGGATGAGATGGTTGGATGGCATCACCAACTCAATGGATGTGAATTTGAGCAAACTCCTGAAGATAGTGAAGGACAGGAAAGCCTGTTGTGCTGCAGTCCATGGGGTCACACAGAGTTGGACATGACTTAGCAACTGAACAACAATAGCCATACCCTCTTCCTAGGGATTTTGGAGAAACTGTTAATAGATGGAGCTCAGTGGAAGCCCCTAGCACAGTGCTGGGTTTACAGTGCTGATAAGAAAAGTGGACACAGGACACACGCTATGTGTCTGCAGCATTGTACTTAATTTACTCTAAACCTTGACAGGTTATTTTTAGCTCCATGGTGGCTCAGATGGTAAAGAATCAGCCTGCAGTGCAGGAGACCTGGGCTCGATCCCTGGGTAGGGAAGATCCCCTGCAGGAGGACATGGCAACCCACTCCAGTACTCTTGCCTGGAGAATCCCGTGGACGGAGGAGCCTGGTGGCCTACAGTCCATGGGGTCGCAAAGAGCCAGACACGACTGAGTGACCAGCACACACATTACATTGAAGAAACCCAAGACTGAGCGGGCAGACAGGGGCAGGCCGGGATTCGCATTTAGGCATCAGTTTCTAAAATCTGGCAGCTTCTTATGACATGACTCGCCCATGTGCCCAAGGGGTAGGGACAGAAAGACCAGGTAGGAACCATCACTTTCCAAAGAAAGCAAGTTTCTATCACTATCATAGTGAGAGCGATAGCACTATCATGAAGTACAGCCCACTGCGTTTCTTTTTCTTTCATTTGTTTACCTATGGCTATGCTGGGTCTTCGTTGCCGTATTCGGCTTTCTCTAGCTGTGGTAAGTGGGGGCGACTCTGATTGCGGTGCAGCCTTCTCGTGGCAGTGGCTTCTCCAGTTGTGGAGTGGGGGCTGCAGAGCGCAGGTTCGTAGTGGCATGAGGCACAGGCCCAGTTGCCCACAGCATGTGGGATCTTCCGGGAGAAGGGAGCAAACCAGTGTCCCCTGCACTGGCAGGGGGACTCGCAAGCACTGGACCGCCAGGGAGGTCCTCACTCCATTTCTGGATAGAACTGAATGCTGAGAAGAAAGGCTTTCATGTGAGCCTCTTCCTTTAAGCCAATATTAAATGGTCAATTCATTGGCGTTAATTAAAAGTACATTATTGCCTATCAGTGAAGGCCCAGTTCCATAACCTCATGCATTCTTATGGAGGCAGGGAGTCGGGGTGGTAAGGTTAGAATTGTGCTGCCCCTTGAAGGACATTTGGTCCTGGCAACAATGTTCAAGAGATACTTGGTCTAGAAGATGCTTGGTCCTCAGATAGCCAATAAACACATGAAAAGATGCTCAACATCGCTAATTATTCAGTTCAGTTCAGTTCAGTCACTCAGTTGTGTCCGACTCTTTGCAACCCCATGAATTGCAGCACGCCAGGCCTCCCTGTCCCTCACTAACTCCCGGAGTTCACTCAGACTCACATCCATCGAGTCAGTGATGCCATCCAGCCATCTCATCCTCAGTCGTCCCCTTCTCCTCCTGCCCCCAAACCCTCCCAGCATCACAGTCTTTTCCAATGAGTTAACTCTTCACATGAGGTGGCCAAAGTATTGAAGTTTCAGCTTCAGCATCATTCCCTCCAAAGAAATTCCAGGGCTGATGTCCTTCAGAATGGACTGGTTCGATCGCTAATTATTAGAGAAATGCAAATCAGAACTACAATGAGGTATCACCTCACAACAGTCAGAATGGCCATGATTAAAAAATCTACAAACAATAAAAATTTAAAAAACTACAAACAAGAGATGCTGGAGAGGATGTGGAGAAAAGGGAACCCTCTTGGTGGAAATGTAAATTGATACAGCCACTGTGGTGAATAGTATGGAGATTGTTTAAAAAAAAAACCTAGGAATAAAATTACCATATGACCCAGCAATCACACTACTGAGCATATACCCTGAGGAAATAATATTGGAAAATACACATGTACACAGTGCTCATAGCAGCACTATTTACAATAGCTAGGATGTGAAAGCAACTTAGATTGTCCATCGACAAATGAATGGATAAAGAAGATGTCATACATATACACAATGGAATATTACTCAGCCATAAAAAAGAACAGGTTTGAGTCAGTTCTAGTGAGGTGGATGAACCTAGAGCCTGTTATACAGAGTGAAGTAAGTCAGAGAAAAATATAGTATCTTAACACATATCTAAGGTTCCATGAAGACCTACAACACCTTCTAGAACTAACACCCAAAAAAGATGTCCTTTTCATTATAGGGAACTGGAATGCAAGAGTAGGAAGTCAAGAAACACCTAGAGTAACAGGCAAAATGGCCTTGGAGTACAGAATGAAGCAGGGCAAAGGCTAATAGAGTTTTGCCAAGATAATGCACTGGTCATAGCAAACACCCTCTTCCAATGGCACAAGAGAAGACTCTACACATGGACAGATGATAGATGGTCACCAGATGGTTGACACCGAAATCAGACTGATTATATTCTTTGCAGCCAAAGATGGAGAAGCTCTATCCACTCAGCAAAAACAAGACTGGGAGCTGACTGAGGCTCAGATCATGAACTCCTTGTTGCCAAATTCAGACTTAAGTTGAAGAAAGTAGGGAAAACCACTAGACCATTTGGGTATGACCTAAATTAAATCCCTTATGATTATACAGTGAAAGTGAGAAATAGACTTAAGGGACTAGATCTGATAGAGTGCCTGATGAACTATGGATGGAGGTTCATGACATTGTACAGGAGGCGGGAATCAAGACCATCCCCAAGAAAAAGAAATTCAAAAAGGCAAACTGGCTATCTGAGGAGGCCTTACAAATAGCTATGAAAAGAAGAGAAGCAAAAAGCAAAGGAAAAAAGGAAAGACATACCCATTTGAATGCAGAGTTTCAAAGAATAGCAAGGAGAGATAAGAAAGCCTTCCTCAGTGATCAATGCAAAGAAATAGAAGAAAACAACAGAATGGGAAAGACTAGAGATCTATCTCTTCAAGAAAATTAGAGATCCCAAGGGAACATTTCATGCAAAGATGGGCTCAATGAAGGACAAAAATGGNGAGAAGGGGACAACAGAGGATGAGATGGTTGGATGGCATCACTGACTTAATGGACATGAGTTTGAGTAAACTCCAGGAATTGGTGATGGTCAGGGAGACCAGGCATGCTGCGGTTCATGGGGTCACAAAGAGTCGGACATGACTCAGCAGCTGAACTGGTAGAATCTATAAAAATGATATTGATGAACCTATTTGCAGGGAAGGATTAGAGACACAAATACAGAGGAAACTTGTGGGCACAATGAGGGAAGGAGAGAGTGGGACAAATGGAGAAAGTAGCATTTATTTATATATATATATATATATATATATATACTACCATGTGTAAAATAGATAGCTGGTAAGAAACTGCCACATAACACAGGGAGCCCAGCCTGGTTCTCTGTGATGGCCTAGATGGATAGGATGAGGAGAGGAAAGGGAGGCTCAAGAGGGAGGGGATATATGTATAACTATGGCTGATATGCATCATTGTACAGCAGAAACCATCACAACATTGTAAAGCAGTTTTCCTCCAATTAAAAAATAAAAAAGATGCTTGATTCTATCCAAAACATCCGTGAACATATTTAGTCCATGCCAAATGGTTTTGGACAGGACCAAAACATCAAGGACCTTCTGGCATGACCAAATGTCTTCCTGGACATTTTGAACAGACCAAATGTCTGCTAACCATGTTAGTAGTTTTTTTTTTAATTGAAATATAGTTGATTTACAGTGTTGTGATTGTTGTAGGTATACAGTTAAGTGATTCAGTTATATATATCTGTCTTTTTCAGTTATAAATCTGTCTTTTTCAGATGCTTTTGACATAAGTTATTGCAAGATATTAAGTATAGTTCTCTGTGCTATGCAGTAGGTACCTGGTTGTTAATTTATTTTATATGTAGTATGTATATATATCGATCCCCAAATTCTCCTTTATCCCTCTCTCCCTTTCCCCTTGGGTAACTGTAGGTTTGTCTTTTGAGAGTCTGTTTCTGTTTTGTAAATAAGTCCTCTTGTCTCATGTTTTGAGATTCCACATGTAAGGGATATCATATGATATTTGTTGTTCTCTGGGTTACTTCACTTAGTATGATAACTTCTGGGTCCATCCATGGTGCCGCAAGGGGCATTATTTCATTCTTATTGTGGCCTTGTGTTAATAAGGATTAAGAGTGTCAGGCAAGAGAGTAGCTGGTTCTCACTACAGAGTGAGTGCTGGTTCTGAAACACAGGCTAGACCATTTTATTATTCTTTGAGCCTAATCCTTAGTCTCAACACCAATGAAATGGTGCAGGCAAGAGAGTGGAGTTAAAAGCAATAAATAAGAGGCCTTTCCGAGCAGTTTTGCAGTATCAGGCTTCTCAGAAGGAAAAGCTTGTCTCGGGAAGCTGATTGTTACTTTCTGTCCCCCGCTGGGGGCGTTGGTTGGTGTGGACCAATGGCAGTAGCCCTTCCATCACCCTCGAATCATGATTGGCTAACTAAGTTCCTGAGCAAGTGGAAGGTACAAAAAGGGATACAGAGCCTAACCCTGCCCTCCATGAGCTTTTCAGCAGGTTGGGAGCATCCTTGAAAAACATGCACGGCGGGGAGAGAAAACATCCCCAAGAGGTCTGTGTTGAGCAGATCTGGGATGATGATCAGAATTTGTGAGCTCTGCTTTCTCAGCCAAGTGCCCGTTCGTGGAGAGATAACTTGGTTACTAGGAAAGACTGACCTTGTTGTTTGGTTTCTCTGGATGTAAATTCTGGATGTCTAACAGGAAGGGCTGGCCATCACCATAAAGGCTGTAGTGAACTCAGATGTTCTGCTCTGTGCACACTTGCTAGTGCCCCTGTGTACAGGCTTGGTGCGGAGTGAAAAAGCCTGGCCCCAGGCAGTGTACACTGCCATTCCCAACTGCAGCCCATCCATCATGCTTCCCTTCCATAGGCTCTTGACTGCATGTTCTGTACATCATCGTAAGCCCACACACAGGGGGAAAGGGCAGTAAAAAAATAGGGAGCCTTCCTTTCTGTCTGTTTTATTTGGTAATGAAGGCAGCAGCAGGCATTGCAAGAACATAGCAGCATCAGGACACACAATTCATTTCTATTAGCCTGGAGTTTCCAGATGAGTGACTCTGTGTTCAGAACAAAGGGGAGAGTAGCAGTGTGCTTGCGGGCAGAATGCTAATTCTTACTGTGGCCCAGTAAAGAGAGACGGGAAAGGTGCCTCCCTCCATTTGGGGCTCTTGGCTTTCACCCTAGTGGGGTCCCTTGGTTGGCTAAGAAGACTTGTCAGAAGGAGAAATGTGTTCGTGGTAGACCTAGAAACTTGGGACTGTCCCAGCTCAGAGACCCAGAACCTTTCTGGGGGCATTGGAGGCAAAGAGCAATTTCCTAAACTCCCTTTCAATCATTTTAATAAAAATTTTAATGTTTTTATGTTATGTTGGAGCAAAAGAGTCAGACACAACTTAGTAACTAAACATAACAAAAAATAGTTGATTTAAAATGTTGGGTTAGTTTCAGGTGTGTGCAGCACTTGCGCAGCATCGTCTTTTAGGATTTGAAATAGCTCAGCTGAAATTCCATCATCTCCACTTAAATTGAAGACAGTAGGGAAAACCACCAGACCATTCAGGTATGACCTAAATCTTCTCCACTAGCTTCGTTTATTGTAATGTTTCCTAAATCCAATCCTGGGCTTCCCCTGTGGCTCGGAGGGTAAAGAATCTGCCTGCAATGCAGGAGACCTGGGTTCAATCCCTGGGTTGGGAAGATCCTCTGGAGAAGGGAAAGGCTACCCACTCCAGTATTCTGGCCTGGAGAATTCCATGGACTGTATAGCCCATGGGGTTGCAAAGAGTCGGACACAACTGAGCAACTTTCACTTTCCTAAATCCCACTTGACTTCACACTCCAGGATACCTGGCTCCAGGTGAGTGAGCACACCACTGTGGTTATCTAGATCATTCAAGACCTTTTTTTATATATAGTTCTTCTGTGTATCCTTGCTACCTTTTCTTAATCTCCTCTGCTTCTGTTAGGTCCTTGCCATGTCTGTCCTTTATTGTGCCCATCTTTGCATGAAATTTTCTCTTGGTATCTCTAATTTTCTTGAAGAGTTCTAGTCTTTCCTATTCTATTGTTTTCTCTGTTTCTTTGCATTGTTCACTTAAGAAAGCTTTCTTATCTCTCCTTGCTGTTCTTTGGAACTCTGCATTCAGATGGGTATATGTTTCCTTTTCTCCTTTGCCTTTTGCTTTTCTTTTCTCAGCCATTTGTAAGGCCTCTCCAGACAACCAATTTGATTGTTGCATTTCTTTTTCTTTGGGATGGTTTTAGTCACCACCTCCTGTGCTGTGTTATGAACCTCCGCCTATAGTTCTTCAGGCACTCTGTCTACCAGACCTAATCCCTTGAAGGGATTAGAGGAGGTGACAAATACTTGTCACCTCCACTGTATAATCATAAGCAATTTGATTTAGGTCATACCTGAATGTTCTAGTGGTTTTCCCTACTTTCTTCAATTTGCAATAAGGAGCTCATGATATGAAACATGGTCAACTTCAGGTCTTGTTTTTGCTGACTCTCTAGAGCTTTTCCATCTTCAGCTACAAAGAATAGAATCAATCTGCTTTCGGCGTTGACCATCTGGTGATATCCATGTGCTGAATCATCTCTTATGTTGTTGGAAGAGAGTGTTTACTAATGACTAGTTCTTGCCTGGAGAATCCCAGGGACCGTGGAGCCTGGTGGGCTTCCGTCTATGGGGTCGCACAGAGTCGGACACAACTGAGGTGACTTAGCAGCAGCAGCAGCAGTATAGTGAAGTGATTATATATGTGTGCACCTATTCCTTTTCAAGTTCTTTTCCCATTTAGGTTATTACAGAATATTTAGCAGAGTTTCCTGTGCTAAAAAATAAGTCCTTTTTGGTTATCTCTTTTTTTAGTTGGTTTACAATAGTGTGTTAGTTTCTACTGGACGGGAAAGTGAATCAGTTATATGTATACATATATCCACTCTTTTTTAGATTCTTTTTCTGTACAGGTCATTACGGAGTTTTGAGTGGACTTCCCTGTGCTGTACAGGAGGTTCTTATTATCTACTTAATATATAATAGTGTGTATATGTCAATCCCAATCTCCCAGTTTATCGCTCCCCAGCTTTTCCCCTGGTAAACATAAAGGTTATCTATTTTAAATATAGTGGTGTGCACATTGCAGCCCCACACACCCAATCTATTTTTTAACTTTTAGTTTTGCTTGCACTTGGTCTCGGTTACGGTGTGTGGGCTTCTCGCTGTGGTGCCTTCTCTCATTGTGGAGCACAGGCTCTAGAGTGTGGGCTTCAGTAGTTGAGGCACCCAGGCCTCGTTGCTCCAAGACATGTGGAATCTTCCTGGAACAGTGATCAAATATCTGTCCCCTACACTGGCGAGCAGATTCCTATCAACTGGACCACCAGGGAAGTCCCCTCAATCTATTTTCAATTGAAAAGCATGCTCAGAAGTTCACTATCTTGAAAACGCAGCCCTTTTCTCAGATAAACATTCCTGTTAGAGTTTTGGTGACCAGTACCTAAGGATTGTGCTCCCGTGAAATCCTCCCCTCAGGGAGCCGTTAAATCAGAATCACTAGGAAGTGAAGCAGCTTCCCCTTTAAGCCCCAGCATTTCCTGGTTAAGAGTCAAGATGTCCCTGATACATCTCAAGAGGAAAGAGCAGGCTCAGTGGGGGCTGCACCGTAGGAAGCAGACGGAGTGCAGAGATTTCTGTAAGAGAGGAGGGTGACGCCAGCCCGCCCCGTCTTGATCCCTGTGGGGTGACTTCCCTGCCGCAACAGACTACATTCTCTCTCCTCTTTGTTGTTGTACCCTACTCTTTGCAACCCCACGAACTGCAGCATGCCAGGCTTCCCTGTCTTTCACTATCGCCCACAGTTTGCTCAAACTCAGGTCCATTGAGTCGCTGATGTCATCCAACTATCTCAGAAAATACAATCTGTCACTGTTTCCACTTAAAAAAAAAAAAATGTTTGGCAACACCCCACAGCATGTGGGACCTTATTTCCCCAACCAGGGATCGAACCCACACCCCCTGCACTGGAAGGCAGAGTTTTAACCACTGGACCACTGGGAAAGTCCCTTGATGTTCTGTTCTTAAACAGAATTGCCGAAGGCTCCTGGACCTGGCAGTGCTCCCAAACCCTGCTGCCTTGGTGTAAAGGGATGCTGGTGGTTATGGAGATGAGGAGAGGTGACCCAGGCCTTGCATGAATCTTGCTTTAATGCCAGAGTTTCCCAAAACTCGTTCTAGGAAACACTAATCCCAGGAAGTGCCTTTGAAAACATGTTGGAGCTGCACTATTTACTGCTTCTCCCTTGTGAAAAGTCTCAGAGCTTCTTAGCACATGAAAGGTGTTACGGTTGCAATTAGCACATGAGCAAACAAAAATCCTTTTCATTTTATGTCACGCTGCATTGGGGAAAAAAAGTTATCTGAAAAAAAAAAAAAACAAAAAACCAAAAAATAGCAGCAGCAAAACAAACTTCTCTGGCTACGCTTGCCTCTTTCTCCAAATAATTCTTCCTAATTTTCCATGGAAGACCCTTAGCCCAATCCTGTCTTATGCAGTAGGTATGTCCATTTTATCCTGGTAATTTGAGGTGTGTTTTCTTGTGCATTAACAACAGCAAAACAGCACTTGAAAAATACTGAAATGTTTCAAAGATAAAGTATAATAAATACTGAAATAATACTGAAATAATCAAAGATGATTTATAATCATACCACTTAGAGGTATAGACACTGTTAATATTTTGACATATTTCCCATCATGTTTTTTCTATATTTCCATCAATTAAATTTTATTGAAGCATAGTCGATTTACAATGTTGTGTTAATTTCTGCTGTAGAGCAAAGTATCTCAGTTATACAGATATATATTTTTTCATACTCTTTTCCATTATGGTTTATCACAGGATGTTGAGTAGAGTTCCCTGTGCTGTAGAGTAGAACCTAGTTATTTGTCCATCCTGTTGATAACAGTTTGCGTCTGTTAACCCCAGACCCCCAGTCCCTTCCTCACTTCCCCCTTGGTGACCACAAGTCTGCTCTCTATGTTTGTGACTCTGTTTCTGTTTTGTAGATATGTTCCTTTGAGTCATATTTTAGCTTCCACATGTGAGTGATATATGGTATTTATCTCTCTCATTATGACTTTACTTCAGTTAGTGTAATGATCTCTTGGCCAAATGACATTGCTTCATTTGACATTGCTCCAAATGACATTACTTCATTTTTTATGACTGAGTAGTATTTCATTGTGTGTACGTGTGTGTATGTATGCATGTATATATGTGTGTATATGCACATCACATCTTCTTTATCCATTCGTCTGTGGATGAACATGTGGGTAGTTCCCATGGTTTGGCTATTGTAAAGAGTGCTGCTATGAAAATAGGGATGCATGCCTCATTTCAGATTATACTGTTTTCCATAGTGGCTCTACCAATTTACATGACAGGAATACTCTTATAAGATCTTGGTTACTGAGGTTGATCAGACTCCAGTTTATTCTTCGTGGAAGTTCACATGCATGGACAGGACTCTTCTTTGTGTAGAGGAAACTTAAGACTGATGCTACTTCTGAACGTTGCTCATCACAGTGGCCTCTCTGAACATTGACAGTGAGCCCATATTTGGCATATTTCAGTTCTATGTGAAATTTGAGTTCCTTCCATAACCACGCCCTATGCTTCAAGGGCTACAAAGAAAGTAGAAGACCTAATCTGGAAACCTTCTCAGACAGGTTTATTCTGCTTGGTTTATAACATTCAGATTTGGGAGACCTAGTCTAAAGTCTGTATCAGTTTCTCTTTTCAGTCTCACCCTATAATGTGGAACCAGTTAGCCCAGATAAGAAATGCCAGATTCCCACCTGGAAGGAACTTGGGCATCAGTGAGCCCATATTTTAAGCATTAACTATCTGGATATCCCCAGAATTTACAAAATTAACACAAAGGCATAATTTGCTTATGGCTATCCAGACTGGATGTGGCTTGGCAGGAAATGCTTGTCCCTGTTCTTGTGGTCTCAGCTAGAGCCATTCAAAGATGCTGGTCAGAGAATTTCCTGATAGCCCAGTGGCTAAGATTCTGTGCCCCTGATGCAGGAAGCCCAGGTTCGATCCCCGGTCTGGGAACTAGATCCCCAACTAAGAGTTGCCACACTGCAACTAGAGATCGCACGTGCTTCAACTAAGACTGAGAATAATTACGTAGATGGGTAGACAGGTAGATAGACAGAGAGAGAGAGAGAGATGGTGGACAGAGCCATCTGAAGATGTGCTTGCTCCCATGGCTGGTGTGAATGTTAGCTGTCAGCTGGGACAGTGGTTTTCTATGTGGAGGTGGAGGCGTGGCCTTCTCATGACATGTGATTGGGTTTGAGGATGAACATTATAAGAAAAACCTGGGGGAGAAGAGGGAGCTGTGTGTACCCTTAGTACCTGGTCTTGGAAGTCAGGTAGGGTTACTTTTGCCACCTTCAACCCATGAGACACAAGTTTCTGAGGTCGGCCAGCCATTCTCAAGGGAGGGGAATTAGAACTCATCTTTTCATGGAGTAAGTTGTAAAGAATTTTGAATTATCTGGTTTATAATGACTCTATCAACTCTATTTGATATTCTTTAATAACCTATATGGGAAAAGAATCAGAAAAAGAATGGATATATATATATGTGTGTAATTGATTCACTTTACTGTACACCTGAAACTAATACAATAATGTAAATCAAATATGTGTTGTTGTTCAGTTGCTAAGTCATGTCCAACTCTGTGACCCCATGGACCATAGCACAACAGGCTTCCCTGTCCTTCAGTGTCTCCTGGAGTTTGCTCTAACTCATGTCCACTGAGTCAGTGATGCCATCCAACCATCTCATCCTCTGTTGCCCCCTTATCCTCCTGCCCTCAGTGTTTCCCAGCACCACGGTCTTTTCCATTGAGTCAGCTCTTCCCACCAGGTGGCCAAAGTATTGGAGCTTCAGCTTTAGCATCAGTCCTTCCAATGATTATTTGGAGTTGATTTCCTTTAGGAGTGACTGGTTTGATTTCCTTGCTGTCCAAGGAACACTCAAGAGTCTTTTCCAGCACCACGACTCAAAAACATCAATTATTTGATGCTCAGCCTTCTTTATGGTCCAACTCTCACATCCATACATGACTTCTGGAAAAACAATAGCTTTGACTATACAGACCTTCATCTGCAAAGTGATGTCTCTGCTTTTTAATATGCTATCTGGTTTGTCATAGCTTTTCTTCCAAGAAGTAAGTGTCTTTTCATTTCATGACTGCAGTCACCATCTGCAGTGATTTTGGAGCCCCAAAATATAAAGTCTGACACTGTTTCCACTGTTTTCCCATCTATTTCCCATGAAGTGATGGCTGGATGGCATCACGGACTCGATGGATATGAGTCTGAGTGAACTCCGAGAGATGGTGGTGAACAGGGAGGCCTGGCGTGCTGCAATTCACGGGGTCGCAAAGAGTCGGACACGACTGAGCGACTGAACTGAACTCTGCATAGAAGTTAAATAAGGGTGACAATATACAGCCTTGACATACTCCTTTCCCAGTTTTGAACCAGTTCATTCAAGATTGTTGAACCAGTCCATTGTTCTATGTCTGGCTCCAGCTGTTGCTTCTTGACCTGCATATAGGTTTTGCAGGAGGCAGGTAAGGTGGTCTGGCATTCCCATCTCATTAAGAGTTTTCCACAATTTGTTGTGATCCACACCATCAGAGGCTTTAGCATAGCCAATGAAGCAGAAGTGGAATTTTTTTTTAATTCTCTTGCTTTTTCTGTGATCCAACAGATGTTGGCAATTTGATTTCTGCTTCTTCTGCCTATTCTAAATCTAGCTTGTACATCTGGAAGTTTTTGGTTCACATACTGTTAAGGACTAACTTGAAGAATTTTGAGCATGACCTTGCATGTGAAATGAGTATAGTTGTGCGGTAGTTTGAACATTCTTTGGCATTGCCCTTCTTTAGGATTGGAATGAAAACTGATCTTCTCCAGTTCTTTGGCCACTGCTGAGTTTTCCAAATTTGCTGGCATATTGAGTGCAGCACTTTCACAGCATCATCTTCTAGGAATTGAAATAACTTAGCTGAAATTCCATTACCTCCATTAGTTTTGTTTTTAGTGATGCTTCCTAAGGCCCAGTTGACTTCACACTCCAGGATATCTGGCTCTAGGTGAGTGATAACACCATCTTGGTTATCTGGCTCATGAAGATCTTTTTTGTATAGTTCTTCGGTATATTATTGCCACCTCTTCTTAATATTTTCTGCTTAAGTTAGGTCCTTACCATTTCTGTCCTTTATTGAGCCCATTTTTGCATGAAATATTCCCTGGGTATCTCTAATTTTCTTGAAGAGATCTCTAGTCTTTCCCATTCTATTGTTTTCCTCTATTTCTCTGTGTTGTTTACTTAAGAAGGCTTTCTCATCTCTCCTTGCTAGTTTTTGGAACTCTGCATTCAGATGGGTATATCTTTCCCCTTTGTCATAAACCTTTAATTTTTTATTGGAATATAATTGCTTTAGAATATTGTGTTGGTTTCTGCTGTACAACAGAGTGAGTCAGCTATAAATATACATGTATCCCCTCCCTCTTTGACTTTCCTCCCACTCTACCCCCACCGTCTCATCCATCTAGGTCATCACAAAACACTGAGTTCAGTTCCCTGTGCTATACAGCAACTTCGCACTAGCTATATATTTTATGTGTGGTAGTATATGTATGTTGGTGCTAATCTCCCAATTGGTCCCGTTCTCCCCTCACCCCCCTGTGTTCACATGTCCATTCTCTGTACTTCTTTAATGTTTGATCTTCATAGAGTGATACCTTCAAGCCCAAGAAAGGAGGACCTGCCTGATTTATCTGTCATCCTCCTTGTCCCCTCAAGAACTACCTGGAAATATGTTTCCTCAAGAGTCTATTCTGGCTACTGTCCAGCTTGACCCTATATTCTTTTCTGCAAAAGGTCCTGTTTTATTTACAGACCCTGCCATCAGGCTTTCAGAATCTGCATTCCCACCTTTTGATTCCTATGGATCTCTTACATACTCATTTAAAGTGTGGGATTCCTGTCTAGAGAATATTCTTTAGCATTTGTTGGAGAGGAGTTTGGTGGTGCTGAATTCTCTCAGCTTTTGCTTGTCTGTAAAGCTTTTTATTTCTCCTTCATATTTGAATGAGATCCTTGCTGGGTATAGTAATCTGGGTTAGGTTATTTTCCTTCATTACTTTAAGTATGTCTTGCCATTCCTTCCTGGCCTGAAGAGTTTCTACNTGTCATGTGTGGGCCATGTGATGAAGGGAAAGATTTGGAAAGACCCCACAACAGGGAGCAGAGGAGCCTTGAGACTCTACCAGCTCCTTCCACATGTACACCATTGAGGGTATGGTAGTGCATCAGCACCCGTGCATTCCCGTCCATGTGGCCTGCATCACACTGATGCAGAGGAGCTACAGCAACTGTATGTCTAGTGGATATTTGCTGAGAGCTGATGTGATGGGAAAAACTTATGCCTGTTCAGCTCCATCTGAAACCCTCAGTTATGGATCTCCCCCTTGTAATGACCCAGAACACTTAGCAGTTCTAATGTCGCTCCCAATCCCATCTAGAGAATACATCCAAAACCAGAAATTTAGGTGCTTGATAAACAGGGGGATATGGGACATGGGACAGGAAAACCCTCCTGCCTTTAATTGGTGTGACCAGAGAGAAACAACTTGAGATTCTTTCTCAGAGCTGGGACATGTGGAAACAGACCTGTACCGTCTGTTATGTGAGCAGCAAAAACCATGTTTTCTAAACATATCTCCCTATTTCTACTTCCTTCTTGAAAGAAGACTATGACAAACTTAGACAGTGTATTAAAAACCAAAGACATCACTCTGCTGACAAAGGTCTGTATAGTCAAAGCTATGGTTTTTCCAGTAGTCACGTATGAATGTGAGAGTTGGACCATAAAGAAGGCTGAATGCTGAAGAATTGATGCTCTTGAATTGTGGTGCTGGATAAGACTCTTGAGAGTCCCTTGAATGGCAAGGAGATCAAATGAGTCAATCCTAAGGGAAATCAACCCTGAACACTCATTAGAAGGACTGAGGCTAAAGCTGGAACTCCAATACTTTGGCCATCGGATGTGAAGAGCCGACTCACTGGAAAAGACCCTGATGCTGGGGAAGACTGAAGGCAGGGGGAGAAGGGGATGGCAGAGGATGAGATGGTTGGATGGCACCCCTGACTTAGTGGAAATGAACTGGGGTGAACTCCAGGAGATGATGAGGGACAGGGAATCCTGGTGTGCTGCAGTTCACGGGGTCGCAAAGAGTAGAACATAACTTAGTGACTGAACAACTCCCTACCCTGTAACTCACATTGCTATTAAAAAACAAAACAAAACAAGTAATATTCTACTTCAATTTTGATTTCTAAATAAGACCCAAAATATGGGTGTCACCAAAACTTTTATCAGTTTCATTGCTCTTTGATGTTATAGCACACACTATCTCCATAATCTGAGTATCAGCAAATGTTATCTAGATGTTTACAGGTTGTGCTGAAACTGTAGCTTTCCATTCTCTTACCCTGACTTGAACTATGGTTAGTAATTAATCTCTGAAAGATCAGATACATTGCTTCTAGAGAATGTGTGTCCTAATTTGAGTGATTCAGAAGTACAGGCAGAAAAAGTCAAAGGTTATTTTGTAATTAATAGCAATTTATGAATATTTAATACTACATTGGACATAGATTTCCTTTTCTGTTTTAAAAACACTTTTATGCACAAGTCTAGAAATTCATTTGGCTNTAAAGAGCCTCTTGATGAAAGTGAAAGAGGAGAGTAAAAACGTTGGCTTAAAACTCAACATTCAGAAAATTAAGATCATGGCATCTGGTCCCATCATGTCATGGCAAATAGATATGGAAACAGTGCCAGACTATTTTGGGGGGCTCCAAAATCACTGCAGATGGTGCCTGCAGCCATGAAATTAAAAGACACTTGTTCCTTGGAAGAAAAGTTATCACCAACCTAGACAGTATATTAAAAAGCAGAGACATTACTTTGCAACAAAGGTCCATCTAGTCAAACCTTTGGTTTTTCCAGTGATCATGTATGGATGTGAGAGTTGGACCACAAGAAAGCTGAGTGCCGAAGAACTGATGTTTTTGAATGGTGGNCAGTATATTAAAAAGCAGAGACATTACTTTGCAACAAAGGTCCATCTAGTCAAACCTTTGGTTTTTCCAGTGATCATGTATGGATGTGAGAGTTGGACCACAAGAAAGCTGAGTGCCGAAGAACTGATGTTTTTGAATGGTGGTGTTGGAGTAGACTCTTGAGAGTCCCTTGGACTGCAAGGAGATCCAACTAGTCCATCCTAAAGGAAATCAGTCCTGAATATTCATTGGAAGGATTGATCCTGAAGCTGAAACTTTCCAATACTTTGGACAGCTGATGCGAAGAACTCACTCATTGTAAAAGATCCTGATGCTGGGAAAGATTGAAGGCGGGAGGAAAAGGGGACAACAGAGTATGAGATGGTTGGATGGCATCCCTGACTCAGTGGACATGAGTTTGAGTAAGTTCCAGGAGTTGGTGATGGACAGGGAAGCCTGGCATACTGCAGTCCATGGGGTTGCAAAGAGTCGAACAAGACTGAGCAAGTGAACTGAACTGAATGTGATGTAGCGTTGTGCCATGAAGAAAACATTATATTTATAGACATTTACTTATGTTCATTGAATTTATCTTATTAAATATCATTACCATTTTAAAAAATTGAAATAGAGTATTTAATAGCAATCAAAGACACAAAATATTTAGAATAATTATTAACAAAAAAACCAGAACTTAAAATTTTACACTAAAAACTATACTATAATGTTAATAGAAATTAAAAATAACAGAAACAAGAGAGACTTGTCATCATGGGTCATAAGACAAAATGATGTCAAAAGTCAATTGATCTATAGATTTAATGCAGTCGTGTCTGATTCTGCGATCTCACAGACTATACAGTCCATGGAACTCTCCAGGCCAAAATACTGGAGCGGGTAGCCTTTCCCTTCTCCAGGGGATCTTTCCAACCCAGGGATCGAACCCAGGTCTCCTGCATTGCATGTAGATTTTTTTAGCAGCTGAGCTACTAGGAAAGCCCAGATTTAATAAATTTCAATATAAATCCCAGTAAGATCAGTCCTGGGTGTTCACTGGAAGGACTAATGCTAAAGCTGAAACTCCAATACTTTGGCCACCTCATACGAAGTGTTGACTCATTGGAAAAGACCTTGATGCTGGGAGGGATTGTGGGCAGGAGGAGAAGGGGACGACAGAGGATGAGATGGCTAGATGGCATCACGGACTCGATGGTCATGAGTCTGAGTGAACTCCAGGAGTTGGTGATGGACAGGGAGGCCTGGTGTGCTGTGATTCATGGGGTCGCAAAGAGTCGGACACGACTGAGCAACTGAACTGAACTGAAGCTTTTTTTTTGGTAGAAACTGACAACCTTTCAAAATTTACATGGAAATGCAAAGGATATAGCACAAACAAAGCTTTTTTTTTTTTTAAGGAAGAATTATAGTACTTTATTTTAAAGCTACAGAAATCAAGGGTGAGGTATTGGTAAACTGAGGGCCACAAAGACCCGTGAACCAGAAGAGTTCAGAAGTGGGTCTACAAATACACAGTAAACTGATTGTCATTTGAGGTTGAAATTTGTCTAGGAAAGGATAGTTTTTTAATAACAAACATTGAAATATTTAATAAAAATAGAGGCAAATTAGATATACATGTGTTAAAAAACATTCATCTCTTTATCTCACATCATACATAAGAAATAATGCAAACTAGATCTCAGACTTACACATAAAGGCTAAAAATGAGAGGGGACATCTTCGCAATAATGGAGCAAGCCAAGTTGGCTTAAATAATAACTCATGCTCTGAACCTAATAGAAAACCTCAATAAAGGACAAAATGAAAACTGTAATACAACTTCACTTAAATATATATATATTTACTTGAATTCCACAAGAGTAAAATATTACAAATATTTCCATTAAAATCAGAAACAACACAGTGTTGTCTTCTACCACACCTACTACTCAACATCATAGTGTAACTTAATCCATGCAAAGAGAGAATAAAAATGAGTAAGAGATAAAAATATGGGAAAATAAAATATAAATCTGTCATAACTTCTGGATAATACAATTAACTATCCAAAAATCAAGCAAAGAAACCAAAAAACTATCAGATTTAACAAGAGTTCACTGAGAAGGTCAAATACAAGAACAGAAAAGTCATTTGTTCTCCTATACACTGCTGCTGCTGCTAAGTCGCTTCAGTCGTGTCCGACTCTGTGCAACCCCATAGACGGCAGCCCACCAGGCTCCCCCATCCCTGGGATTCTCCAGGCAATAACACTGGAGTGGGTTGCCATTTCCTTCTCCAATGCATGAAAGTGAAAAGTGAAAGTGAAGTAGCTCACTCGTGTCTGACTCCTAGTGACCCCATGGACTGGAGCCTACCAGGCTCCTCTGTCCATGGGATTTTCCAGGCAAGAGTACTGGAGTGGGGTGCCACTGCCTTCTCCTCCTATACACTGCTGCTGCTAAGTCACTTCAGTCATGTCCGACTCTTGTGCGATCCCATGGACTGCAGCCTACCAGCCCCTCCGCCCATAGGATTTCCCAGGCAGGAGTACTGGAATGGGGTGCCATTGCCTTCTCCGTCCTATACACTAGTAATAATTAATCTTGAAAATATAACAAAAGGGACCATCATAATAGCAAACGAAACTGAAAAGTACACAAGAATGAATCTAGCAAGGAATATTCAAGATTTCTTATGATTAAAAAAAACTGTAAAATATGAATATACTGCTACTGAAAGACAGGAAAAGAGTGGAGATGGAAATACACAAATTTCGTACTACCCTAATCAAAATCCAAAAAACAATTTTTAACAGAGCTTGACAATTTAATCCTAAAGTATACCTGGAAGATGAAATTTTTACTTGTTATATCTCAATATTATTTGAAAATTTACAAATACATATTTGTGTCACTTGTCTAATAATTTTTTTCAGATCTATGGAGATGTAATTGACATAGAATACTATGTAAATTAAAGGTGCCAACAGGTACACGAAAAAGATGTTGTTCAACATCAGTCATTATCAAGGAAATGTACATCAAATCTACAATGAGGTTATCACCTCAAACCTCTTAGAACTGCTATGAACAAAAAGACAAGACATAACAGGTATTTGTGAGGATGTGGATAAAGGGAAACACTGTGCACTGTTGGTAATATGAGATATACTTACATCTTTCTTACACACACACACACACACATACATATGTGTCTGTGTTGTATATAAAATGGGATATTATTCAGTCATGAGAAAGGAAGAAATTCTGACATTTGTTAACAATATGGATAAATCCTGAGGACATTATACAAAGTGAAGGAATAATTTTTAATAATCATTTTCCTACAGTTTAATGATCAAGTTCCAAATTTACATTTATACAAACTTCCTAATGAAAGTCTATAACTACCAGACTAACTCCTACCATACCTATATTTACACTTTTTTATGATGTCAGTTTACATGTAAATTACATTTATAACACTCAAGTAGTCTAGATTATGAGAATATCCATTTTATTTCTTTATCAGTTTGAAAGAGGAATATAGAAAAAACTATCAAATATCTCATTTTCATATTTAGGAATTTCAATAGCATCCTCAGACTTACTGAAATAATTTACCTTAGTGGGATGTAAAACCAAAATTCAGTGAAATAATTAAGAGTACTGACTGCTTTATACAGCACTGCAGGACTGTATCCTGCAGGTATGCAAGCTGAAAGCAGTGTAAAGCAATCTGACAACTGGATCTGTAACTTATAAGAATTTTATAAAAAACATTTAATATTCTCTATTACTGTCAGAAATATATAGGGAGAAAAATGAAACATGATAAAATTAACATTTATTTAATATACTGTACCTTAAAACATCAGAGTCATTGAGAATTAACTGATCAGGAATAGTTTGGACCTGCCTTATTCTCATCATTTGAAGTATCCAGCAAGCATCTTTAGGGCTTCCCACGTAGCGCTAGTGTAAAGAATGCACCCTCCAATCAAAGAGACATAAGAGACTTGGATTCAATTCCTGGGTTGGGAAAATCCCCTGGAGGAGGGTATGGCAACCCACTCCAGTATTCTTGCCTGGAGAATGCCATGGTCACAGGAGCCTCGTGGGCTAAAGTCCATGGGGTTGCAAAGAGTTGGACACAGCTGAAGCGACTGAGCGTGCATGCATGCATGCAAGCATCTTGTATATTCCTTGATAAATTAATTCTAAGTCTGGATCAGCTTCCAAGATTATGTCCTTTGTACTTCTAATGTTGTGAATTATCTCCTAGAGTTCCTCTAATGTGAAACTTTTGGCAGCATCACTTCCTCTGGCATATCTTCAGCCTTTTCATCACAACTATTTTCCTCATTTATGTTGAAAAGCCTGCCTTACTGAAGTGCCTCTAGCGACATGTTTGTGCATGCTCAGTCATGTCTGACTCTTTGCAATCCCATGGACTCTAATAGCCCACCAGGCTCCTCTGTCCATGGGACTTCCCAGGCAGGATTTAGAGTCTCTCCAAAAGTGGCAGCATCTACATTCTCACAGTCAGCAATTTCTCCACAACTCCAGGTACATTCTACCTGAATTTCATTTCTAGTATCATCACTTTTCATTTCCTTCCTGCATTTTTATTTTTGTTGATCAAATCCTGTTTTTCATAATCCATTCTGGTAAAATGTCAAGTGGGCGTCTCACTGGTAAACAAGGAGGGATCACTACTGCATACTTCGCAGTCTGTACACAAGCTGAGCAACACACACAGTGACCAACTGCTAAAAATAACTTTGAAAAAAGTGACATGACGTACGCACATTTGTTATATATATAGTGAGTTGAGGACTGAAGAGTTACTGATGAAACTTGTACAGTATGCAATTACTAAGTCAATATACCATGATACCGGAAATATAAACCTATTGTGAGGAGACTGGTGTTATTTAACTAAGCTGTGGTGACTGAAATTCAAATACCAAAGCCATGTAAAGCAAAGAACTACCTCTCCATAAACGCTGTTATTATACGGTATAACATTGCGTGTGCGCCCAGTCATTCAGTCGTGTCCAGCTATTTGTGGCCCCACAGACTGAAGTCTGCCAAGTTCCTCTGTTCATGGGATTTTTCAGGAAAGAACACTGGAGTGGGTTCCCATTACCAACTTCAGGGGATCTTCCTGACCCAGGGACCAAACCTGTGTCTCCTGTGTCTTCTGCACTGCAGATGGATTCTTTATCTGCAGAGCCACTAGGGAAGCCTTGGTTTAACATGAACAAATGAAAAATTTACCAGAAACTCTTCAACATTTGCCTTCATTACCAAATGACATAAATCTAAGTAAAACAATCAAGCAACTTCTACAGGTATAATGAGTCCTTGACTTTTACATATTGGGTTTTCACAACAATAAACTTTTGAACACAGTAAATTCATATCTATAATCATCCTTCATAAATGGGATTTGGATTTTAGAATAGAGATTTCAGACTCTTATATGGTGGCACTCTCTGCTGGAAAACAGTACTGTTTCAGCTGTGTTTACATCCTACTGCAGTAGAGTTTATTTGTGCAATTACATGAATTTACTACATTTTGACCTGATACAAAAAGTTCTGGAAAACAAAATCAGCAATGGTGGGGAAAAAGCAAAGTACTAGTAAGAAAGACAAGGTGTGACAAATTTAATTCCACTGAGACCAGCAGACTCTTTAGCAGATAGTCACTGAATTAAGCCAGTTTTTTCACTGTCAATACAAACAACCAAAAAAAAAAAAGTGTAAGACCTACACAAATTGCAAAAATATTTTTAAACGTATTATATAATCAGAAATTGCATTATATTTTTAATTCTGACAGTAGAACCCCTTACATAATAATATATTAGACTACTATCTGAATTTTGCATTACAATAGAAAAGTAGAGAATGTTTTTACATCTATTAATATTCATTAGAAGTTCTATGCTGATAAACTGAATAAACCATTTGTATTGGTAGTAAAGAAATTTGAAGATCAGAAGAAAGGATGCTCACAATTTTTAGGTCATAGAATGACCAAAATAATATCCTTTGGCTCATTCGTATCCCTCTTTGTAGGAAGTCAAAATACTGTAGTATATATTCTTCCTCTCTCTTCAAACTGATTAGCACTCTCTATTTGACAAAAGAAATATTTGAGAAACTGAAAAGACAGAATTAGAACTCAAGTTTCTGAATTTTGTCACTTCATTATTTCTTCCAAAACATTTTAGATAGGAAATTTTAAGTTAATAATAAAGGGTAGATGGGAACGCTTGAATTGGCATTTAACATATTCTATAACATATATTTTTAGCATATCACTACTTGTCATTTATTCAAAAGTCAAAATTATCTAATTACTTTACCTACCCCAACAATCCGTTTCATAGCATCCAATTTAGCAGAATCTTTGTTGCTCTCTAACATTTGCTTTAGATCTTCATTTCTACACACAAAAAATAAAAATTTCATATTTAGATATTACATGACACAGGCATTAAAACATGTAATTTTAATAACATGATGTACATTATTACCAAATCATTTTCTTATTTATAATTAAATACATGTTTCTCATCTAACCCTACAAAATAATATCAAAGTGGTTAAATGGAATAGAACACCACCCTAACAAAGACATCTACAAGTTAAATACAAATAAAAGATGTGTATAAGAGACAGTGGCAACCCACTCCAGTATTCTTGCCTGGAGAATCCCAGGGACNCTAACCCTACAAAATAATATCAAAGTGGTTAAATGGAATAGAACACCACCCTAACAAAGACATCTACAAGTTAAATACAAATAAAAGTAGGAAAATCAGAACAAGACTCATGAAGTACATCTTGGCTGTGATATTGTACTACAGTTTATCATTGAAGGAAACTGGCTAAAGGGCACACAGAATCTCTCTGTATTACTTTTTATACCTGCATATGAATCTACAATTATTTCAAAATCAAAAGTTTAATTATAAAAAAAGTTTAACAATTACAACTCATTTATAAGATGACACATCAATTTTTTTTAATGGTCAAAAAACCTGAACAGGCATTTCACACATACACACAAAAAGATTAGGAATACTGTTAAATACTTAAGGTCGTTAACTATCAAAAATGCAAATTTCATGAGAAACCATTACACATCCATGAGAATAGATGAAATTAAGACAAGGACAATAACAAATATTGCCAAGGCTATGGAGCAACTAGAACTCTCACACACGGCTGGGAGGAATGTAAAAGAGTACAATCACTTTGGAAAATTGGGAGTTCCTTTCAAATTTAAACATAAACCTACTATGTGATCCAGTCATTCCACTTTCAGAGAAAGAAGAACATAACTCTACAGAATAACTTAAAGAATATGCATAGCAGCTTTATCCATACCAAACAACCAGAAACAATCTAAATGTCCATCAGCAAAATGGGATTTAGCCATGCACTGGAATATTACTCACAAAGGAAAAAGAACCAACCACTGATACATGCAATAATATGGATGAAGTCTCAAAATTATTATGTGACTGAAAGACATCAGACACAAAAGACCATAACTGAATTAATTTAAAGTTCTAGAAAATGCAATCTGTAGGGACAGAACCAAGGTAGTGGATTCATAAGCAGAAGGAGAAATGGAAAAAGGGACATTAGAAATTTCTTCCATAAGAAGATGGAAATGTTGTGTATCTTCTTAATTGTGGTAGCGATTTCACAGGTATATACATGGGTCAAAAACTCATCTAATTATAATCTAAAATTGGGTAATTTGGTGTATGAGAATTATACCTCCATTAAAATGATATGAAAAAAGGTTTTACAGTGTTTTATTCACATTTGTGAATAAGATATAAATACTCCAAAAGATTAAAAGACATTTATCTGTTTCTGAGAAATACATTATTAAGGATCTGATAAGCCATCCTTATACATACTCTGAAATTAAGAGTATCACACTTAAGTCTCAAGCTTACTCAAGAATTTAAATCACTGAACCTTATTTTAGGACAGCACTGAAAAATCCTCTTAAATGACTATAAAGATTGTAGTATTACAAACTATAACTAATCACTTTGTACTCGTTATCAGTTTATGATTAGCAATTTTTAATAGTTTCTACAACAAACTCTCCAGAAAAGAGATTTAAAAAATTTACTCCACACAGCTTCATGCAATATGGTTTAAAGTGCTCACATGCATGCACAGACCCAAACAAAGTATCAGAAGCTCTCTGATCTCAGCTTAAGCTTAAAAGTAGGTGAGAAGAGCTTCCTTAACTACTCTAAATAGACAGCCTTGACAAAAGTACTTTACATTTTACAAATTTAGGCCTAATACAGGCAGTAAGCACACACCAAGAATAAATTATTGATCATGTGTTATTATCAGCTGAGTTGTGTCCCTTACAAAGTTCCTATGTTAAAATCCTAACTCTCAATACCGCGGAATATGAATGTATTTGAAGAATCATTAAAGAGGTTAATTAAATTAAAATAGGTCAATATGGGTGGGCCCTCATCCAATATAAGTGATTCTTTATAAGAAGAGCAGATTGGGACTGATTCACAAAGACCAAAAGATGGCCATGTGAGGGCACAGAAAGTAGGCGGCCAACACAAGCCAGGGGGAGGGGCTTACGCGGAAACCAGCTCTGCCAAACTCTGATCTGCAATTTCTAGCCTCCAGGATCCGGGGAAAGAAATTTATGATTAGGCCACTGAGTCTGGAGTATTTTGTTACGGCAGTCCTAGCAAACTAATATTGGAGTTAAATGTTACAAACTGTCATTGCAGGAAAAATAAATAAAGGCAATGAGATTTACTATGAAAAAGTTACTCTTCCTTTCCAAGCAGCTCGTAAAATTAAATACAATGGTGACCACTAGCAAGACACAATAAATAATCACAATAACTACTTTTCTATAATTAAAAATATAGCTAGAAAACAAACAAATAGTAAGAAAGCAACATATAAGAACTACATCTGAGGATATATAACAACCAAATATAAAATATTCCCATTGCTCACTGCAATGAATTCAGAATTCCTTCTTGAAACTCCGTTCTTTCACACTGCACTGTTAACTGGAAAGGAACAAAAATTTCTTTTGTTGAAATTTTTTGTGGAAGGACCCACAAATCAGGTTTTTTTCCCCCTTCTACTTTTTGCTATTTTCCTATTTTACTTACTGACCATGTAGGCTTTTATATGTTTAAAAAAAGAAAAGAAACCTAAAAGAAACCTTTTAAAACTTTTTGGAAATAAATACTTGAAAAAAGGTAAAGTAATTAGATAAGTAAACAGAAAGAAAGTGTGACCACACACATACATGTCAAAAAAAAAAAAATTCATTTTCTCATGTCTGATCCCTTTTTCCCCCAAGAGTATTCTACCAATCTTCTCTACAAGTGTTATCTGGAGAGAAAAATGAGCAATGAAGAATAATGAAGTGTCAATTTTCAGGACATTCCAACCTCCAACTCCAGGTGTAATCTTATTCACAGCCTAATGAAAACTTGGTTCATTCCTTATGCTACAGTTCCCTTCCCAAACACCTTCACGTTCTGATCCACTCTCTTAAACTAAAAATAAGAAAACAGGAACCCAATATTAAAGTCAAAGGTTTTGCTCTTCATGCGTTAACAGAAAAGATGGTCTTCAATAACAAATATAACTATCTTCAGTGTTAACATGGATAGAAAGCTAATAACTTTGAGGTTCAGAGAAAAGAAACAAGAAAACTCCTAGGCACTGCTTCAACCTGATATAATATTCAACTTTTCAGATATGTCATAAAGACCTATTGAAAACTCTGATATAAATTACATATCTCTACCCAAATTCCTCTTTGCTTGTCACCAAAACAGTAAAGATATGTGAAAGTTAATACCAAAACACCTCGTTTACTCTCAAAATATGTTCACTTGTATTGAGCCATTTTAGGTCTACCTCCTTCATATATAGATTCAAATATGGTAGATTAACATGTATTACTATATTAATCTTAAGAATTTAGTTTTATAATTTTGAAAAATCTAAATCAGGAACAAAAAGAAATTCTTTGTGCAAAACATCAAGAGTTGATTCAAAACAATGCTGAATTAGTAACATTTTTCATTGATTCTACCAAAAACCAATCTAAATACTGCTTGTTTAATTTACCTAGTTCTTCATTTATCTACTTACCTGTAGCTTTTCAGCTTTTGAGTATTAAAATATAACTTTATTTTTACATAAGTGACATCTTGTGGTGTTAAGTGGTATAACTTTTCATGTTCAAAATATGCTTGTTTTTATAGTTGCAAGGACCAAAGGAAAATAAGTAACTGGAAAGTTAAAGAAAATCTTACTGTTACCAAGAAGTCACTTTTACTTCAGCACTCTGTAAAGCAGGAACTATTCAAAAAGCAAAATTTTAACAGTTACCCTTTCCGAACTTAAGTAGTAAAGCTTTTACAGTGTATAAATTACCTTTTTAAAAAACTTGCAATCCATAACTCATTAAAACCTCCTATTCCTTCTAAAGACTGTGTGATTAAGGGGAAAACTAACACTGCAGCACTGCACACTGTCTCGGCGCTTCTCCTGATCTGACCGGAGAAGGACTGCCCCAAGAGCCACTACCAGCGCACTATCTCTTGACACTAATCCATAGGAGACATAAACAGAAGCTGAGAGACTATACTTAGGGCACTTCAACAGTGCACTTTTATATTTTTGAATGTAATAGAAAACTAGGGCTAGCATTTTGCATGCTTCTTTCAGAAATTCAATTTTTATTGTATTTTACAGAAGTATCTATCCATAACGGACTGGAAATTTAAAAGAAAAAAAAAGGGCCCTTCACCAGTTTGAGAGCACTGTGCTACATAATTACTTGCTTTTCTCTCAAAAGAAAAATTGGGTACTATAGAAAGTAACACTTGAATTTTTAATCCAGGAATGACAGATTGGGAAAAGTGATGAACAGTGATTTCCAATTGGCAGTAAAGTACATCCTCAAAAGGAGCCATCAAAAATCTTTGAGGGGGGAGGACTGACACTTTCTCAGCTCAGTCCAGTCACTCAGTCATGTTCGACTCTTTGCAACTCCATGAATCACAGCACGCCAGGCCTCCCTGTCCATCACCAACTTCCGGAGTCCACCCAAACCCATGTCCATTGAGTCGGTGATGCCATCCAACCACCTTATCCTCTGTCGTCCTCTTCTCCTGCCCTCAATCTTTCCCAGCATCAGGGTCTTTTCAAAATGAGTCAGCTCTTCACATCAGGTGGCCAAAGTACGGGAGTTTTAGCTTCAACATCAGTCCTTCCAATGAACACCCAGGACTGATTTCCTTTAAGATGGACTGGTTGGATCTCCTTGCAGTCCAAGGGACTCTCAAGAACCTTCNCCCCAATCCTTCCCAGCATCAGAGTCTTTTCCGATGAGTCAACTCTTCGCATGAGGTGGCCAAAGTACTGGAGTTTCAGCTTTAGCATCATTCCTTCCAAAGAAATAAATGTAAGCCCAATGAGGATTGTCTACTGCTGAGTCACCTGGGAAGGCCTGCGCATCTCTTTGACGAGCTCAAATAAAATGTACTGACAATACCAACTCCCCTTGAGGATGTTGGAACATCCGGATCACGCCTACCTCACTTGCAAAAGGTAAAATGGCGCTGCTGCTGGTCTGCTAGAAAACAGTCTGGTGGTGTCTTAGAAAGTTAAACATCTGTGTGATCCAGCCATCCTTCTCCCAGGTTACTTACTACAGAGAGCTGACATCTCACATTCGCACAAAAACCTGCACACAAATGTTCATAGCTGCTGTGTTTATCATGAAGGAAAATGCAAAACAATCCGAATTGCCTTAAGCAGATGAATGGATAAGCCAGCTGTGTTATTGATATACCCATGCGATAGAGAGCTACTCATCAGTGAGAAGGAGAAGATATTGGGAGGTGCAGCAACTGGGATGAACTGGGTAGAAGCCAGCTCAAGAGGTTACCTGCTGTCTAATTGTGTTTGTCTGACATTCCCGAAAAGAGAATGCAGTGATGGAGAACAGAGCAGTGCCTTCCAGGGGTTACAGGCATGGAGAGAGTGAAGGAATTTTGGAGGGAATGGTAGAAGTGGATGGGAGACTGCAAGTGTTCCATAGCATGAGCACCCGAGCAGACCTCTTCCCCCACTTCCTAGTCATGAACTTCAGCAGTTATTCACCCTCTTGGTAGCTCAGCTTCACCTGTGAAAGGGGAATGATAACAGATCGTTGTGAGGATTAAAGACATTAGTACATGTAAAGCGCTTAAAATAGTGCTGTTACATAGTAAGTGCCCAGACAGTGTTAGCAAGGTCAACAGTGTCCCCTGGGAGAAATCAGAAAAGATAGAAAAGACTGGGGCTCACTGAGCACTGCATTCAAAATCCAAGGTGGAGGCTTGTGTCGAGGTGTGTTTAACACATACTCACACCCTTCCCTTCCCCCCAGACCACCTCCCCGTCTCTCTTTTTCTCTCTCTCTTAAATTGAATAAAAAGAAGACACACAGCACAACTGATAAGTGGGTGGAAGATTTGGACAGACACTTCAAAAAGAAGATATATGAAAGAGCATTAAACACGTGAAAATACATTGAGCATCACTCATCATCACACAACTGTGAATTAAAAGCACAATGAGCGATGGATGCATTGATATAGAAGGCAGTGTTATGGACACAGAGGGGAGGAAGGAGAGGGTGAGGCAAATGGAGTAGGATGGAAGCATATACACTATCATGTATAACATAGATAACCAATGGAAAGTTGCTGCATGACTCAGGGAACTCAAATCAGGACTCTCTAACAACCTAGAGGAGTGGGGAGGGCTGGGAAGGGGAGGGAGGTTCAAGAGGGAGGGGACATATGTACTGCTAAGTCACTTTAGTCACGTCTGACTCTGTGCAACCCCGTAGACGGCAGCCCACCAGGCTCCCCCATCCCTGGGATTCTCCAGGCAAGAACACTGGAGTAGGTTGCCATTTGCTTCTCCCAATGCATGAAAGTGAAAAGTGAAAGTGAAGTCGCTCAGTCGTGTCCAACTCTTCGAGACCTCATGGACTGCAGCCCACCAGGCTCCTCCGTCCATGGGATTTTCCAAGCAAGAGTACCAGAGTGGGGTGCCATTGCCTTCTCCAGGACATATGTACACCTGTGGCTAATTCATGTTGATGTATGGCAGAAACCAAACCAATATTGTAAAGCAACTATCCTTCAATAGAAATAAATTAAAAGGACAATCACAGTGAGATAATACTGCCTGGCTAAAGTGAAGCAGGATTGGCAGTGCTCAGTGCTGACATGGATGTGGAGCAATAGAACTCTCATACATTGTAGGTAGACATGCAGAAATAGGAGAGCCACTTTGTATAACTGTATAGTACTGTCTTACAATGTCACACATATACTTAGCATGGGAAAGGTGCTCAGTCGTGTCTGACTCTTTGTGACCCCATTGACTGTAGCCTGCCAGGCTCCTCTGTCCATGGAATTCTCCAAGCAAGAATACTGGAGTGAGTAGCTGTTCCCATCTCCAGGGAATTTTCCCGACCCAGGAATTGAACCGGGGTCTCCTGCATTGCAGGTGGATCCCTTACCAGCTGAGCTACCAGAGAAGCCCTAGGCTTACCATAAAGTGACGTCGCTTGGTCGCGTCTGACTCTTTGCAACCCCATGGACTGTAGCCTATCGGGCTCCTCCATCCATGGGGTTTTCCAGGCAAGAGTGCTGGAGTGGATTGCCATTTCCCTCTCCAGGGGACCTTCCCAACCCAGGAATCAAACCTGGATCTCCCACATTGCAGGCAGACACTTTACCATCTGAGCCACTCAAACCTGGGTATGTACCCAAGAGAAATGTATGCCTATGTCTACACAGAGACAGGGAGATGGATGTTCAGAGCAGCATTATTCTTTTTGTTTAATTTTCATATGATTTTTAAAGGTTACTTTCCACTTACAGTTGTTTCAAAGTATTGGCTATATTTCCCATGTTGTACAATCAGAGCTGCATTATTTTATTAATTAATGTAAGTAATGGCTGTGCTCTGCCTTCACTGCTGCCGCGGGCTTCCTCTAGTTGTGGTGAGTGGGGGCTACTCTCCATTGTGGTCTGCAGGCTTCTCGTTGCGGTATCTTCTCTCATGGAACAGGGCTTCAGAACTCGGGCTCAGCAGCTGTGGGGCATGGGCTTAGTTGCCCTGAGGCATTTGGGATCTAACGAAATCCGGGATTGAACATGTGTTCCCTGCATTAGTGGGTGGATTTTTAACCAGTGGACCACCAGGGAAGCCCCCAGCATTATTCTTAATACCCCAAAACTGAAAATAGCCCAACGAACTACAAATCAGCAGTCAAAAGGAGTGAAGTATTAATACATACAATAACATGGATGAATCACCAAAGCTTTGTGCTAAAGTCAACTGCATTGTGCAGATTGCATTTGTATGAAATCCTAGAAAAAGGCAAAGCTACAGTGACAGCAGACCAGGGATTTCCCAGGGCTGTGATCCAGGGGAGATCAGCAACAGACGCAAGAGAGAACTTTTTAGGGCAGAGGAGCTATTTTACAGCGAAATTTTCGTGGTGGTTATGGTGGCTCAGATGGTAAAGAATCTGCCTGCAATGCAGGAGACTTGGGCTCGATCCCTGGGTTGGGAAGATCCCCTGGGGAAGGGAATGGCCACCCACTCCAGTATTCTTGTCTGGAAAATTCCATGGGCACAGGAGCCTGGTGGGTTACAGTCCATGGGGTCACAAAGTCAGACAGGACTAATACTTTCACTTTTCACTTTCAGGCAATTACTAAGATTCATCAAACCACACACATAATATGGATGAGTTTCACTGAACATAAATAATGCCTCAAAGGACAAAACAAACCCTAAACCTGCCTGGTTAAGTGTCTTTCAACCTGTTTTCCTGATGCCTTATGCCCAGTGGTCTCAGGGCCTGCCAAAACAGGCCTCCTTTATCAGAAATAAGGTCATTTAAGGCTTTTTTTTTTCCTTCTTGGCTCAGGGCTGCGGATCCAACTGACACTGACCGATTTCCAGTGGGCACCATCGTGTGTCCCAGGCGGAGGCTGACGGAAACAAGCTTGTGTTCCTCTCGCTAATGATATAAGCCTTCATCATCGGCTCTGCCAGGCTGTGTTCATTGTCATTACACCCATTGAAGAAGAGAACAGAGTTATAATGAGCCGGGTGTTATCCTCTCACCAATAATTTATAATGGGCAAACTAGGACAGGAATAGAGCTTTTTCTGGCTAAGGAGGTTCCATGTCGCTCTTCAGATCTAGGCTGAAAATTTATTTATAATGCACAGACAGTCACTCACAAAGTTAAAGGGCTCCTTTGTTCCCTCTCATGTGTTTGAACACTGTGGGTTTTACCCTGGACTAGCACAAAGGCCCCTCGGCATCTTGCTGTTGCACCTACAGTCAGTCTGTGATTGGGAGAGAGCATTCCTGGGGACAGTAACTCAGCTAGAAATGAGGCCTTTGTAGAAACGTCTAGAGGAGTTCAGGCCCTCCCAAAACTCTAAAGAGAGACAGGAAGGAGGAAAAGGTCAGGAACAGGAAGAGACCCTTAGGTAAGGGTAGCGATCGTCTGCTTTAGGTGAACTTTGAAGAGTTGCCTTAGGTGCTATCAGGAAACATCCCAAACTGAGATGAAATCAGCAAAAGGTGATGTATGAATGGGTGCGCTGAAATCAAGACAGGTCGAGGGACTTCCCTGGTGGTCCAGTGGTTAAGAGCCAGTGCAGGGTGCAGGGGGCATGGGTTTGGTCCCTGGTCTGGGAGGATCTCACATGCTGGGGAGCAACTAAGCTCATGCGCCACAGCTACTGAGCCCGAGTGCCTAGAGCCTGTACTCTGAAACAAGAGAATCCGTGGCAGCCAGAAGCCTGTGCACGCACCTGGAGAGCAGCCCCAACTCGCCACAACTAGAGAAAGCCCACATGCAGCTACAAAGACCCAGAACAGCCAAAAGCTTTAAGAATAAAAAGGACAGGTCGTGTCTAATTGGGTAGCAAGAAGCAGAATGTTTATGACCGTCACAGTGTCCAGGGAAAGGGTATTTGGAATGTATGCCTAGGTTTCCAAGCTCTCTTGGGGGAGCCCAAATCTATGTGGATGCTGACGTCTATGGATATTGATACCTACCCTAAGGCAGGTGAATCCCTCTAAGGGGAACCCACTGAGTTGTCACAGGCCACCAGCACCCTCCAAATCACTGAGATGGTGACTATAGCCACAGAATTAAAAGATGCTAGCTCCTTAAAAGGAAAGCTATGACAAACCTAAACAGCATATTGAAAAGCAGAGACATCACTTTGCTTGACAAAGGTCGGTATAGTCAAAGCTATGATTTTTCCAGTGGTCATGTATGGATGTGACAGTTGGACCATAAAGAAGTCTGAGAGCCAAAGAACTGATGCTTTTGAACTGTAGTGTTAGAGAAGACTCTTGAGAGTCCCTTGGGCTGCAAGGAGATCAAACCAGTCAATCCTAAAGGAAATCAACCCTGAATATTCATTGGAAGGACTGAAGCTGAAGCTCCAATACTTTGGCCACCTGACGCCAAGAGCCAACTCATTGGAAAAGACCCTGATGCTGGGAAAGAGTGAGGGCAAGAGGAGAAGGGGGCGGCAGAGGATGAGATGGTTGGATGACATCACTGACTCAACAGATATGAGACTGAGCAAACTCTGGGAGACAGTGAAGAACAGGGAAGTCTGGCATGCTACAGTCCATAGGGTCTCAAAGAGTTGGATACAACTGAGCAACTGAACAACAACCACCACCAGCATCCTGTCCAGGCCACACATTGGCCAGTGACCTCCTGGTGGGTGACGGGCTGCCCCAGGCACCTTGATCCTGGGCCCCAGGGTGCCTGGACCAGAAAGTAGACTGAGTTCGATGGGCCCTGCAGTTATGGTCCCAAATCCATCTGGGCTGAATGTGGGAGGGGTGAGTCTGCCTTCCCAGCCCTGGATCAATTTTAAGTAAGCTGGCCGTGGAGGAGGGGCTTGACCTGTGGAGCTAAGAGCTGGCCCC
>SJYV01053126.1:584139-613847 GCA_006410875.1 Neotragus pygmaeus
GGGGGTGGAGGGGTCTTTGTTTAACAGAGCAGCCCCTACAGCCACGGTTTCCTCTCCAAGTTCCCGGGACCATTTGGTCCTCAGAGCCTCAGCAGGAAGACCCTCAAACTGGGTGGCTCCACATTGATTACCTCTGTAGTTGTGTAGCATAGTATTTCTTTCTTTTTTTTTTTTTTTAGAGTATTCTCTATTTTTAGGACAGTTTTAAGTTCCCAGCAGGATTGGGTGGAAGGACACATGCCCTCTTTTTCCATATGCCCTCTGCCTGTATATATGCGCAGCCTCCCATATTATCAACAACCCCCAACAGGGGTGGTACATTTACTGCAATTGATGATGCCGCATTGACAGATCATTATCCCCCCAAAGACTATAGTCTACTTTCGGGTTCACTCTTGGGATTGTACATTGTATGGGTTTGGGCAAATGCATGCACCACTGTGATATCATACACAACAGTTTCCCGTCCCTAAAAATTCTCTGGACTCTGTGTTTTCACCCCTCCCCCCTCAACCCTTGGCTACTGATCTTTTCACTATTGCCATAGTTTTGCCTTTTGCAGAATGTCATAAAGTTGGACCCTTGAGTATGGAGATTTTTTCAGTTGGCTCTTTCACTTTGTAATATGCATTGAAATTTCCACTGTGTCATTTTTTTAATTTATTTATCATTTTTGGCTGTGTTGGGTCTTTGTTGCCATGCACAGGCTTTCTCTAGCTGCAGCGAGTGGGGGCTCTTCTCCCCAGGCTTCTCCTTGCAGTGGTTTCTCTTGCTGCAGAGCACAGGCTCTAGAGCGCATGGGCTTCGGCAGTTGTGGCTGCTGGGCTCGAGAGCACAGGCCCAACAGCTGTGGCTCATGGGCTGAGTTGCTCCGCAGCACTTGGGATCTTCCTGGATCAGGGACCGACTCCACATCCCCTGCGTTGACAAGCGGACTCTCATCTACTGCGCCACCAGGGAAGTCCCACTGTGTCATTTTAAAAAGAGTTCAGATACATGTAGCGGCCTGGCAGTCACGTGCAATCCCTGTCTCTTTGGCTCTGGATATTGGCTTGTGTGGTTTGTGGCTGGTTTTGTGGGAGTGTGCCTGGACTCCCCAGCAGGATGACAAGCTCTGGGCAGGGGACAGGGCTTGTGCCCTGGGGGTACTGGCTCTCTACTGGATGCTTGGGGAGCCTGCCTATCCTTTGTGACTTGGTACCAGAAGCTGGCTGCTCTGGGTTAGAAAGAACCTGGCTTGGGCTTGAGGATGGACTGTTAAAAGCAAACCTTTCAGGGCTAGTTATATTGATGAAGAGTATGTCATTCGTTTCTGGAGTCAGAGCATCTGAGCTCTGACTGTGGAGCCCATCTGTAAGATTTTGCATCAGGTGGCTCAGTGGGAAAGAATCCACCTACCAATGCAGACGACAGTTTGATACTGAGTCAGGAAGATCCCCTGGAGGAGGAAATGGCAACCCACTCCAGTATTCTTGCCAGGAGAATCCCATGGACAGAGGAGCTTGGCAGGCTACAGCCCATGGGGTCACAAAGAGTCGGACACAGCTGAGGAACTGACTGACTGACTGACAGGACTCACTAATACTGTCTCTCTCTGTGTCCAGGAGTCTAGCATAATATTTTCTCGGTCCCCATCACCCAGCTCGGAAATGTGACAAATGTTCCTTTCCCTGAAAAAGTTCTGTTGCTGTTTGTTTGTTTTTGTTTTTTTAATTAGGACCATTATTTGAATGTTTGTTTTCACTTATGTGGCAGCACCGGCTCTTAGCTGTGGTCTTCGATCTTGCCTGCAGCATTCAGACTCCTAGTTGCATCATGTGGGATCTAGATCCCTGACCAGGGATGGATCCTGGGCCCCTGCATTAAGAGTTCAGTCTTAGCCACTGGACCACCAAGGAAGTCCCTCCTTGAAAAGTTTTGATTAGATCATCTCAGAAGAATACACTCTGACCTGAAGTACCTCCAGCCCATAAGAAAACCTTCTGAAAGTGGAATGTTCTAGTAACCTGTGCCTTTCCTGCAATGTGGGAGATGACCTGAGTTCCATCCTTGGCTCAGGAAGATCCCCTGGAGTAGAAGATAGCAACTCCAGCTTTCTTGCCTGGGAAATCTCATGGACAGAGGAGCTTGAGGGGCTACAGTTCATGGGGTCACAAAGAGTCAGACACGAGTGAGAGACTAACACTTTCCCTTTTTGTGTTGACAGAGCTTCCCGAAACAAGTCTGAGAAGAAGCGTCGGGACCAGTTCAATGTCCTCATCAAAGAGCTCAGCTCCATGCTGCCTGGCAACACGCGGAAGATGGACAAGACCACCGTGCTGGAGAAGGTCATTGGGTTCTTGCAGAAACACAATGGTAACCACGACCCTCTTTCCACTTCTATTTCTCTTCCTGCCATTTCCACTTGACAACTTTATCAAGTTGGCTTCCCTGGTGATTCAGATGGTAACGGATCTGCCTGCAGTGCAAGAGGCCAGGGTTCAATCCCTGGGTTGGGAAGATCCGATGGAGAAGGGAATGGCTACCCACTCCAGTAGTCTAGCCTGGAGAATTCCATGGATAGAGGAGCCTGGTGGGCTACAGTCCATGGGGTCGTAAAGACTCAGAAAGGACTGAGCGACTAATACTTTCACTTTTCTCTCACTTTTATCGTTTGTCTTCCTGCTTGGTTCTCCCCAGCAAACCCGACCTCCTTGGTCATAGGTTTCCTCTTTCCAACACGCTCCACCCTCCAGAAAAACCCCATCTCCAGCAGGTTTGGGGCAAGACACACCCCTCCCAAATTGCTTTCTCAGCCAGAGGGGCAGACTCACAGGTAACACCCAGCCCAAGCAGGGCAGCACCAACTATGGGAGCATCTTGATTAAAAATGTCTAGAGCAGTCCTTTTCATTCAGCCCTGCAGGCACCATGCCCAGGTATTAATTTCCCATTGACTTAAACTGTACTGACGTCTCCATTCATTTCCACCACCACCCCTAAAGTCTTTGGCCTTCTCAGCTACACCATGGGAAAAAGTAATCAAAAATAATTCACTGACTTAATGTCCAATCTGTTTTTTCAATGAGATGTACTTCACATAGCATAAACTTCACTGCTTTAAAGTTTATAGCTCTGTGGTTTTTAGTACAATCTCTTCATGAGATTGTGCAAGCATCAACACTTCCTAAATATATTGTCCCCCAAAGAAACCCTGTGGGGATTCCCAGGTGGTGCTAGTGGTAAAGAATCTGCCTGCCAATGCAGCAGATGCAAGAGATGCGGGTTTGACCCCTAAATCGGGAAGATCCCCTGTAGAAGGAAATGCCAACCCACTTCAGTATTCTTGCCTGGAAAATCTCATGGACAGAGGAGCCTGGCAAGGTACAGTCCATGACGTCACAAGGGTCGGACACAACTTAGCAATTAAATCCACCCCATACACATGGAATCATACAATATGTGGTTTTCTTTCCAGCTTTTTTCACTTAGCATCCACATGTTAGCAACTGCTTGTGTTTCATTTCATTTTATGGCCAAATAATATTATATTGTATGGATATACCATTTCATTTATCTGTTTATCTTTTGACAGATATTTGGGCATTTTCATTTGGGGGCTGTTAAATAATGCTGCTGTATACATTCCTTTACTTATTTTTGAGTGGATATAATTTTCGGTTCTCTTGGGCATGTATATAGGAGTGGAACTGCTGGGTCAAATGGTAACTCGGTGTTTAAGTGTTAGGGAATCTGCCTAACTGTTTTCCATAGCAATTGCACCGTTTTACGTTCCCAACAGCAATGTATGAAGGTTCCAGTTTCTCCACATCCTCACCAGTACTTGTGGACAGGGGTGTGTGTGTGTGTGTGTGTGTGTGTGTGTGTGTGTGTGTTTATTGTAGCCTTCCTAGTTGGTAAGAAGTGATATCTCATCATGGTTTTGGTTTGCATTTCCCTAATACCGAATGATGTTGAGCTTTTCATGGACTTAATGGCAATTTGTATCATCATCTTTTGAGGATGTCAGTTCACATCCTTTGCCCATTTTTAATCAGGTTATTTATGTTTTTGCTGTTGAGTTGTAAGAGTTCTTCATACATTCTGGATACTAGGCCCTTATCAGATACGTGATTTGCAAATATATTCCTCATTCTGTGAGTTGTCTTTTCGCTTTCTTTTTTAAAATATTTACTTATTGCTACTTTTTGCTGCACCGGGTCTCTGTTGCTGTGCGTGGACTTGCTCCAGTGATGGAGAGTGGGGGCCACTCTGGTTGTGGTGTAGGGCTTCTCATTGTGGTGACTTCTCTTGCTGTGGAGCCCAGGGCTCCAGGGTGCGCAGGCCTCAGTAGTCGCTGCACGTGAGCTCAGTCGTTGGCGACTTGCAGGCTTCGGGGCACAGGCTCAATAGCTGTGGCCCCTGAGCTTAGTTGCTCCATGGCGTTTGGGATTCTTGGACCTGGGATCAAACCTATGTCCCCTGCATTGGCAGGCAGATTCTTAAGCATTGAACCACCAGGGGAGCCAGACTTTTATAATTTTAAGCTATAATTTAAGCATTTAGATATAAGCTGTAAATTAAACATTTAGATAGTTGGCCCATTTTGAGTTACTCTTTTGTATGTAGGAAAAGGGAGGGAGAGAGTCAGAATTTATCCTTTGACCTAAGATTATCTAGTTATCCCAGCAGTCCACTTTAAAAAAAAAAAAACTTTTTGATACTTTATAAAGGTATAACACACATATAGAAAATACACAGTCATAACTGTATGGTTGAATTAGTCATCACAGAGTGAATGCAGCCAGGAAACCAACACCCAGGTCACGAAATAAAAGCTTCCCCAGTAGATGCCCCTCCTATTTAACTCTGCTTTCCCCAAAGATAATCTCTGACTGCTTTCTTTCTACCTTGCTTCCTTCCTCTCCTCCTTTTTCTTTCTTCCTTCGCTGGGGTGATGCTGCACGTGGGCTTTCTCTTCTTGCAGTGAGTGGGGGTTACTTTTGGTGCAGCGTGCATTGCGGTGGCTTCTCTTGGTGCAGAGCACAGGCTCTAGGCACACAGGCTTCAGTAGGTGCAGGTCTCGGGCTCAGTACTGTGATGCTCAGGTGTAGTTGCCCTGCAGCATGCAGGATCTTAGTTCCTGGAGCAGGGATTAAACCCATGTCCACTGCATCGGCAAGGCAGATCCTTAACTGCTGGACCACCAGGGAAGTCCCCTCAGACTGACTTCTAATACCAGAGATGGGTTTTTTCCTGTTGGAACCTTATTCAGATGAAATCGTATATTACGAACATCATGTTTGTGTGATGAAGCTGTGCACTTCCAGCTCAACGGCTACTACTTCTTCCTTGGTACCTAGTATCCCATTCTATGAATTTACAACTTGAATCCATCCTTGAACTTACATCTTTCTCAAACTATCCTCTCTTCATTTTACTCCCCTTCACCCTTTTACCTCTTGGTCTTCCCAGGCAGTGCTAGTGGTAAAGAGCCCACCTGCCAATGTAGGAGATTTAAGAGACGTGAGTTTGATCCCTGGGTCAAGAAGATCCCCTGGAAGAGTCCAGCACAACCCACTCCAGTATTCTTGCCTGGAGAATCCCATGGACAGAGGAGCCTGGCGGGCTACAGTCCACGGACTTGCAAAGAGTTGGATGTGATTAGAACAACTTAGCACACACGCAAACCCTTTTAACTCCTAGCATTGCCCACCATGCGCTACCACTTGCCTGTGGATAGTGCCAAAAAGTTTAAGAATGGTTTGGAGGATTCAGGAACTATTAACAAGCAAGAAGAGCAGAATTCTTTTTTTTTTTAATCATGACACCAAGCAACCAAGCATATTAAAGTCATAAATGTCAGATTATTGAGGAGATAATTACGGTTCTTCTGTGCTTGCCATGAGGCTTCTCCTTCACTGAACATTTTCCCAGACAGGATGATTTCATGAGAGAGGGCACAGCTGGGACACTAGAAAGTTTCATTATACTTGTTATTCTTTTATTACTTCTGTCATAATTGTACATGCCTATTACAAATGTGACAGTAATGATATAGCCTCCTTCCCCGCCGCACCGCACCCCCCCCACCCCCACCATAGGTGCCCAGGGGAGAGTAAAGAACATGTTAATCGCTTTTGTTAAAAGCTGGGGGAGAACAATCAAGCCGGGATTGGAATAAAGTATTGCAGCAGCATTTGATTGCCCCTAATAGTTTAAGCAGAATGGTTATATGTCCTAAATGATGATTTAGCTAAATGAAAGAGCAGGTTGGTTTGATTCCCAAGATATTTTGTGCAAATTACTCAAACCAGGTCAGTGTCACCGAAAAATAAGACAACTGGGATCAAGTTCATCCGTGTGACATTTATGCTGGGTCTGCCCACTGTGGAATTACAGAATTGTCGAATTTGGAAGCTGGAGAGGATGGGTCAGCAGAAATTCAGCCTGCTATCACCTGGAGCTCCTGTGTCCACCTCACGTTTTTCATAAGACTGAGCCCTACCCCATACAACCCACTGAAATGCAACCAGAATCAGCCCTAGATGTCCCTCATCCTTATCCCATACAGAAAAGAAAACAGAAAATCCATGACAGATTTTATGAAGAGATATAGTGGCTGGACCAAAATTTGTATTAAAACAAAAAACAAGCAATAACTGTACTTATAATCCAAATGGCTGTGAACTCTGCAGGCGTCTTCTAAGGAGCATGATCTGCGTTCACTTGGGGCTCACCCTGAGCCAAGCAGGAGTTGCTTAATGCCTCCACAGAGTAACTCATGAAAGTGTCAGTCACTCAGTCATGTCCAACTCTTTGCAACCCTACGGACTGTGGTCTGCCAGGCTCCTCTGTCCATAGAGTTCTCCAGACGGGAGTACTGGAGTAGGTAGCCATCCCCTTCTCCAGGGCGTCTTCCTGACCCAGGAATTGAGCCTGGTCTCCTGCACTGCAGGCAGGTTCTTTACCCATCTGAGCCACCAGGGAAGTCCCAAAGAGTAATTCACCAAGGTATAACTCATAGGAGCCTCATAGTGGCCCTTTGAACTTATACCATTTCACAGTCGAGGCAACTGAAGTGTAAAGATGTCAGGTCATTAACGTCAGACACCCAGGGAGGCACAGAATCTAATTGTCCAAGCTGTTCTGTCTCCGGAGCCCAAGTTTTTAACAGTAAAGCATACTGCTTCTCTATGACAGGTGATGTATGGGACTCTTAGATACAGACATCATAGCCACATTATAGCAGTTCATTAGTGTGGCCATTTATGGTTTTAACTTGCTTATTTGTTCACTTATGTTTTGGTTGCGCGCGGTCTTTGTTGCCCTGCATGGCCCTTCTCCAGTGGCAGTGAGGGGGGGCTATGCTCCTTTGTGGGGTGTGTGGCCTTCTCACGCCAGTGGCTTCTCTTGTTGCTGGGCACAGGCTCCAGGGCCCTTGAGCTTCACGGACTTAGTTGCTCCGTGGCATGTGGGATTTTCCCAGACCAAGGGGGATTGAAGCTGTGTCCCCTGCAGGAGTATTCTTAACCACTAGACCCCCAGGGAAGCCCCAGCATGGCCATTAAGACTATTAGTTCTCACCCCTGGTGGCCCCTTAGAATCACCCAAGAAGCTTTTAAATATATATGTAACTCGGTCACACCTCACAGAATAACACATTAGAATGTCTAGAGATGGAACCCAGGTTGTGAGCTGGGGCCAGTTTGTACCTGCTTGCAAAAGATAATTGTTAAATTGTTAAGAGTTTTGCAAGCCAGCTGACATCATGTTGGCGGCTTGAAACCAGTGAGGGTCTGAGTCTTTATACCCTAGGAATATACAAACACGACTGATGTGGGGATGGAGAGCCTTCCACCAGATCACCCTGGGTCAGGCCTAAACATCCATGTTTTTAAAGATGCCTGGGTGAAGTCAGCATGCATTCAGGGTTAAGACCTGTGGATTGGCACATTTTTAAAATTTATTTTTGGCTGTGCAGGGTCTTCGTTGCTGCACGAGGGCTTCCTCTCGTTGGGAGCGGGGGCTACTCTTCATTGCAGTGTGTGGGCTTCTCATTGCAGTGGCTTCTCTTGTTACAGGGCACAGGCTCTCGGGTATGTGGGCTCAGTAGTTGATGTGGTGGTGGTGGTGGTTTAATTGTTAAGTTGTGTCCGACTCTTACGACCCCTTGGACAGTAGCCTGCCAGGCTCCTCTGTCCATGGGATTCTCCAGGCAAGAATACTGGAATGGGTTGCCATTCCCTTCTCCAGTAGTTGACATGCACAGGCTTAATTGCTCCATGGCATGTGAGATCTTCCTGGATCAGGGATCAAACCCATGTCTCCTGCATCGGCAGACAGTCTTGTAACCACTGGGCCACCAGGGAGGCCCAGAACTGTGGATTTTGGTGTACTTTCTGCCTTCATCCTGAAGGGAAACCATGTGATACTTTAGCTATGCTGCTGCTGCTGCTAAGTCGCTTCAGTCGTGTCTGACTTCTGTGCCACCCCATAGATGGCAGCCCACCAGGCTCCCCCGTCCCTGGGATTCCCCAGGCAAGAACACTGGAGTGGGTTGCCGTTTCCTTCTCCAGTGCGTGAAAGTAAAAAGTGAAAGTGAAATTGCTCAATCATGTCCGACTCTAAGCGATCCCATGGACTGTAGCCCACCCGACTCCTCCATCCATGGGATTTTCCAGGCAAGGGTACTGGAGTGGGGTGCCATTGCCTTCTCTGTTAGCTATGCAGGTAGTCATTAAAATAACTTAACTCTTTCATCAGTAATCTGCCAAGCAGCCCTGTTTTCTCAGTTTGGGAGATAAATCTTGATCCTGGAATGTATACTTCTGGAAGAAATTCCGAATCAAAATGGGAATTTGACCATGTTTCTCCATAGGGAAATGTGTCATCAGTATCTGTTACAGGAGCATGCTCAGTCACTAAGTCGTGTCCAACTCTTTGTGACCTCATGGACTGTAGCCCACCAGACTCCTCTGTCCATGGGATTTCCCAGTCAAGGAGACTGGAGTGGGTTGCCAGAGCTATTACAGAAGAGAAGCCTCTAAATTATGTCAATAGTAGGGCATGGTACGTAGCCTTATTCATGGCCATCTAACTGTCACTTCCACAGGACCAGGCTGACTTGTGTGCTTTCCTCTTCCTGTGTGAGTCTCAGCTGGTTTGATGTCATCTTCTCCCAACATCAAATCCCAGTCCTCACCCCTGTCCTTCCAGATGTCTGCCTTAGAAGGTGGGAGTGGCGTAGGGAGGACAGCAGAGCAAGGAGACATGTCCCTGTTGGGCAGGGTGATAGTCACCCCGCCAGCCTACTTTCTGCCCCATTTTCTAGATTCTTCCTTGACCATATATAGCCCAACGTTGTCCTGCTGGTTCCTGTGGAGCACGAGCTATTGGGAGGCAGGTATTCTAGGGCATAAGTACAGCCTACACTATGGTAGGCTTTGCGGGTGCCACTGTTAATTGCAATGCTTCCCTAAAAAATTGCTCCCATATGGCTGTATTTCCCTTGCTATTTAGAAGCCACGTGAACCATATTGCTCTGCTTATTCTGCCCAGTCACCGACAGCTTGTAATGTTGGTCCCATCAAATGCCAGTGGAGATTCAATTTAGTTCAGTCAGTTCAATCGCTCAGTCATATCCAACTCTTTGCAAGCCAATGGACTGCAGCACACCAGGCTTCTCTGTCCATCACCAACTCTCAGAGCTTACTCAAACTCATGTCCATCACATTGGTGATGCCATCCAACCTTCTCATCCTCTGTCGTCCCCATTCTCCTTTTTATTTTTTAAATTTATTTCCACTTCTCCATTTGCCTTCAGTCTTTCCCAGCATCAGGGTCTTTTCNACACTGAATTATTTGGATTTCCCTGGCAGTCCAGTGGTTAAAACTGCCTTCTAATGCAGGAGGTGCAGGTTTAATCCCTGGTCAGGGAGAAGGAAATGGCAGCCCACTCCAGTATTCTTGCCTGGAGAATCCCATGGACAGAGGAACCTGGCGGGCCATGGCCCACGGGGTCGCAGAGAGTCGGATACGACTGAAGTGACTGAGCACAGGGAGCTAGAATCCCTGGAAATTACCTGAGTGTTCACTGGCAGATGAATGAATAAAGAATACGTGGTACATATACACAACAGGCGATTACTCAGCCATAAGAAAGAATGAACTGATGCCATTTGCAGCAATATGGGGACTTCCCAGGTGGTGCTAGTGGTAAAGAACCTACCTGCCAATGCAGGAGATGTAGATGTGAGTTCAAGCCCTGGGTTGGGAAGATCCCGTGGAGGAGGGCATGGCAACCCACTCTGGTATTCTTGCCTGGAGGATCCCATAGACAGAGGAGCCTGGCAGGCTACAGTCCATAAGGCTGCAAAGAGCCGGACAGTATTGAAGCAATTTAGCACACAGCGATATGGATGGACTTGGAGGACATTATACTAAGAGAAATAATTCAGATGGAGAAAGACAAATACTGTATGATATCACTTATATAGAGAGTCTGAAAAAATACAACAAACTGGTGAGTGTAACAAGAGAGAAGCAGGCTCACAGAGAACAAACTGGTGATTACTAGTGATGGGAGCAGACAGTCAAGGGGTGGAGGCATGAGAGGGACGAACTGTCGGGCGTAGGATAGGCTCAAGGAGGTGCTGTACAACGTGCGGAATATAGCCAAGACTTTAAAATAACTGTAAGTGGAAAGACACCTATAAAAATTGTATAAAAGTTGTGGACTTCCCTGGTAGGCCAGTGGTTAGGACGTTAGCTTCCAATGCAGTGGGTGTGGGGTCCATCCCTGGTCGGGGAGCTAAGATCCTACACGCCTTGTAGTCAAACAACCAAAACACAAACGGAAGTAGTATCATAACAAATTCAGGAAAGACTTTATAAATGGTCCACATTAAAAAAAAAACAACTTTAAAAACTTATATAAAAATTAAAAAACAAAGCAAGAGAATTGCAGGTTAGTCAGTGAACCAAAAAAAAAAAAAAGGTGAAATGCCCTGAAATTTTAGTTCTTCTAGGAAAGAAACTTGACTGGTGTTTTCCCAAACTTGACAAAAATGCTAAGAATTTACACAAAATTACCAAGTCGTGAAGCAGAAAGAAATTCTTCTAAATCATGAATAGGAAAAAAACAATTTCAATCAACTATTATAAAGAAAAAAAAAACACACAAAAAGACAGGAAAACCAGAGTGTTTACAGAGTTTTGTGTAGACCAGTGACTATTAGATTTACCAATACTAATAACATCTTGTGAACAAGGTAGTTACTTAAAACTGGCGAAGTACAGATTAACCCCAGAAAGTTTTAGNAAAAAAACACACACACACACAAAAAGACAGGAAAACCAGAGTGTTTACAGAGTTTTGTGTAGACCAGTGACTATTAGATTTACCAATACTAATAACATCTTGTGAACAAGGTAGTTACTTAAAACTGGCCAAGTACAGATTAACCCCAGAAAGTTTTAGGAAAAGTAAATTCTGGCCTTCAAAGCAACTAAGCAGCATGTATTTGTATAACGAATTGTACTTCAGTAACTGGAAATGCTGAAACATACATTGCAATCTGTACGAATGCAGTAGGTTAGGAACTATATGCCCTAAGATGTTTCTGGAATTTTAAAAATCCCAGCTCGCCAAAGTATTTTGCTTCGCCTTGACCGTGAAGAAGCAGCTGAAGGACATGCCCCTCCACCCCTGTCCTTGTTCCTGTTGCCTTGATAACTGGAGTGGGTTGCCCTTTCCTTCTCTAGGGGATCTTCTCCAGCCAGGGATGGAACCCCCGTCTCCCGCATTGCAGGTGAATTCTTTACCCACTGAGCGCCAGGAAAGCTCAGGTGGCAACTATCTGACTCCGCCGCTGATGATGGGCTTTGTCACGCAGAAACTCAGGGGCAAGGTGCCATGTGCTAATCGCAGGCACTACGCCTGGTGCAGAGGGTGGGGTGCTCTCTTCCCAGAGACCTCATTAAAGGTCAAAATGAGAAAACATCAAGGGTCTGTTATCTCTACTGTACCCCATCCTTGGAGATCAGAGTAGCATATGTCCTTATATCAGCTTCTTTTATTAAACTACACATTTATACGAAACTGCATAGAAATAACACGTGTATCATTTCTTAATTCCGGTTTCTAGGTGTCTTTTCATCTAAAAGCTTGTTTGTGCCTTTTTTTTTTTTTNACCCCATCCTTGGAGATCAGAGTAGCATATGTCCTTATATCAGCTTCTTTTATTAAACTACACATTTATACGATACTGCATAGAAATAACACGTGTATCATTTCTTAATTCCGGTTTCTAGGTGTCTTTTCATTTAAAAGCTTGTTTGTGCCTTTTTTTTTTTTTCCCCAGAAGTCTCAGCACAAACGGAAATCTGTGACATTCAGCCGGACTGGAAGCCTTCATTCCTCAGTAATGAAGAATTCACCCAGCTGATGTTGGAGGTGAGAGGCACGTTTCAATTAGCTTGATGGGATGCGGATTAAAATGTAGCTGCTTGTTCCAGAAAAGACCCTGTGCCTGAAGTAAACAACTGTTCTTGACCCTGAAAGGAAGGCTGGGAACAGACAGACTCTTGAAAAAAATCTGCCTGCTGTGGTGTGTGTTTTGGCTACTGAGCTGGGCAGGAAAAGCCAGAATCCCCAAACTCAGTGTGAATGTGTCCTGTTGCCATGGTGACTGCAGGGCAGACCCACTCCAGCCTCCTGGACCAGGAGGACACCTAACAGGGGACCCAGGCAGGGAAGGAGCTGGCAGTAGGGAGAGTGAGGGTATTTATGTAGAATATATATATGCATATGCCTGGGTGCTATTGTGTTCAACCCTTGGTGAGCCCACGGACTGTAGCCCACCAGGCTCCTCTGTCCATAGAGTTCTCCAGGCAACTGGAGTGGGTAGCCATTCTCTTTTCCAGGAGGTCTTCCCAACCCAGGGACTGAACCCTGGTCTCCGTCATTGCAGGCAGATTCTTTGCCCTCTGAGCCACCGGGGAAGCCCAAGACAACAATTATATATTCTTGGTAGGACACATTTTGAAAGCAAAAATCTTCTTTTAAAATTATGCTTTTAACTTGAGGTCCTGTTTCATCAACATCCATGTATGGTCCCATACATGGCCATGCCCCAACCCCCACGCCCCCAGAGTGTGCTCTCTCTGTGTGGAGAAATGCACATTTCTTCCTCTGAAAAGTTATGTGCCTGCACCCATCTGCTGGGCTGGATTGGAGAAAGTCTGGCTAATCTGAGTGCCTGGCCTGCCTCATGTGTCTCTAGGGGTGAGACTTCTCAGGACAGATGAGGATGTGCTGTGTGCTAAGTCATTTCTGTCACGTCCCACTCTTTGCGACCCCATGGACTGAGGCCCAGCAGGCTCCTCTGTCCATGAGGATTCTCCAGGCAAAAATACTGGTGGGTTAACCCTTCCCTCCTCTAGGGGATCTTCCTGACCCAGGGATCAAACCCGCATGTCTTGTGTCTCCTGCATTGGCAGGCACGAGTTCTTTACCCCTGAGCCTCTGGGCAAGCCCAGACGAGGATAAGTCACTGCAAAAACATCCAGCCAGTTCTGCCTTCTAAACTAGGGACAAGACTGGGAGTGTTCAGATACCATGGTGGACATAGAGGAAGCCCCGGGGATGTGTCTGAGCCCCTGAAGTAGAAGAAGAAAGCTGGGGTGGATGGATTCAGTCAAAAGGAGTTAGATGCTGGCTGTGTCACTGGTTCCCAGCAGGGTAATAGAAGGTGACTCTGGGCTTCATCTTTCTAGATCTCATCTCCTATGCCTATATAAGACTGATATAAACTTTAATTTACATAAATTAACTGCAGAAAACAGAAAGTTGCTCTAGTAAGAAAATGCCAGAATGAAGCTGTCCAAATATTATGAAATATAAACGCATTAATGAACATTTGCATGAGATGAAAGATACTTAAATCTGCATGTGAACTATATTTAAAGAAAATACAGAACTTTCTCCAGAAGCAATGCATTTTAAGTATGTTAAATTTAGAGCAGCTTGTGATATACAAGGTTGAATTAATGTATCATTATGCTATTTCACAGAAATCGTTTTATCTCCTAATTCTTAGGGAAAAGTAATTAAAACACATAACCCTATAGCACATAACACTCTTGGAAGCCTGTGGCACATTCTACCCTCCCCGCCCCCAAGGGAATTTCAAGGTATCAAAGGTGTTTGAGGAAACAAGATTTTTATAAGGTTAAAAATGTAGTTTCTTATAGTAGTCTCATGGTGGCCTGTATTTCAGTGGAGTCAGTTGTAACTTCTTTTGCATTTCTGATTTCATTGCCTTGGACCCTCTCCCTTTTTTACTTGATGAATCTGGCTAAAGGTTTATAGGTTTGTGCATCTGTTGAAAGAACCAGCTTTTAGTTTCATTGATCTTTTCTGTTGTTTGCTTGGTCTCTATTTTGTTTATTTCTGCTCTGGTCTTTATGCTTGCTTTCCTTCTATCAGCTTTGGGGGTATTTTGTTCTGCCTCTAGTTGCTTTAGGTGTAAGGTGGGTGTTGTTCAGTCGCTCAGTCATGTCTGACTCTTTGTGACCCCATGAACGCAGCACGCTATGCTTCCCTGTCCTTCACCGTCTCCTGGAGTTTGCTTAAACTCCTGTCTATTGAGATGTAAGGTTAAGTTGTTTATTTGAGATTTTTATTGTTTCTGGAGGTAAGCTCATATCTCTATGCATTTCCCTCTTCAAACTGCTTTTGCTGAGCCCCATAGGTTTTTAGATTGTCAAATTTTTGTTTTCATTTGTCTTTAGGTATTTTTAATTTCCTCTTTGATTTCTTCAATGATCCACTGACTGTTTACTAGCACATTTTTTAGTTTCCCTGTATTTGTGTTTTTTGCAGGGTTTTTTTGGTGTGTGTGTGTGTGCGCGTGCGTGTGTGTAGTTGATTTCTGATCTCATAGCGTTGTGGTCAGAAAAGATGTTTGATGGGATTTCAGTTTTCTTAAATTTGCCGAGGTTTACTTTGCAGCCCAGCATGCAGTCAGTCCTGAGAATGTTCCATGTGGCCTTGAAACAAAATTGTACTCTGCTGCTTTTGGATGGAATACTCTGTAATCACCAATTACGTCCACCTAGTCTAAGGCTCATACTTCCTTATTGATTTTCCATGTGGATGATCTGTCTGTTGATGTCAGTGAAGTGCTAAGGTCCCCCACTGTTATTGTTGTGTTACTGTCCATTTCTCCCTTTCTGTCTGTTAATATTTGCCTTATATATTGAGGTGCTCCTGTATTGGGTGCATACATGTTTACAATTGTGGTATCTTCTTGGACTGATCCCTTGGTTATCATATAGTGTCCTTCCTTTTCTCTTATAACAGTCTTTACTTGAAGATGAAAATTGGGGCTGAGCTGAGATTTAGAAGGCTGAAGTTTCTAGAAAAAGAAGAGTTTAGATTTGTATGGATATGCATTATGCACTTTCCTCTGCTCCTAGTGTAAACTCTTTGAAGTCAGTCTAAAGGAAATCATGCTACATAAGTGAATTGGACCCCAACTAAGCCTGTACAACAAGCAGGCATTCTGGGTAAATTGCATCTTTGAGGCATCTGGGAGACCCTCCAACTAGAACTTTAGATTTGTCTCTGATTGTCTTGGGCTCCTCTTCCACCCTTTTGCTCCTCAGGAGGCACGGACCAGGTAATGGGTGACAGGAGCCTCCTTTATACCTTCCTTGCGCTGGTCCCCAGAGGACGATGCTCTCATTTTCCAGGATGCAACCTCTCTATAGGACGCATCCCATCCCAGCTGCACATCCCCCTCCTTTGTTCAGAACCACTGCAGGGAGAATGAGGAATCCAGATGCCATGTCTTCATAACTAGGAGTTTCCTTCTTCAAATGAAGATGAAACCCAGGACAGAGCCCGTCAGTCCCCAGGGAATGGCACTGCTGGTGTCATCTGAGTGTGAATCCCCGCTTCCTTCTTCTTCTCCCAGAAAGGCCCAAAACCAGACTCCAGGAGAAGTCATACCACTGTGGGATTTGAAAGAATGAAAGCGACTTGGTTGCGGCCAGCCAAGCTGATCGAGTGAAAGCTGCCCAAGATGGAGGCCACAAGTGTTAGAACAAGTAAATTCAAAGGAAAGGACACACTCGTTGACAGGCAGTTACGGAATATGCGATGTTTCTGAATTTTGTTCAGAAAAACTACTTTTCTCTTAGCCCAGAGGTTGTCCCAGAGAAGACAAGAAACACTCTGTCAGAACCAGGGATTGGCAGAGAGGGGTCGTCTCATTTCCATCTGGTGTGTGGCAGGTGTGAAACTCGGGCCATTATGGAATCTTGGTGTCCACTGAAGCTCCTGCCAGAGTCCCCATTTCAACAAGAGGGGCATGCCGCTTTTTAATCACATCCTGTTGAGTCACTCTCAAATGCTGCCAGTGGGACTTCTGAAACCATCACAAGCGTTCTTAACGCAGTGACTCAGCGTAATCCTTGTGCCTTTGATGGAAAATGCCAATGGGCTGATGAGCGTTATCTTCCATCCATAAATACCTCCTGCTTTTTAACACCCACTTGCTTTATAAATTCAAGAGGGCATGGGCTCACTGTGCAAGAAGAGAATTTAGACTGCTCCTGCTTTTCCCAGTATTTCAATCTGCTGTTTCCAAAACGGTTCCGCTGACGTCATGCACAATGCCTCCACCTCTTAGAAAAATTCACCTCCAGGAGCGCTGCTAATATGATTTCTTTTAATTTAGAAAAAATACTTAAATGGAAAAGAAATAAAGGTCACCAGAATATTGCAGCTTCCCAGGTGGCTCAGCAGGTAAATAATCCTCCTGCTGATGCTGGAGTCGCAGGTGATGCAACTTCGATTCTGAGTCAGAAGATCCTCTGGAGGAGGGCATAGCAACCCACTTTAGTGTTCTTGCCTGGAGAATCCCATGGACAGAGGAGCTTGGCGGGCTACAGTCCATGGGGTTGCAAAAGAGGCAGACACGACTGAGCGACGGAACACAAAGGCAGGATGTACTTTGGTGTTCACCATGACTGGTAAATCTGGCCCCAGATTTCTCCATCTCAGCATTTTGGACCTGATCATTCCTGTGGTAGGGACATGCTGTGTATTGTAGATGGGATATTTCAAAGCATCCTTGGCCTCTACCCACTAGAGGCCTACAGTGCCCACCCCTGAAGTGACAGCCAGAAAGGTCTCTAGACATTGACAGATGTCCCCAGTGGGGCAGAGTTGCCCCCGGTTGAAAACTACAGATATAATAGAAGAGAATGGGGTCCACTTTAAAAACATGCTTTAAGAGATATTTAAGTCTTAAATCCTACAGTGTGTGCTGTGTGCTAAGTCACTTCAGTCGTGTTTGACTCTGTGCGACCCTATGGACTATAGGCCACTGGACTCCTCTGTCCATGGGATTCTCCAGGAAAGAATACTGGAGTGAGTTGCCTCCAGGGGATTCTTCCCAACCCTGCAGAACCTAAGTGCTAAATAGTCAGTGACCCAAGTAGTCATTTTCCCAGTGAAAAGAACTCTCTCCCACGTGGTGTGTGCTGATGGTGGGACCCTTCTCCGCACACTTCTGGACCACTTCTGGTTCCTGCTGCCAGGCACTTAGCTGTACCTTCCTACCCTGAAAGAATGCATGCCCTCTTGGCTGCACAGAAGATCAGTAACACCCTGTGAAGATCGAGCTGAGGGTATACAAAATGTTTCCAGAACTTTCTAAACACATACTTCACTTTGGGAATTTTTTCCCCCCAAAGTAAAAGAATCCACACATTTGTGCTTGATGCTGTTTCAACAGTACAGTCAGCAAGGCAGCAGTGATGGTTTGCAGCGACCACCTGCATGAGCATCTTCTGTCCTCGGATATTTGTTTTGGGGGAGAAAGCTTTTGTTTTTCATCTCTTCCCTCTCCGTGGCAGGCCAGTATGGTAAGTTGCCCAGATGACCCCATTCTCTGCTGGACAGAGTCTGAATTTTAGAAATCACCTTTCTGCGTGATGTGTGAAAGCATTGTGAGTACCTGGTTAGGAACCCAAAAACCAGACAGCTGGTGGCTCTGTGAGAAAATGCAGAGGGCCTCTGTCTGTTCTCTCATGGGCTCTGAGGGCAGTGCACCTAACCCACGGCAGGCACTCAGTCAAAACTTCTAAACAAATGAATTTTCCAGGCATGCTGAAATGCAGTTGGCCTTCCATGTCTGTGGGTTTCACATCCACGGGTGGCTGAATCCCAGAATGCAGGGCCCGTGGATACGGGGGCGACTCTGGGGGACTTGGTGTCTGCGGGGTTCCTAGGACCAGTCCCCCATGGACGCTGAGGGAGTTCTCGTGGACCTAGTCGAGTAACCCAGCCTTTCCCCATCAGCCCTTCCTTTTCACTTTGGTGGATTAATGTGAATGTTCTTTATAAAGGGTTCCTTCAGAAGATCTTTCTATGGCAGTGGACCAGCAGGCATACTTTCTGTGTTTAATGCCTCTGTGAGCTCGTGTGTGTGTGTGTGTGTGTGTGTGTGTGTGTGTGTGTGTGTCCCTCAATCATTCTGACTGTTTTTCAACTCCATGGACTGTGGCCTGCTTGGCTCTTCTGTCCATGGAATTCTCCAAGCAAGAATACTGGAGCGGATTGCCATTCTCTTCTCTAGGGGACCTTTCCCATCCAAGGATTGAACCCATGTCTCTTGCATCTCCTGCGATGGCAGGCAGATTCTTTGCCACTGCCCTACCATGGGAGAAGCCCATGAGCTCCTGGATCTTTTAGTAAATGTTTACCACTGAACTCAAAGTGGTGTTGGGGATGGAGAACAGGGATCGTGAACTCTTCACTGACACCATTTAATGGCAATTGTGATATTTCTGATTCAGCCCAAATGCACACTTATCAGTAAATGTACTCAGGTAATTTCTACTACTGAATTAATTTCATGATACCGTAGGTCCCATTTTCCATGAAGCCCTTTCATGCTTTGCAACCATTTCGCCTGGGTTAGACAAGTTCTATGTAAGAAACCAACTTGTGTACAAGACCAAAAAAAAAAAAAAAGTGCTGTGAGGTTAGTCGAAGAAATATTCAAAGAGTTATGAAATGAAGTCATTGTTGTAACCCAGGGTCTTTGGCTCCAGTGATCCCCTCTTGCATAAAAGCATGATGGAAGAACCTTCACCTATTGCATTTTTCACAGGCCTTGGATGGCTTCATCATTGCCGTGACGACAGATGGCAGCATCCTCTATGTTTCTGACAGCATCACGCCTCTCCTTGGGCACTTACCGGTGAGTTTCTGCCCCGACGGCCTTTGCCAGTATGTGTAATCCTCTTTCCCATTCGGGTCTCAGAGTTGAGGCACTGCAGGGTCTGCGTGTGAGGAGAGTCGAGGAGTCCTGACCGGGCCAAGGCCTAGCCCAGGTACTTCCAGACAAAGGGCAGGGGCAGGACTGTGTCATCCTGGAATGCATAAGACCTGAAACAGGGGCCAGGGTGCGTCCCCACCCTCTACTGTCCTGGAAACCGCCCAGAAGCCGCGTGCCCACAACACAGTTGTCAAAGCTCAGAGCCTCTGTGGAGGCTGATGGACACCTGCAGAGGAAGACAGGGTCCCCCGGGAGCAGGTGCAGGCGTGTGCGCCAGATGGCTGGAGGCGGGACGGGGTTTGGGGGGTCCCTGGAGATGTGACTGGGATGCAGTAGGTGTGATACTTGCAGACGGCGAGCGTCCAGTGACAGGGATGACTGTGGGAGTGGGGGAGTGAAATACTTTTGAAGATGTTGGACCAGGAGGACCTTGGGGGCAAGGAGGATCTGGGCAGAAGGGCGAGCTCTGCAGTCCACAGAGCCCCTTGGGGCATGGAGCGGGGCAGTGCCGAGGGCGCGCCTCCCTTCCCTCCTCTCTCTCGCCCCCCTGCACTCCCTCCCCTCTCCCTCCCTTCTTCCCTCACACTCCCCTCCTCTCCTCCTGAGCCTCTCTGGCTCTCTGGCACCCGCATCAGGATGTTCTGACTCACAGAGCAGCACTCGACTGCTGGAGGGCCCCTGCGGGGAAGGGGTCTGGCCAGCCTCCACCTCCCGCCACACCAGCATTTATTCCCACAGAGTCTGGCCTGGAAGCACGCTGTACCAGGAGCATCCTTTGTGACTAATGGGGGTGAAATATCCTCTCTCCTGTCTCCTTCCAACAAGTCCCACCAAACCGCTCAGCCCCCATCACCCCCTGCTCCCACACACAGGCGGTTGTACAGCTGGGGCACTGATGGGGAGGGCAGCAGCCTGCCCTGGGCTCCTGGTCACGGGAAATCATGGGCTGGGATGATGCTGGAGGACCATGGGGGCCACTCCTTAGCTGTGCCTGCCTGGGAGCGCCATGGCCTTGCTCTGGGGGTCGCTTGCTCCCCTGGGTGCTGAGCCCAGCTTTGCTTACGGCCAGGACCTCACATCGTTCTGGGTCATACTTTTGCTCAGAAGCCACTCCGCCTCTGCTGATGACACTGGGTGGAGACCAAAGCCACTGTCCATGGTTTTCCTTTGCAGGTCGCTGCACGTGGTGGCCCAGCATTCTTCACTTTGCAAGGCAGATGCCTTTGCATTGCTCCAAATCCGTCTGACATTGTAGTTCAGCCCATGTCCACAGTGTATGAGGCTGGAGGTCGTCTCCCCTGAGAGCCCTTGGAAGAGGCTGGTTCTCACTCAGCCCTCAGGAATTGGGAATGCATTTTCATCTTGGTTTTGGTGCCAGGCTGGAGTAGTGATGTGTGTGTGTGTGTGTGTGTGCACGTGCACACTTGCACGTGCATGCGCGTGCATGCTCAGATGTCTGATTCTTAGCAACCCCTTGAACTGTAGCCCACCAGGCTTCTCTGTCAGTGGGATTCTCCAGGCGAGAATATTGGAGTGGGTTGCCATTCCCTTCCCCAGGGGATCTTTTCAAACCCACGTTTCCTTATTGCGGGTGGATTCTTTACTGTCTGAGCCACCAGGGAAGGAGTGATGAGACCCAATGAAATCTGCATGGTTTCTTTGGGCTGATCTTTGGGGTGCTTCTTCAGAGGGAGCTAGGTTTTGTCTTGAGTGGACAGGATCGAGCAGTGAGAGGCACTGATGGGAAGCAGAGACACGTCGCCTGCAGAGCGGCCTGGGGTTGTGCCCAGCGCCGCCTGGCGGGGTTTGCACTGTTCCGCTTTCTGCTCTTGGTAATATCTGATGACTGAGCTGCCATGTGTGTCAGAGGGGACTTAGTTAATTGGGAATTCTTCTGATTTGACATTATGGAGCAGTTTAGAGTCATCTTTATGAATTATTTTCTTTTTTAAAAAGGTAGAGTTAATATTTTATTGTCATTTATCAGATGGCAGTTAGGTGTATAATCTTCATACTTGATCTTTCCTTTATGTAAAAAAAAAAAAAACTGCAAGTTTTAAACAGTCAATGGCTAGTCATGTCTTCAGAAAATATGATTTGATTAGATTAATTCATGAATGGTGGCTTCAAGTTTTCTGTTATAATTCTGGGAAATTCACCCACCAACGTCCCTGGAACGTTGGCATGCATTTGGCTTCACACTGTGAAGCAGCATCCTGATGGCCACTCACATCTGCTGGAACACTTTTCAGCGAGAGAATGAGAAAGGCTTGATCATTTTGCAAGTCCCACTGTGATGTTGGAAAAGGCTCTTGAGAATCCCTTGGACTGCAAGGATATGAAACCAGTCAATCCTAAAGAAAACCAATCCTGACTATTCATTGGAAGGACTGATGCTAAAGCTGAAGCTCCAGTACTTTGGCCACCTAATGCAAAGAGCTGTCTCACTGGAAAAGACCCTGATGCTGGGAAAGATTGAAGGCAGGAGGAGGGGATGACAGAGGATGAGATGGTTGGATGGCATCACCGACTCGATGGACATGAGTTTGAGCAAGCTCCAGGAGATAGTGAAGGACAGGGAAACTCAGCATGCTGCAGTCCATGGGGTTGCACAGAGTTGGACACGACTGAGCGACTGAACAACAACAACGATAATGCTGGTTTTATATGTGAAAGCCCTGGCCAGAAGTGCAAGGTCAAAGTGGACTGTGGGGTCAAGTTCCTGGGGCAGGGATCACAGCAGGGTGAAGAGGTTACAGAGAAGGAAAACAGAGCGCCTGACTCATGTTACCACTAGATGCAGTGCTTTCAAGGAAGCGTCCCTTGGCCTTCCTTCCCCATCCCCCGCCTGCCCTTACCTGCCAGGAGAGTCCACCTGGTCCAGGTCACCTTGTCTAGGCGGCTCCAGGTCAGGGTGGACCTGGGAGGGTGCCCTGACTAGGAGAGGACCCAGCGAGGAGGTGTGATTGCACATCAGACTTGATCCCAGGTGAAAAGGGCCCAGGACAGCATTAGACTTGTTTGACTTTTCTCTGCGTTTTGATCTGTATTTATCATGCATGGAGAAGCATGTGCAAGACATATATTCTGCTTTTAAACTAATGATAAGGCGAGCGTCAGCACACATGTAGCAGTCACCAGGGGTAAGACAGACAGCCCAAGGCCCACAGAAGTTCGTCTCTGCTCCTTTCCTGACACATCGTCCACCACAAAGAGATGGCCATTTCCAGATCATCTTGTCCTTGTTCCTCTCTGCAGTTCTGCTGACTTGTTTTTTAACTATTTATTTTGGGGTCTTTCCTGGGGCGTGTGGGCTCCTCATTGTCGTGGCTTCTCTTGTGGCAGAGCACGGGCGAGAGGTATACAGGCTCAGGAGTTCCGCCACACGGCCTCTAGAGCATGTGCTCAGTAGTTGCAGCAAATGGGCTTAGTTACTTCACAGCACGGGAGATCTTCCCAGATCAGGGATCAAACCCACGTCCCCTGCGCTTGCAGGCAAACTCTTAATACTAGACCACCAGGGAAGACTTCTCTACCGACTTTTCTGTTACTTCATCATTAACCGCTGTAACTGAGTATGGCCTTTGGTTTATCCCTGTGGAGACAGAGCCATGGAAAGTGTTCCCCGGGGACCTCTCCCCTCGCTCAGCTTTGCTGTGGTGTTTGTCCAACTCACACCATCCAGAGTGGCCAGCGTTGGTTTGCCGTCCTTGCCGAAGGCACCTGCTACAGTCCCTGCTCCCAGGCCAGCATGGAACTCAGAGAGCGCTTCTGTGGACGTCTGTCTGTGTTTCCTAATGGACATTTGTGAGCATCTCTCAGAGAGGTGACCATGTGTAAGATCACAGGGTCGTGGGGTAGCGACCGGTCACCATTCCTGGGTGATGCCTAGTGGTCTCCATGGTGATGGCGCCGATTCACCCTCCATCAGCGGGGCTAGAGAATCCCTGCTGCTGCTTGTCACCGGAACTTGATATTGACAGGATTGTCAGCTTTTGTCGGTTTAGCATGTGAAGAAATCTTGGAATTTCGCTTTTCTCCCAGTGGCTGGTGTGACTGTCTTCACGTACTTTGTCAGCCATTGACTTTCTTTTCTTGTGACAACTTCATTCAAGTATTTGCTCTTTTCGTATGAGACGGTCTGGGTCTTCCGTGCAGTAATTTGCAAGCACTGTCTCCGTGTTCTGCTTGCTAGTCCTCTGGCAGGTGCTGTTTTATTAATAATTGCCTCCTGGTCACTCTGCCCTCAGGTGACAGTGATGGCCAGACACACAGCACCCAGCACTGGACAAGGGAGATTGACAGCGGATCAGTCACACGTGCTCACAGTCCCAGGGAGGAGTGTGCTCCGTGTCACACAGGCGTGCGTCGGGGCTGCACTGGGGAACAGAGCAGGCGTGGTTTGGGAGTCACAAGAGGGTGAGGTGCCCCTCGGGTCCCACAGAGGGGGTAACTGACTGGCAGGCCTCTGAAGCCCACTTCCAGGATGGGCAGTAAGTGGCCCGGGGGCCCCCAGTAAGGAGGTGTTTTTTAGTTCAAGGGACCTGATTGGTAGCAAGAAAGATCTGTCAGTTGGGGTGGTGAGAGGGGCTCAGGAGTCCAAGCAAGGCCCTCTCAATGCAGTTAGATGACAGGGCCACATGTCACTCTGAACCTGCATCCCAGGCGTACACCACAGGTCTGTGCGTTGCAAATAACTGCTCTCACTTGCGGTTTGCCTTGCCCCCTCTTTACAGTCTTCTGATGAAGAGAGAGTGTCTTTAGAGTTGGTCCTTTTTATACCGGAATCCATCCTTCACTCCTCCTGGCTGGAACTGTTTTCTGTCCTGTCTTCGGAGAGTCTTCCTGTTTGGCAGTCGTCGGTTGGATTCTGAATCTTGTTCAGTCGCTCTGTCATATCCGACCCTTTGTAACCCCACGGACTGCAGCACACCAGGCTTCCCTGTCCATCACCATCTCCCAGAGTTTGCTCAAACTCTTGTCCATTGAGTCAGTGATGCCATCCAACCATCTCATCCCCTGTCGTCCCCTTCTCCTGCCTTCAATCTTTCCCAGCATCAGGGTCTTTTCCAGTGAGTCGGCCCTTCGCATCAGGTGGCCAAAGTACTGGAGCTTCAGCTTCAGCATCAGCCCTTCCAGTGAACACTCAGGACTGATCTCCTTTAGGATGGACTGGTTGGATCTCCTTGCAGTCCAAGGGACTCTCAAGTGTCTTCTCCAACATCACAGTTAAAAAGCATCAGTTCTTTGGTGATTGTGAATCTAAACTGAATCAAATAAGATCACACATCATCCCATCTGGAGAAGGAAATGGCAGCCCACTTCAGTATTCTTGCCTGGGAAATCCCACGGACAAAGGAGCCTGGCAGGCTACAGGCCATGGGGTCGCCGAGTCAGAGCCACGATGAGCGACTGAGCATGCGAGACTCCCACGCCACGGTCCTCCTAGAGACCGAGCCTCTGGCTGCTTTCTGAGCCCAGTCCTGCCTCTGCTCAACACGAGGCTTCTTTTCACCAAAATCTCCTNTGTTGTTGTTGTTGTTGTTGTTTTTATGTTTATTTAACTTTGGCTGCACTGGGTCTTCACTGATGCGGGCGGGTTTTCTCTGTTTGCGATGAGCGGGGGTTGCTTTTCGCTGCAGGCCCAGGCTTCCCGTTGCAGTGGCCTCTCTTGTTGCAGAGGCAGCTCTAGAGCCCTGGCCCAGCAGTTGTGGTCCGCAGGCCCAGCTGCCCCAAGGCATGTGAGATCTTCCCGGACCAGGGGTTGAACTTGTATCCCCTGCATTGGCAGGCAGATTACCAACCACTGAACCCACAGGAAGTCCCTGGTGGACTTCCTGGATGCCTGGAAGGAGGAGATACTGAATTTAATCATCTGTGGACTCATCACCACCCTTCCTGGGCCCACACAGTCCATGCCTGGCACATCTGTATGTACCTGATAGGGGCAGGTTGATGTAGACTGAGGCTCCAGATCCTCGGCCCTGGACTCACAGGTGGTGGAGGAGGAGCCAGGATTTAGGCCAAATACTTCTGACTCCCGGGGAGCTGAGCACAGAGCACTCCTTGACGCAGCCCAGAGTACCCTCCAGAGATGGAGGGTGGCTTCCTGGANAGACTGAGGCTCCAGATCCTCGGCCCTGGACTCACAGGTGGTGGAGGAGGAGCCAGGATTTAGGCCAAAGACTTCTGACTCCTGGGGAGCTGAGCACAGAGCACTCCTTGACGCAGCCCAGAGTACCCTCCAGAGATGGAGGGCGGCTTCCTGGAAGGCTCTTGCCACGTCTCTGGCCTTAAATCCAAAATGACGTTGAAATCCACTTTCATGTGTGCTGGGTGAAGTGGAGTGTGTGCCTCCTGGTGCCCTGTGAGCTGTCTACAAGGCAGGCCTCCTGAGTAGTGCTCAGTGGTCAGGGACATTGGTCCCTGGCCTCCATTCGCTCCCCATTGAGCTTCCTTCCCACCTGGGCTCTCCAGGTGTTGGGAGGCCAGTAGCCCCCTTTCTGACATCCTTCTCATGTCCCTCGCTTGCCCCCCCACCCCACTCCGAGAACTGTCCCTGACACCCTCTCCCAGCCTAGAGCTTATCTCACCAACCATTTGATGAAACCTAGGCTGACAAGTGCTGACTGCTTCCCCAGGCTTGTATCCATAGGAACCCTCGGGCCTTAAAGCAAAAGACCCCCGGTGACATGTGTGGAGTGCAGGGCAGGGGAGAGAGGCTGGCACCGAGCCGGAGGGGAAACCTGTATGTCATGTCGATGAAGATGCTGTCTTCTTACCTGCTCAGATCCTCTGGCTTTGTGACCCTGGGAGGCTGGAAGAGGGGCGGACAGAGCACCCTGGCCCTTGTTGACAAGCTTGAACCCTCTAACCAGATGTTTCCAGGTTCACACATCCATTGTGCTACATTTCCCCCTCCCCCCACCCATGAACACAAATGTACCAACTGTTGCCTGAATGTGCTGTGTGCTAAGTCACTTCGTGTCCAGCTCTTTTGCGACCCCATGGACTGTAGCCAGTCAGGCTTCTCTGTCCGCGGGATTTCCCAGGCAAGTATACTGGAGTGGGTTGCCATTCCCTTCTCCAGGGGATCTTCCCAACCCAGGGATGGAACCCACATCTCTAACGTCTCCTGCATTGGCAGGCAGGTTTTTTTCTTTTCTTTTTACCACTGAGCCACCTGAGAAGCCCAAATACTTGAGCAAAATGACATGTCTTGGTCACTCCGTGGGACTCCGTCATTTGCCACAGATGTTCTAGGGGACAGAGGGAAGACAGGACTTCCCATCTTTCACCTAGATTTTTAATCACTGTGAAGACCGCTGTGTCAGAAAATGAGACGAAAAAGTATCGGTCATTTTCTTCTAATTGTTTCACTTGGGGGCAGTTTCTATCCTCCGTGAGAAGCTTCCAGAAGGAATCTGAGCTGGGCAGTAGAACCTCTTGTCTCATCCTGTCCCCATAAAAAGTCCACTCTGTGACCCTGGCCGTGAGGCTTGGAGCCCCGGGGTGAGCTGTTGGTCAGAGCAGCCTCTGGGCCACCGCTGCTCTGCCCACTGTTTCCAGAATAGAGTTGAAACAAAATCACTTCATCTGGGTCCATGTTTGTCTGGTCACAGATTTTTTTTTAATGCTTTCAAATAAATACCCCTCTAATCCCTAACCAAGTCCTGCTGCCCCAGCCCTACACACTGATTGAGGAGGAACTGGCCAGGTGAGTTTCAAAGGTGCAGGAGCAGTCTTTGCTGGAAGGGGTCCTAAGAGGCGGGTCCCAGTTCCTGAAAGAATTTGATGCCAGGAAGTAGGCTGTCCTGCCTGGGAGCCCAGCCTCCGCCCCCAGATTTGGATCTCACTGTGCTTCGGACTGAAATCCAGAAAGCAGGGTTTCAAAAGTGGCTGGTGCAGCTCCAAATAGGTCATCCTCAGCAAACATTCCACTCTGGGTTTTCCACAAACCACACGGCAGAGGGTGCAAGTTTCCCTGCCCTCATTTCACCTACTCCCCTCTAACCATGGGGCTTCCTGGGGGGTGCTAGTGATAAAGAACTTGCTTCCAGTGTAGAAGACATAAGAGACGCAGGTTCGATCCCTGAGTTGGGAAGATCCCCTGGAGAAGGGCATGGCAACCTTCTCCAGTGTTCTTTGCCTGGAGAATCCCACGAACAGAGGAGCCTGGTGAGCTACAGTCCATGGAGTTGCAAAGAATTGGACACAACTGAAGCGACTTGTCAGGCACTCTCACAGCACAAAAGGTTTGAAATGGGGGCGGCAGTGGATGCTTTCCAGCTTTTGGCACTTGATGCTGCTCTGTTCCGTGGGGTTTCTGTAGGTTGCCTCCTTTTCTGCCTTTGGGTTTGGGAATTTTTATTTGTTTGGTTTTTGGTTTTTCTCCTGAGCTGAACTAATTGAGACATCTCAGTGAAGGCAACCAGCCACCTGCCTGCCAGGCCTCACTGGTAATAGGGATGTGCATTTCACACTAAAGGATAGCTTCCTGGAGGGAAGTCTGATCTCTCTGTCCCAGGCCCCCAAGAGTAAGAAACAGTATCCCTTCTACCCGCACAGGGATGTACAGCATCATTCTCCGGAAAGATCAGTGCTGCCAGATTAGATTGCAAAGGAATCGAGTTCGCAATCAAGAACAAATTGTTACCCAAGGGCATCGTCCTGTGTGAGCAACTAATAAGATGGAATGGTGAGGAATGGTCAGAACCATCATCAGCCCTATCTCTCTGCTTATTTCAGCCCTGACTGTAGGGAACTTTGTACAGGTTGTGCAATAATTGTGATTAAAACACACACAAGATATGTACTTGGAGGATGGGACGAGGGCCTGTTCACTTCCCCAGGCACCCGATGATCAGGCCAACCATCTGGGGGAGATCTTGTTTATACCCTCACAAGTTTCTGGCCCTGACAAATATTCATTTTAACTGATGAATACCAGGAGAGAGGAGAAACTCAATTAAGACTTGTATTTGCCCATTAGGGTGATTTTTTTTTTTTTTTTAGTCCAGCGCATTGCAGACCCCCAGCTCCTTCATGTGGCTCTCAGTCTTTCTCTGGTATCATTTTTCCACCTGCCAGACAGAACTGGCAGGAGAAAAAGAAGAAACCACGCATCAACCCCAGCAAGCTGGGTGGTGATCCAGGCCAAAAACCACACAGCATTGTTTTGCCGCTGCTCTGGGAGCCCGGTCCCCTTTTCACAGCACATCGTGGGAAGGATGCTGTGAAGAGAGAAAGAGAGTCTGGAAAGAGCTAGTGATAAGCAGTAGATGATTTCTCATGAAAGTGCAGAAGAAAATTTTCCCCTCCACATTCTAACACTCCAGCCCGAACGTTGTGGATGTTCATCACAAATGAAACTTAGGGACCTCATTATTCCTTTAACAAACCTCCTCACTGACTGTTTCATGTCTTCCCAGACACCTACCAGCTTTTTTTTTTTCCGTTTGGTCCAAGAAGTGTGGGGAAAGCTATTTGTCACTCTGCTTGTTACCCGTGGCTTCCCTGGTGACACAGTGGTAAAGAATCCACCCGCTGATGCCGGAGACACAAGAGACACACGTTCGATCCCTGGGTTGGGAAGATCTCCCGGAGAAGGGCATGGCAACCCATTCCAGTATTCTTGCCTGGAAAATTCCATGAACAGAGGAGCCTGGTGGGCTATACTCCATGGGGCTGCAAAGAGTCGTGCACGACTGAGCGACTACGCATGCACGTTTGTGTGCTTTTGGGCTTCCCGGGTGGCTCAGGCAGTAAAGAATCCACCTGCAACGTGGAAGACCCAGGTTCAGTCTCTGGGCTGGGAAGATCCTCTGGAGGAGGGCATGGCAACCCACTCCAGTATTCTTGCCTGGAAAATCCCATGGACAGAGGAGCCTAGAGGGCTACAGTCCATGAGGTTGCAAAGAGTCAGACTCGACTGAGCAGCTAACAATTGTGGACTATTACTATGTTTTCCTACAGCTACTGCAGCTAAGTTGTCGTCGGCAGGCCATCTCTGATCCAAATTCTCCACGGTGTGGTCCTGATGGCCGGATGCTGAGGAGACGAGTTCCTCTTTCTCTCTTTCTTACTTGGCTGACCCTCCCTGTCACCCACTTCCTCCATCTTGCCCTTCAGAAGCAAGTTCTTGTCCCCCGCTGAGGTCTCCCTGCCCCCACAGCATCTATCTCCTTGTCATGACTGATTTGGGGGGCTCACCTCTGTCATCAGGCAGACTGGGAAGACAACCCCAGATGCCAAGACATCATCATTCTTTTTTAAAAAAATTTTTTAATTATTAACTGGAGGATAATTGCTTTACAATATTGTGTTGGTTTCTGTCATACACCAACATGTATCACCATAGGTATACATATGT
>SJYV01053126.1:617776-649426 GCA_006410875.1 Neotragus pygmaeus
CCCCTTCCCATCCCACCCCTCTAGGCTGACGTGGAGCACCGGGTTAGAACTCCCTGTGTCATGCAGCAAATTCCCGCCGGCTGTCTGTTTTACAGATGGTAGTGCGCGTGTGTGGATGCTCCTCTCTTGGTCCACCCCCTCCTCTCCTTCCCCACTGTTTCCACAGGTCTGATCTCTAGTCTGCATCTCCACTGCTGCCCTGCAGACAGGATCCTCCTCCCAGACTCCATATATATGCACTAATATTGTCCTCCACTGAACCTTGGGTTTCTCTTGGTTTTGGAATCCTGAGAATTTGAGCACAAGGAAAAATTCTTTCAGGATCTCTGAAATCAGAGACCAGTGCTGAATGATCCGTGAGCAAAGAAGGGACTTGATAACCCCTTGATCCTTTCAGCATCCTGCATCTCCCCAAGCATGAGGCCCATGACAGGCTTGGCTGTTTACCACAGAGCCATGATGCCTGTGCGTGCTGGTTTGCAGCTATTTCTCACCCAGGTGTCCTTCTGACCAGTGTTAATGCTCAGAGGACAGTGAGCCAGCCCGAGCACCCTGGAACCAGAACCGTGTCGTGGGCCAGCCTCCCACAGCCCGCAGGCCACCAGCAGTAGCAGGCTGGGCTGTGGAAGGGAAGCCAACCAGGAGTTTCAAGGTCTGCGCATCAGATCCTTACTGGTTAGGATCTGAAGGTCTCTTCCTAGACTGGACTTCAAGCTGTGGTGCAGTGTGAAGTGGAAGATCATCTCGAGAGAGAGTCATTGAGTAAACATGTGTGGGCAAGACTCCTGCTCAGAGCTAGAGACAGAACCAGCCCCACCCAAACCCCACCACTGCCCCAGTTCCCACTGTGGGGAAAGCTAGCTCTTCAGGTTTGGGTTTTTTATTAAGATCATTTATTTTTTTGATACTATAGGAGTTATTTATTCACTATACACAGAACACGTTGTTGTTTAGTTGCTAAGTTGTGTCTGACTCTCTGTGATCCCATGGACTGCAGCCCGCCAGGCTCCTCTGTCCATGGGATTCTCCAGGCAAGAATACTGGAGTGGATTGCCATTTCCTCCTCCAGGGGATCTTTCCGACCCAGGAATCGAACCCACATCCCCTGACTGGCAGATGGATTCTTTACCTTAGAGCCAGCAAGGAAGCCCATACACAGGACATGTCCCAAATAAAATGTACAGAAAAATCACTAAAAAATATAATTTGGTGAACATGTTCTCAATTAGAGAACATACTGATACTAAATCAGTTGGGAATAGTTGTTTGCCTCAAAATAATCTAGTTATAGCACCCAGAGCCTCCTTTACATCTGATGCAAAGTTCAGAGGGGCTTCCCTCCTAGCTTAGCTGTTAAAGAATCTGTCTGCAATGCCGGAGACCTGGGTTCAATTCCTGGGTGGGGAAGATCCCTTGGAGAAGGAAATGGCCACCCACTCCAGTATTCTTGCTTGAAGAATCCCATGCACAGAGGAGTCTGGCAGGCTACAATCCATGGGGTCGCAAGAGTCGGACATGACTTGGCAACTAAACCACCAAACCAGCACCACCAAAGTACAGTATTGATCTGGGGGACTCTTTCCTAATGTGTTGCAGGAGGAGGCAGAGTTCACAATTAAATATGACTCTAGTATATTATGCAGAAGACCTGGGTTCGATCCCTGGGTCAGGAAGATCTTCTGGAGAAGGGAATGGCAATCCATTCCAGTATTCTTGCCTGGAGAATCCCATGGACAGGGCAGCCCGGTGGGCTACAGTCCGTGGGCTCACAAAGAGTCAGACATGACTGGCCAACTAACATTACTACAACTAGTAGAATATTACAGTCCCCGCACACAATAAATCAGTTAGATACAGATGAAAACAAATCATTCTTTGATTATTTGTGTTAAAAGAAATACTGGATAATTTAAAATGCCAAATAACCACAAAATGACTTATCTTTGATAGTGCATTGGGTTTTATTATTACACAGGATATAAATGGGGTAAGATATTCTTGTGAATAATACATCTCAAACAAAACAATGAAAATGAGGCCACCCTGTAATGATTCACAGGATTGTACTCAGACCACTGTTGACTAACTCTGGGATGTGGAACAGGAATTAATCACTTCATATCTGTCGTCGGTTAGTGCTGTGGGTTTGCTGGTAGCAGGGAAAGAAGTCTGGAAAGGGACAGAAATCTGATAAGACAGGACTTTGCCTTCCTTGAGTGGTTAATCCTTCTGAGAGGCTCTCGAAGCCAATTGTAATTAGATCTATTTTTTCCTATGACTGAAGTTGAAACAACTAATTAAGTCCTTAATTAATGTTTTTCAACCACCTTGGGAAGTGCCAGAGAAGTTACTCTAAGTGTTCCCTATTACTCAGAGGTCCCTGGGCACAGCCTCCTTTTGTTGACTCTAGAATATGTGAGAAAGCTCATGCTGGGAATAAAAGTCCTTTCAGAGGCAACCGGCAAAACGCTGACAGTGTCTTCTTCCCCCTGGTTTCCCCCAGGTTTTTCTCCTTGCCCTCTGTTACAGCCTTCAGTCTTCATTTACTTTCACCTTTGCTCAAGACTTCATCTGCTTAAGGCTTCTGGGGGTGGAAGCTTGTTTAGAAAAGGAGTTTGTTCAGTTTCAAGCCCCTCTGTAAAATATCCAACTTATCAAGTGCAGACTCTGAGCAATCATGAGCTGTCCCTCCTGGGGTGCATTTTCTTCTTTAAAGCCTTCAAAGTGATAAGAGGATTGATAAAAACCACCTTGGGAGGCAGGCCGGCCAACGGCATGGTCTGCAGAACATCCACTTCTTTTCCACCATCCGAGGCTCTACCCCTCGAAGAAGTTCACTATGCCTTCCTCCTCATGGTAAATCACCCAGGGAGGTGCTTACTGACATGAATTTAGCAATTGAAAAGGTCACTCAAACTAGTCTGGTTTGTGTGTGTGCAGGCTATTGTCTGACTCTGCAACCCCGTGAACTGTAGCTCACCAGGCTCCTCTGTCCATGGAATTCTCCAGGAGAAAATACTGGAGTGGGTTGCCATTTTCTATTCCAGGGGATCTTCCCAACCCAGGGATCAAACTAGGTTTCCTGGCCCAGGCAGGCAGATTCCTTATTGCTGAGCCACTGGGAAGACCAGGTCATGGAATAGAGATTTTCTCTTAAATTCTTGGGATGTCCTCAGATGTTCGTTTGGAAGGTCTTGCTATTCTGAAAGAGAGGAGAGGATTTTATTAGGTTTTTATCTGGCAGGCAATGTCTCTAGATTCAGGCAGAGAGGATCTTCCACATCTGGGAAATTTTTAAATGTCTTTTTTTTAATGACGCAGATGTTCACATCTGCAGACCCTTCCCTTGTGTGGACTTGTTTTCCTTTCCCTTAGTGACTTCCTTGGCCCACCCGAGAAATTATCTGCAATGATCTAAGCCAGAGACCGACAGATGTAAATTCTCTCGGGCCCACTCTGTTTTGTTTTCCTCACTTTATATTCATGTTTGGAAACATTTATTAGTATTTATGTGAAGGCATTCAGAGACTATGTTTGGTAAAATCAGTGTGTTCCTGTTGGTGGGTAGCCGATCACTATAGATAGAAGACCCAGTATAGATGGATTCACTTAGAAACCTGTAAACGTAGAAAACAAAAAATTACTGGAAAGCAAAGAGAGTCTTACAGATTTCATTTCAGAAAACAGTTTTCTGATGCATTTTATGTTCTTAAATTGGAAAACATAGCTATGCCTTAATCTAAGCTCAGAAATATGCAGAATATAATCAACTACATTTTAAAAAGAATAATATAGAATAATAATCCTCAACCCTGGCTGCATGTTAGTAAATTGGGGGAGATTTTATTGTTTTTTTTAAAGAAACATTTTAGAGACTTCCTCTGTCCATGGTTAAGATTTGACCTTCCTGTACAGGGATGCAGGTTTGATCCCTGGTTGGGGAATAATATCCCACATGCCTCTTGACCAAAAAAAGATATATATATAAAACAAAAGCAATATTGTAACAAATTCAATAAAGACTTTAAGAAAATAAAGAAAAAAATATTTTTTTACTGACTTTATAAGACCCAATTTTATTTTATTTAAAAAAATTTTTTGGCCACGTGGCGTGCAGGATCTTAGTTCCTGATCAAACCACGACCCCTGCATTGAAAGTGTAGAATCCTAACCACTGGACCACCAGGGAAGTCTCTGGGGAGACTTTATAAAGTGCTGCTGCCCAGGCTTCACCCTGAGTTTCTGAAGTAGCTAATCTGGGCTGGGGGCAATCATGTATCTAGTTCTGGGGAATCTGGAGAGAATTTCATGTACCTGATAGGTTGACGTTTCTCCTATTGAACTATTTTTTTCCACCCAGCAAACTCCACTGAAAATAGTGAGAAGTTTTCTCTGGAAGATAAAGCCGTTTTTCACAGTCACCCTGAAGACAGGTGTACCGCTCCTAGGGAAACGGCTACTGATGCCAAGTGGTACCACCCCCAGGCCTCTGGGGGCTTGGCCTCAGCATCATGGTGGGCGGAAGCCCAGAACAGCTCCCTCTCGGCCCTGTTAGAACCAGGACTTGAAGTCCTAAGACCTGGGTGGAGGCCCTGGTGCACCATTTCAACTCTCAGTGAGCTCAATTAATACACACAAGCCTCCTAGACCTTGGGTTCCTCATTTATAGGATAAGGAAAGCCAGCCTTCTTGGCCTGTGAGAACACATAAGACACAATGAATGGGTTTTGTCACCTGGGCAGTGAGTTCTGTTGTGGATGCTGTGTAACTGGGGCCGGGGGAGCGGGGGGGGTCACTGTGGATCCTGAGCTATCTCCTCAGTCAAGTCCTGCATCAGCCTGGGCTCTGAGGTGGTTCAGGGCACAAGCTCTTGAATCCCAGCTAGGCCAACCCAGGGTCAAGACCCACTAGCTCCCCTGTAGTAGTAGTAGTATTGGTTACTTAGTCATGTCCCGCTCTTTGTGACTCAGCGGACTATAGCTCATACTCAACCAGGCTCCTCTGTCCATGGGATTCTCCAGGCAAGAATACTGAAGTGGGTAGCCATTCCCTTCTCCAGGGGATCTTCTCAACCCAGGGATCGAACCTGGGTGTTCTGCATTACAGGCAGATTCTTTACCATCTAAGTCACCGTACTTCCCCTGAGCCTGTCAGTATTAGAGCACCGTCTAACGATGCAGCTCACCCTTAAGACACGAGCTGATATGCGCGTCCAGAACCTCNGATCGAACCTGGGTGTTCTGCATTACAGGCAGATTCTTTACCATCTAAGTCACCGTACTTCCCCTGAGCCTGTCAGTATTAGAGCACCGTCTAACGATGCAGCTCACCCTTAAGACACGAGCTGATATGCGCGTCCAGAACCTCCTGCGCTGTGGGGCCGTCTGCTGGTCTGGCAAAGGACTTTTTCCCAGCGCAGTAACCTCCATGGCTGCAGGACTGGTGGCAGTAGGAGGCAGAGTTGTGTGTTGTTATTTAGTCACTATGTCATGTCCGACTCTCTGCAACCCCACGGACAGTAGCCTGCCAGGCTCCTCTGTCCATGGGATTCTCCAGGCAAGAATACTGGAGTGGGTTGCCATTTCCTCCTCCTGGGTATCTTCCTGACCCAGGGATCAAACCCACACCTCCTGAACTGGCAGGTGGATTCTTTACCACTGAACCACCCGGGGAAGCCCTGGCTGTGCGNCAGGCTCCTCTGTCCATGGGATTCTCCAGGCAAGAATACTGGAGTGGGTTGCCATTTCCTCCTCCTGGGTATCTTCCTGACCCAGGGATCAAACCCACACCTCCTGAACTGGCAGGTGGATTCTTTACCACTGAACCACCCGGGGAAGCCCTGGCTGTGCGTTGCTGACTCGAATTCCATCTCTGTCTGGCCTTGTGCCCATTGCTTCCCAGTCTGAGCCTCAGGTTCCCATACAGTGGGGGTAAGAATAGCACTTGACATCCCCAAGTTGCTGTGAGAGTGAAACAGCTGATGGACCTGAGGCCGCTTGGTGGTGCCCGGGGGGCTGGCCCCACGCCAGCTAGGGCTGACCTGTGTCTCCTCCCCTCCACCAGTGCCCAGCCCCTCTTGTAATGGCTTTGACGGCGCCCTTTCAAGGCCCTGCCGAGTGCCCTTGGGGAAGGAGGTCTGCTTCATCGCCACCGTCCGCCTGGCCACACCACAGTTCTTAAAGGCAAGTACCCGGGGAGAGTTTATCTTGCAGAACAAGTGCCCCCAAGTCCCCTTGTGTGGCAGGTAATTCCTTGTCTTTCTGGGAAAGAAGATTTCAATGAGCTAGCTCATCACCGACTCTGAGAATGTTCAGTATTTGATTTTTGTACAGCAACAGCCCCACAAACTCTTTCCCCAAGCTTCAGTTTCCTAAAAATACCAGAGCGGGTAGCCATTCCCTGGGATCTTCCTGACCCAGAGATCAAATCCGGGTCTCCTAGATTGCAGGCACAGTCTTTTCCTGGAAAGTCCCTCTTTTGGACTTCATGGACTGTAACCCGGCAGCATCCTCTGTCCATGGGATTCTCCAGGAAGAATACCGAAGTGGGTAGCCATGCCCTTCTCGAGGGGATTTTGTGTGAAGGTAGTGAATCACTGGGGCAGAAAAGGATCTTCCAGAACTCTATAAACCTTCCTACTCTTCACATGTATGTTGACACCAATTAGCACAGACAGAGGTAAAACCTGTCAGAGCTCCGGACTCTCATCTGTAATTTCTTTCCTTGGATGGGGTGAATGTTGAGTTAAGTTACTCATTCAAATTCAGATGAAAAGCCATTTTCCATGTGTTTACCACATGTCTAGATGATAGGAAGGGAGGGGCATGACGTTTTGGCTCTCAGAACTTTTTCCCCAGCTCGTGAAATAAATTTAGCAGCTGCTAATACCGAAATTAGCTGCTGATGAGGAGTTTTGGTCCAATACAACTTGGAAACTTGCTCTAAGTGCTTTTAACTTCTGTTGCCAACTGTGCATTCTTGACACAACCGGGGGTGGGGGGGTGAGAATCTGGTACCCCGAGTCATATTTTTCCTCCCTTTCAATACAGGAAATGTGCATCGTTGACGAACCTTTAGAGGAATTCACTTCAAGGCATAGCTTGGAATGGAAATTTTTATTTCTGGATCACAGGTTTGTGAAAAGAAAAACACATTTGGGTTGGGTGCTTTTTCAAGCGCTTATTTCCAGGAGCCAGGCTCTCCTTGGGGGACAGAATTCAGACCTGCTCCTCTCTTGTGGTGGGGAAAATGCTTGTGGCCAAAGGGCTGGGATCTCCTTCCACTGCATTTGTCCCATCTGTGATATGTCCTGGGTTTGGGTCAGAGCATCTCAGGAGAGCCACACAGCCCTGCTGGAGACATCTTTGGGACACCTCCGCCTGCCCCCCCCCCCCCCCCCCCCGGGCCCCTTCCCCCNGAATCAACTCTTCGCATGAGGTGGCAAAGTACTGGAGTTTCAGCTTTAGCATCATTCCTTCCAAAGAAATCCCAGGGCTGATCTCCTTCAGAATGGACTGGTTGGATCTCTTTGCAGTCCAAGGGACTCTCAAGAGTCTTCTCCAACACCATGGTTCAAAAACATCAGTTCTTTGGCTCTCAGCTTTCTTCACAGTACAACTCTCACATCCATACATGACCACTGGAAAAAAGGTGGAAATAGTAACATATTTCCTCTTCTTGGGGTCTAAAATCACTGTGGATGGTGACTGCAGCCATGAAATCAGAAGATGATTGTTTCTTGATAGGAAAGCAAGATAGTGTGTTGGAAAGCAGAGACTAATCTGCTGACAAAGGTCCGTATAGTCAATGCTATGGTCTTCCCAGTGGTCATGTATTGTTGATAGAGCTGGACAATAAAGAAGGGAAAATGCCAAAGAATTAATGCCTTTGAACTCTGGTGCTGAAGACTCCTGAAAGTCCTTTGGACAGCAAAGAGATCAAACCAGTCAATCCTAAGGGAAATCAACCCTGAATACTCATTGGAAGGATTAATGCTGAAGTTGAAGCTCCAGTATTTTGGTCACTAGAAGCGACAGCTGATTCATTGGAAAAGTCCCTGATGCCAGGAAAGACTGAGGGCAGAAGGAGAAGAGGGTGTCAGAAGACAAGATGGTTGGATGGCAACACCAATGCAATGGACATGACTTGGGCAAATTTGGGGAGATGGTGAAGGATAGGGAGGCCTGGTGTGTTGTTGTGCATGGGGTTGCAAAGACTCAGATACGACTGGACAGCTGAACAACAGCAATGACTACAATCATACAGGCTCATGTAAAAGAAAAAACAATACAGACTCAAGTAGAAAAAAAATCATAAAACTGTAGCTACAGCAAACGCTTTTTTAGAAAAGTAAGGAACAGTCATATGGACTCTAAAATAGAGTTTGGCCTCTTTATGAAGGTCAAGGAAGACTATCCTGAAGAAGCAACATTTGAACTGCAATGTGAAAGATGGTCAGTTTTTGTCTTTTTTTAAAAAGCTATATTGAGGTGTAATTGATATACAAAGAACTGCACAAATTTAATGTATACAATTTGATGCATTTGAACACAGGCAAAAATTTACGACGNAAAGGAATGGATTTTGAAGAGAAAAAACATGGGGCAGAGAGGTATGGAATAGAAAATAAATACAAATGTCAGATGTTTTGCTAATTGCTTAATAACCACAAACTAGTACAGGGAATGCCCTGTACAAAACACGGTAAAGGTTCAAAGATGGAGGAGTTCCCTGAGGCAAGGCTGAAGGCCACAGTCTCTGGTGTTTGGAATTTAGGCTGCAGTCCTTGTTTTTGGATGGATCACTAGCTGTGTGGCACAGCCCATGCTTTTAACCAGATTTGAACAGGAGAATGGCCACTTGGCCCAGGTAGGAGTAGATGAAGTGTTTGGTTTCATGTGTTATATAACTACCGAAGTTCCTCCCCATGATGCCAGGTGGCGTTGTGCTTCTTGTCAAACTCCTTCTTGATATGGGTCACAATGTCCTTCTCTATATTTTATTTCTCTCCAATGCCTGAGGAGCACACTCCACCAAGTCCTGTTGCATCTCCTCCAACATATCAACATTCTTGATCGTGGCCTTTTGGTCACACATGGTTACCAAGGAGCAGGGGCTGGCCGACAGCAACGGACTCCTAGGGGAGGGGCTTGTGACACTCACACCCACATAGAGAGGCGGTCGCTACCAGAGCCATGGCGCATCTCAAAAACCAGGGCTTCTTTTTTTTTACTTTACAATATTGTATTGGTTTTGCCATACATTGACATGAATCTGCCATGGGTGTACATGTGTTCCCCNCTCACACCCACATAGAGAGGCGGTCGCTACCAGAGCCATGGCGCATCTCAAAAACCAGGGCTTCTTTTTTTTTACTTTACAATATTGTATTGGTTTTGCCATACATTGACATGAATCTGCCATGGGTGTACATGTGTTCCCCATCCTGAACCCACCACCCACCTCCCTCCCCATTCGATCCCTCTGGGTCATCCCAGTGCACCAGCCCCAAGTACTCTGTATCATGCATCAAACCTGGACTGGCGATTCGTTTCACATGTGATAATCTACATGTTTCACTGCCATTCTCCAAACCATCCCACCCTCTCCCTCTCCCACAGAGTCCAAAAGACTGTTCTGTACATCTGTGCCTCTTTTGCTGTCTCACATACAGGGTTGTCATTAACCATCTTTCTAAATTCCATATATATGCATTAGTATACTGTATTGGTGTTTTTCTTTCTGGCTTACTTGACTCTGTATAATAGGCTCCAGTTTCATCCACCTCATTAGAACTGATTCAAATGTATTCTTTTTAATGGCTGAGTAATATTCCATTGTGTATATGTACCACAGCTTTCTTATCCATTCATTTACTGATGGACATCTAGGTTGCTTCCATGTCCTGGCTATTATAAACAGTGCTGCGATGAACATTGGGTTACACGTGACTCTTTCAATTCTGGTTTCCTCGATGTGTATGCCTAGCAGTGGGATTGCTGGATCATATGGCAGTTCTATTTGCAATTTTTTAAGGAATCTCCACACTGTTCTCCATAGTGGCCGTACTAGTTTGCATTCCCACCAACAGTGTAAGAGGGATCCCTTTTCTCCATGGCCTCTCCAGCATTTATTGCTTGTAGTCTTTTGGATAGCAGCCATTCTGACTGGCGTGAAATGGTACCTCATTGTGGTTTTGATTTGCATTTCTCTGATAATGAGTGATGTTGAGTATCTTTTCATATGTTTGTAAGCCATCTGTATGTCTTCTTTGGAGAAATGTCTGTTTAGTTCTTTGGCCCACTTTTTGATTGGGTTGTTTATTTTTCTGGAATTGAGCTGCAGGAGTTGCTTGTATATCTTTGAGATTAATTCTTTGTCAGTTGCTTCATTTGCTTCANTATGTCTTCTTTGGAGAAATGTCTGTTTAGTTCTTTGGCCCACTTTTTGATTGGGTTGTTTATTTTTCTGGAATTGAGCTGCAGGAGTTGCTTGTATATCTTTGAGATTAATTCTTTGTCAGTTGCTTCATTTGCTTCATTTGAAGACTGTCTTTTCACTTTGCTTATAGTTTCCTTTGTTGTGCAAAAGCTTTTAATTTTAATTAGGTCCCATTTGTTTATTTTTGCTTTTATTTCCAATATTCTGGGAGGTGGATCACAGAGGATCCTGCTGTGATTTATGTCAGAGAGTGTTTTGCCTATGTTTTCCTCTATGAGTTTTATAGTTTCTGGTCTTATATTTAGATCTTTAATCCATTTTGAGTTTACTGTTGTGTGTGGTGTTAGAAAGTGATCTAGTTTCATTCTTTTACAAGTGGTTGACCAGTTTTCCCAGCACTACTTGTTAAGGAGATTATCTTTACTCCATTGTATATTCTTGCCTCCTTTGTCAAAGATAAGTTGTCCTAGGTGTATGGATTTATCTCTGGGCTTTCTATTTTGTTCCATTGATCTATATTTCTGTCTTTGTGTCAGTACCATACTGTCCTGATGACTATGGCTTTGTAAGTAGAGACTGAGGTCAGGCAGGTTGATTTCTCCAGTTCCATTCTTTTTTCTCAAGATTGCTTTGGCTATTCGAGGTTTTTTGTATTTCCATACAAATTGTGAAATTACTTGTTCTAGTTCTCTGAAAAATACCATTGGTAGCTTGATAGGGATTGAATTGAATCTATAGATTGCTCTGGGTAGTATACTCATTTTCACTATATTGATTCTTCCAGTCCATGAACACAGTATATTTCTCCATCTATTTGTGTCCTCTTTGATTTCTTTCACCAGTATTTTATAGTTTTCTATGTATAGGTCTTTTGTTTCTTTAGGTAGATATATTCCTAAGTATTTTATTCTTTTCATTGCAATGGTTAATGGAATTGTTTCCTTAATTAAACTCCCAGTTGAAGAATCTGCCCAGATTTAAGGCTCTCTTAAGCTTTTGAGCATTTGGGGAAGCAAGAGGATCATCCCTCCATTGTTTCAGAATTCATGACCATTTCCTGTGATCTTCTGTTTAAATTTGTTTCTCAATTGGAGGGAGATTGCTTTGCAGTGTTGTTGTGTTGATTTCTGCTGTACAGCAGCTCGAATCAGCCATAGTTATATACATGTCCCCTCCCTCTCGAGCCTCCCTCCCCGCCCCCATCCCACTCCTCTAGGTCGTCACAGAGCACCGAGCTGGGCTCCCTGTGTTATGTAGCAACTTCCTACCAGCTCTCTACTTTACACATGGCGGTTGATGGTCAAGAGCCATCACTACTGGGGAAATGACCGCTGTGTGGCACTGTCATTTTGAAAGCTGGTGTTGTTAAAAGTGACTGTGGGAGGAAAGGGTCCTTGTGTCTTAATGCTGGTTGAACGCCGACTCCGTCTTCCACTCACAGTGATGCAGTTTGGCAAAGGGAAGTCGTGCTGCTACAGGTTTCTGACCAAAGGCCAGCAATGGATTTGGCTCCAGACCCACTACTACATCACCTACCACCAGTGGAACTCCAAGCCCGAGTTCATCGTGTGCACACACTCGGTGGTCAGGTGCGGGCCAGGGGCTAGGAGGGTGGGCAGGCTGGGGGCTGGGAGGGTGAGCATGCTTAGGGGTCCCTAGCTGGTGGCTCAGAGCCCCAGTATCCTCAGGCGTCCCCAGTTCTGAGGAGTGAGCCCAGGCCTGAGTTCTGCAGCAGGACTCTGCTCGCAGCGAGCAGACCAATGCCCAGAAGCCAGCTCCTTCCTAGCCCATACCCAGCACTGGCCTCCCAGGGCTGAGACTTCCTCCCAGGGCCCCACCAGGCCCCTCTGACAGCCTCACTGAGCTCTTCCAGGCAGCCAGGATGTTCTTCCGTAAATTACTGCTTCAATGACCTACTTACATATTTTCTCTCCTCTCCATCCGGCCCCCAGCCTTCACTTGTCGCTGGTAGGAAAAGAAAATTAAAATTTTGCTTCTGAATAACTCAGAGACATCGTCCCTCCCCCCACCCCCCTTTTTCAAATGCCTCAAAAACTACTCGTGGCAACCAAGGCAGGGTGATACAAGAGCCAGAGGGTTCCTGGTGGATCCCTGACCTCAGGGAGAGGTTATCTGCCCCAGCCCCATGTGGGTGGCAGGGCTTCCAAGGGAGGAAGCAGATCCAGTGTTTCCTAGACACTGCCTGTGTAGGGTCACAGTTCCCAAAGGTAAAGGGAAAATGCCATTTGGGTTTTCTCCCCCAAGTACAAAAATTTTAAGAACATAAGTTAGTTTTAAGCTGGTCTAGAGGAGAGCTTTTGAGGAGAGCAACGAAAGAAAGGTTACAAGAATCACATTATATATAGGTATCAATACAGAACAGATAGATGATAGATAACAGATATATGATAGATCAAGAGATACATATACATACCTGTTGTTATTTACATGTACATAAGAAATGGATGATTGCCAGCAGATAATGGGTAGTTAAGTAAATGGATAGAGCAATAGATGATAGATAGATGGATAGATAGAGAGTTAATTGCTAGACAATAGATGATTGGTTGATTAATAGATAGACAATAGATGGATGTATAGATACTATCCATATACACATGCTTATCTGTTGGATTGGGCAAAACGTTCACTTTGTTTTTTCTGTAAGATCTCTAGAAAACCTGAACAAGCTTTTTGGCCAAGCCAATACACACACACACTCACACACATGTAAATCCCTCCTCTTTAATAAGTGAGGAAAGAGGAAGGATAAGAAATGCAGGTGTTTCTTGGCCAGTGACCCTGATCATCACGAACACACCCACCCCCAGGGACCTGACCCTGACTTCCCAGCCCACCCCTGGGCATGTCAGCAGCCAGTGTTTTCTGATTCCACGTCCAGCCTCCACACCCCACCCCCCTTTGCCAGGGGGTCCTTCTGATGCTGGAAGGGATTGGGGGCAGGAGGAGAAGGGGATGACAGAGGATGAGATGGCTGGATGGCATCACTGACTCAATGGACGTGAGTCTGAGTGAACTCCGGGAGATGGTGATGGACAGGGAGACCTGGCATGCTGCAATTCATGGGGTCGCAAAGAGTCGGACACGACTGAGTGGCTGAACTGACTGAACTGACTGAACTGAAGACAACATCGTCAACACCTTGCTCCTCAGAGTCTGATTTCCGGTCCATCTTCTCAGATCCCAGAATGAGAGTCTCAGAGAAAGTAGGGAGCAGCCAAGAGAGAAATGAGGTCACAGGTGTCCCTAAGGCCAGGAGCCACCACTGCTCCCCCAGGCCCCGTACCCAGCCCACAGCTCTGTAATCGGTGCAAAAGCCACAGCTGGGTCACTTGGCCATCACCACTCTGAGTTGATTTCCCCATGCCATTCAAAAAGTGGGTCCATAGACTAATTGGCCATCTGGATCTGGCTAGTTCTAGGTTTGGTTGAAAGAAAACTTCTGAAAGTTTCATAGTCTGTAATCATAATTACAGTCAGTAATTACTAAAAAAAAAAAAGAAGTTTATATATCACTTCCTCCTGTGCATAGTTCAAACTGAGTAGGTCTCCAGAAAGTCTTCTAATTGTTTGAAGGCTGAGGCTGATCATATTAATGAAAATAGGTTTCTAAAGACAATTGTGTGGGGGGGTTTCTGGGTGGGATGGGTCAAGATCAGTCAAAAGAGAAAAGAGCAACAATAACAAAAGAAAGTATAGGCAACAACAACATCCTGGAAAGGAAAATGTTCTTTTTTATGTGTTAAAAAATTTTTTTAATGATTATTTTTTTATTTGGCCATGCCCAACAGCTTGTGGGATCCATTCCCTTCTCCAGGGTATCTTCCCAACCCAAGGATCGAACTCATGTCTCCCACATTGCAGGCAGATTCTCTACCATCTGAGCCACCAGGGAAGCGCCTTAGTTCCCTGAAGTGAAGTCGCTTAGTCGTGTCTGACTCTTTGTGACCCTATGGACTGTAGCCTACCAGGCTTATCCATCCATGGGATTTTCCGGGCAATACTGGAGTGGGTTGCCATTGCCTTCTCCAGGAGATCCTCCCATCCCAGGGATTGAACCCACAGGTCTCCCGCATTGTAGGCAGATGCTTTACCATCTGAGCTACCAGGGAAGTTCCCTGACTGGGGATCAAACCCAGGCCCCCTGAAGTGGAAACGTGGAGTCCCAGCCCCTGGATCACCAGGCAAGTCCCAGAAAGGAAGTCACTCTGAATGTCACAGTAGAAGTGACTCCTGTGGAATGTAGGCCCAGAAAAAAACCCCATCCCCAAACAAGTAACTGGGCCAGGCTTGCTAGTGGCTGCCCTGGAAGAGGGTGTCACACAGCCCTCTTTGCTGGTGTCATCCTGGGACATACCCCCTCCAGCTGTGGTCTCTTGATTTCCTGAGCAGTTACGCCGAGGTCCGGGTGGAGAGGAGGCAGGAATTGGCGTTGGAGGACCCGCTGCTGGAGACCGTCCACCCTTCAGCACTGAAGGTAATCTGATCCCCAGCAGAGGAGGAAGGCAAAGTTTGGCTGAGTAGAATCTTTCACGAGTTGTGATCAGAAAAATAGTAATACCTGAAGCAGCAGGCCATGTTTTTTGAGCTCTTGCTATGTTCCCAGTACTCTTCAATGTAATTTGGGGGGTATTTACTTACTTGCCCCTCCTTGAGGTTCCTGCGAGGTGGACACTGTCACTGTCCTTCAGGTGAGACTGAGCATACTGTGGATGCAGATAACGTATCTGAGGTCACGGAGACTGGGAACTCACAGAGCTGTGTGAGACAACAGCCTCTCAACTCAAAGCAGAGTTTGGTGACCTTTCAGCCTTAAAAAAATGACTGTGCAGGCAAACCTCGGAGATATTGCAGGTTCCAGACCACCACAGTAAAGTGAAGATCACCGCAAAGCAAATCACATTACTTTTTTTTGGTTTCCTAGTGGATATGAAAAATATGTTGACCCTATCTGTAGTCTGTTAAGTGTGCAAGTGAATGTTAGTTCCTCAGTCGTGTCTGACTCTGTGAACCCATGGACTGTAGCTCACAAGGCTCCTCTGTCCATGGAATTCTCCAGGCAAGAATACTGGAGTGAGTTGCCATTCCCTCCTCCAGAGGATCATCCCAACCCAGAGATCAAACCCAGGTCACCTGCATTGCAGGCAGATTCTCTACTGTCTGAGCCACCAGGGAAGCCCAATTGGTTTTTTTTTTAATGGCATACTTTAGTTTTAAAAAACTTTATTGCTAAAAAATGGTAAGCAGCATCTAACAAGACAGGATTGCCATAAACCTTCAATTTATAAAAAATCACAGTCTCCAAGAAGTATGATAAAGGGAAACACAATAAAACAATGTCTGCCTGTAGGTGAGTCCACTTTGTATCTCTCCCACAGATGAAAAGCGGGGGGTTATTCCATCATCCCATCGAGGTGGGGCACAGTCTGTGCATCCTGTCCTCCCCTTAGCCCAAGTGCTGTACCTGCCCTCAAAAAGAGCACCCCACAAGCTCACTGCCCCTCACATTCCCCCTCTGGTATCACTGGCGGGGTGTACTGGCTGCTTCTGTGTCTGGGAGTCTGAGCTGACATCCTTGTTGGAGCCACCTTGGTGTCAGGGAGCCCTGAGAGGAATGGAGAGGTGTTTCCCTTCACAAAGCCCAGACCTCCTTCCTCTCCAGCCTGAGTCCCTGGCACCCTCTGGCCAGGCAGCCCTCATCACTGACAAATCGACAGAAACTCATAAGCAGATCAGAACCCTGTTTCTCAAAGGTCATTCTTCAAGCAGACACATATGTTGGGAGGAAAAAAGAGAGAAAGCAAGAAAGGGAATGTTGTATTTCATCAAAGCTAAGAAGCCATCGATTGTAAGATCTCTCTCTATCTCCACTAGGAAAGAGAGAAAGCTGCCCATCTGTGAAGTCAGGATTTCTTATTGTGAGTTGAAGGACATATCCCAATTTCATTTTATGTCAAAACGTGGGAAGGAAGTTCATCTTAGAATTGATGAAACACAGTTCAAGTTCCAATCAGCCCATGACCTAGAATCTACAGTCTCTGGCTAGAAATTGACGCAACAGTAGTGGTCAGTTTATCTTTTCTATGCGCTGGGAAACAAACAAACAAAAAATTAATATGATTTGCTTTATTGTGATACTCTCTTTACTGCAGTCAGTGGACCATTGACGCATCTCCAGTCCATTAAGAACTGATTTAGGAAGAGGAAGAGATCCCCTTTAGAGACCAGAATGCATTTGCATCTTTGCTGAGCCGCTCCCACTGGCAGGCAAAGCGCTGCTGTGTTGTGCGGTGATTCCTCACCAGCACCATGGTACAACACCTATGTCATTGTCCATGGACGTATTTATTACCCACCTCTCTCACATGAAGGCATCATATGTAATGTCCAAGGCTGGAATTAAGCTGTTCATAGGCAGGTGTTCCACACACCATACATCACAGCTGAAGATCAGGCATACAGTGTATCATCCAGCCAGAAATTCATTATTGAGGTTTCCGATCTTTGGGGAATATTAGAGCTCAGTGAAACTTCTCATCAACGTCTACTTATGTATAAATACATAGAAGACTCTTCAGAGTCCCTTGGACAGCAAGGAAATCAAACCAGTCAATCCTAAAGGAAATGAACCCTGAATATTCATTGGAAGGGCTGATGCTGAAGCTCCAATACTTTGGCCACCTGATGCAAAGAGCTGATTCATTGGAAAAGACCCTGATGCTGGGAAAGACTGAAGGCAGGAGGAAAAGGGATCGACAGAGGATGAGATGATTGGATGGTATCATCAACTCAATGGACATGAGTTGGCACAAACTCCAAAAGACGGTGAAGGACAGGGAAGCCTGGCATGCTGCTGTCTGCAGGGTCACAAAGAGTTGGACATGACTGAGCGACTGAACAACACACACACAAATACAATCTCAGGCTGTCAGATTCAGAAGTCCCTTTTAAAGTCACAGCTCCAGGCCTGTGCTTTTCAAACTCTCAGCGGTAATGAACCATTTGGATTTTTAATTCTAAGTCTGTCACTGATGGATGCTCTATAAAATGCAGATTCCCCTGCTTGTGTGTGATGTACGGCAGAAGGCTAGAAAGGCTTCTCAGCTCTTTCTCTCACTTCCTGCATTTACTTGTCTGCTGACCAGGCACACACAATTCGCCTGGGACCGCACTCTGAAAGGTGTGATTTGGGCGAAGGCAATGGCACCCCACTCCAGTACTCTTGCCTGGAAAATCCCATGGACAGAGAAGCCTGCTAGACTACAGTCCAAGGGATCGCAAAGAGACACGACTGAGCGACTTCACTTTCTTTCTTTCTTCTTATCTGGTCACGTAAGACCCAGTTACATAGGTTGCGAGAGCTGGGCTGTAACAAAGGCAGAGCGCCAAAGAATTGATGCCTTCAAACTGTGGGGCTGGAAAGGACTCTTGAGAGTCCCTTTGACAGCAAGGAGATCAAATAGTCAATCTTAAAGGAAATCATCCCTGAATAATCATTGGAAGACCTGATGCTGAAGCTGAAACTCCAGTATTTTGGTCACCTGATACAAAGAACTGACTCATTTGGAAAGACCCTGATGCTAGGAAAGATTGAGGGCAGAAGAAGAGGGTGCCAGAGGATGCAATGGCTGGATGGCATCACTGATGCAATGGACATGAACTTGGGAAAACCGCAGGAGATGGTGAGGGTCAGGGAAGCCTGGTGTGTGCAGTCCACGGGGTCACAAAGAGTTGGACATGACTGGGCGACTGAACAACAACTTCTTGCCTGGAGAATCCCATGGACAGAGGAGCCTGGTGGGCTACAGTCTATTGAGTCCCAAAGAGTCAGACACAGCTGAAGCAACTTAGCTTGCACGCATGCCATGACCAAGCAGTAGAGTCTGAAAATATACACTGAGCCCAGCAAACCCAGACACACCCTGCGATTCTGTTTTGCACAAAGGCCTTTATGGCTGGTAGCAATCATTTCAGGCCTGTTTGGGCACACTCAGGGTCCACTCTCACTGGAGCCCCAACACAAAGGACAGAACTGTCATGTAGACTTAGACACAGGGATTTAAGACCTGAGACCAGGGACACCAGCCTGCCCAAGCAGCCCAGGAATCCCACCATCCTTCTGAGAATAGGAAGGAGCCTGGCTGAGGAGAGTAATCATTATGTTTCTTCTTCAGCTTAAAAATCACTAGAGTCATCTTCTCAGGCTTATGACCCAGGTGGCATTAATGGTAAAGAAACCACCTGCCAGTGCAGGAGATGTGGGTTCGATCCCTGGGTTGGGAAGATCCCCTGGAGGAGGGCAGGGCAACCCACTCCAGTGGGCCCCTGGAGAACCCCACAGACAGAGGTGCCTGGCGGGCTACAGTCCATGGGGTTCCAAAGAGTCGAACACGACTGAAACGACTTAGCACACGTGCATGAGTGACACCTGAGCCAATGCAAGACAGAAAGGTGGTTCCTCAGGGTTTGAAAGTCACAGTTGCTTTCTCTTCATGCATGCTCTTGAGGCAGAGGCACCCTGAGGGCCCAGCAACAGTTAGGATCCAGGGGTCAAGAATTGGAGACCTTTGCCCCTTGACCTTGGGTGCCTTGAGGCTGCAGAGGAAGAGTAGTGGGGAGACAGTGTCCAGAACGGTCCAAAGGCATTTGTCTGATTGGAGTATTTATTTTTATTTTTTTTAATATGTGTTTATTTGGCTGCATCAGGTCTTGGTGGTAGCACCTTCGTTGTGGGATCTTTATTGCAAGCTTCTCTAGTTGCAGAGCTCGGGCTTCTCTCTCTAGCTGGGGTGCACAGGCTTAGTTGCCCCAAACTATGTGGGATCTTAATGGAACCCGTGTCCCCTGCATTGGAAGGCGGATTCTCAACCACTGGACCACCAGGAAAGTCCCAGAGTATTTTTCTTTTTTTAGAATTTTTTTTTTTAATGTGGACCATTTTTGAAGTCTTTATTGAATTTGTTACAGTATTGTTTCTGTTTTATGTTTTGGTTTTTTGACTGGGAGACATGTGGTATTCTAGCTCATGAGGTGTGTGAGCAGGGATTGAACCCGCGCCCCTGCATTGCATTGGAGAGTGAAGTCCTAACTGGATCTCCGGGGAAGTCCCTCATTGGAGTATGAGTAACTCAGTCCCACCAGTAACCTTATTTCTAGAATCTGCTTCTCCGCCCCCTTTCTGGGAAACCAAGATTCTGGGCATGAGGTGACAATTTTAAGGAAAAACAAAATGCCGAGTCAATTATGGAAATCTAAAATATCAAAATAGAAGGTAAGAAAGTGTAATAAATACTCCTTACAGGATGAAAAAAACCCTGAAACTCAGTTGCTCAGTCATGTCCTACTCTTCGCAACCTCATGGACTGTAGCCCACCAGCCTCCTCTGTCCATGGGATTCTCCAGGCAAGAATACTGGAGTGGGTTGCCATTCCCTCTTCCAGGGGATCTTCCCAACCCAGGATTTGAACCCAGGTCTTCCACATTGCAGGCAGATTCTTTACCATCTGAGCCACCAGGGAAGCTACCAGGCCCTCAAAGAGGCTAGATTATATATTTGTATAAATAGTCCACCCGACTGTGTCTGGAATTCTCTTCAAGCAGGTATAGTATTTCTCTCAGTACCCTTAAAGCTTTCCTACGTATTTAGAGGGCAACTAAAGTAACATAGTTCATTGCCATGTTCTTGATGCTGAAACACGGACTGTGTGTGTGTGTGTGTGTGTGTTGCAGGACAAGGGCTCCAGCCTGGAACCTCAGCAGCACTTTAATGCACTTGACATGGGCACCTCAGGCCTTAACACCAGCCACTCACCATCGGCCTCCTCAAGAAGCTCCCACAAATCCTCGCGCACAGCCATGTCAGAGCCCACCTGTAAGTGTGACTCTGCAGAGGGCAGGGTGGTTGGGAGTGTACACAGAGTCCCACGAGGGACCCCACATTCCAGGAGAAGCCAGGCAGTCCGTGGCATTAAGCTAAAGTTGCCATCTGGTCCCCACTCCTTGCTTTCTTTCCCTCTAGCTTCCTCCCCTGCCCTGCCCCACCCCGCTCCATGCTCTGGTTCCTCCGCTGCCCCCCGAAGCCAACATTCAGCAGGCGTCGCGCAGGCCTGGTGGGCTGTGTGGTCAGGCAGGCGGCTGAACCTCGTGGTGCACCTCAAGCTTGTGGGTGCTCCGCTGTCACCCCCTGTACCCCTGGCGAGGCTGGAAGCTGGCAGAACTTCTGGGCCTCTCGGAACCACCCCCACTCCTGCTAGGCTTCCTTCATCAGATTCCAAACAGGCCCATGTTTCATGCACGCTGTGGTCACCCTCCCCCTCTTTTTAAAATTTGTATCTGTTTATTTATTTATGGCTGTGCTGGGTCTTCATTGCTGTGTGCAGGCTTTCTCTAGCTGCGGCCAGCGGAAACTCCTCTCCAGCTGTGGTGCGCGGGCTTCTCACTGTGGTGGCTTCTCTTGTTGCAGAGCACGGGCTCGCGGGCTCGCGGGCTTCAGTAGTTGCAGCACGTGAGCCCAGAGGCTGTGGCGCATGGGTATAGTTGCCCCGCAGCATGTGGAATCGTCCCAGACCAGGGATGGAACTCGTGTTCCCTGCCTTGGTGGGTGGATTCTTAACCACTGGACCACCAGGGAAGTTCTCTCTCCCTCTTTTGATAAGAGAGCTGTTAAGTGTGTGCAAGTCTGCAAGGTGTCATGTTTTCTTGCAGCCACTCCAAGCAAGCTGAGGGCAGAGGCCAGCACCCCGGCTTTGCCCAGATCGGCCCAAGAGCTCCCAGTGCCAGGACTCAGCCAGGGAGCCGCGATGCCGGTATGTGTGTGACCCCAAACTTTGCCCCTAGACTGCGCTACAGCGCTGCAGGAGCCTGCCAGGCCACAGGACTGCGGGCGGCGTCTTCCTAGAGAACGCGCTGTACTTAGAGATTGTGGGTGGCAGGCGGAGGTGGGAAGCTAAGTAGCTTAATTGGCAACTAATTTGAAACACTCTGATCCCAAAATTAACATGGATGTATATCCACAGCATGCAAAATCCAAACGCATTTTAAAGCTTGAAACGTCAAACCTGGGGGGTCCCATCCACAGAGCCTCTGGGGGTACATGATCAGGACCTTCCCATTTTGGACCCCCATTCCCAGTGAAAATGTCTGAGTAGCTTGATGTCAACAAAAATGTCCCTTGGCATATACCGGATTGGCCAAAAAGTTTGTTTGAGTTTTTCCATTCCATCTTATGCAAAAGCCAAATGAACATATTGGTCGACTCAGAATCAGGCAGCATCCTTCCTATATGCCAGGCCTCTCCAGGACTCATTGGAAAAGACCCTGATGCTGGGAAAGATTGAGGGCAGGAGGAGAAGCAGATGACAGAGGATGAGATGGTTGGATTGCATCACCAACTCAGTGGACGTGAGTTTGAGCAAACTCCCGGAGATGGTGAAAGGCAGGGAACCCAGGTGTGCTGCAGTTCAGGNAAGACCCTGATGCTGGGAAAGATTGAGGGCAGGAGGAGAAGCAGATGACAGAGGATGAGATGGTTGGATTGCATCACCAACTCAGTGGACGTGAGTTTGAGCAAACTCCCGGAGATGGTGAAAGGCAGGGAACCCAGGTGTGCTGCAGTTCAGGAGTCCCAAAGAGTCAGACATGACTGACTGACTGAACAACGACAACAACTCCAGGATGTCAGGGAACGTGGCCTCCTGGAAAGCACACTGGCTGGATGCAGGGTCACTGTGTACGTGCCATACTCCAGTGATTCAGCACAAGCTGCCAACCACACCAAACTCAGTGGCGTAAAGCTACCAGGATTTTCCATGTTCACGGATTCTGAGTCAGGAATTCAGGAAGGGCACAGTGGGGGTGACTCCTCTCTGCTGCCTGGTGTTGGAGGCCTCCCCATTCAGGGCTGGGAGGTGCATCCCCAGCTGAAGGTGGGCTCAGCCGAGAGCATCTTCTGTTGACCTGCATAGACGTCTCCATGCCATCCTCCCAGCAAGGCTCCTGGTTCCAAGAGGAAGACTCTGGAGAGGGACCTCCCAAGAGAGCCAAACACAAGCCACGTGGCTTTCCGTGCCGTCCCCTTCAAGTTCCAATACATTACCTCCACCATCCCTCTCGGTCAAAGCAGTCACAAGCTCACCCGTGGAGCGGGACACAGACCTTGCTCTGGAGGGGGGAAGTGTCCCCAGATTCAGCGGCCACATTCAGATAGTTGCCAAGTACCTTCTTCCCATCCCTGGCTGACATTTTGGAGATGGGAGTGAAGTCACTGGGCTTTCCCAGTGGCTTAGCAGTAAAGAATCCCCCTGCAATGCAGGAGTCACAGGAGACCTAAGTTTGATCCCTGGGTCAGGAAGATTCCCTGGAAGAGGCCATAGCAACCCACTCCAGTATTCTTGCCTGGGAAATCCCATGGACAGAGGAGCCTGGCAGGCTACAGCCCATGGGATCACAAAGAGTCAGACACGACTGAGCAACTGAGCATGCATTAGGGGCCAAAAAATGTGAGACTGTACCCGCTGAGCNAACCCACTCCAGTATTCTTGCCTGGGAAATCCCATGGACAGAGGAGCCTGGCAGGCTACAGCCCATGGGATCACAAAGAGTCAGACACGACTGAGCAACTGAGCATGCATTAGGGGCCAAAAAATGTGAGACTGTACCCGCTGAGCTCCTGGTCCTTGGAGACCACCTCTTTTCTTGAATACCTCTAAACCTTTCTTCATGGGCTTCCCAGGTGGTCAGTGGTAAAGAACCCATCTGCCAATGCAGGAGACACAGGTTCAATCCCTGGACTGGGAAGATCCCCTGGAAGAGGGAATGGCTACCCACCCCAGGGTTCTTGCCTGTTAAATCCCATGGACAGAGGAGCCTGGCTGACTACAGTCCATGGGATCACAAAAAAGAAACAACTTAGCAACTAAACAACAAACCTTTCTTCTGAAGTGCTCCTCAAATTTTCCACTTCTTCAGGAATACTGAAAATATAGTGTGCACAGTGAAGCGAAAAGGCTTGGACTTATGCCACTTGCTTCAGTTATCACTCAGTTCATCCATTTAGTAGCTGTGTGACTCTCAGTAAGTTAACTAGCCTGTATCTAGGTTTGGGAATAATCATAATACCTTCTAGCTTGAGAATTGAGTGAATTAACACATCAAAGGCACCTGGCAATAGTACCAGGTGGTGGCAGAGACTCTATAAATGGGCCACAGGTAGAAATAGTAACAGACGAGGAAGCTGAAACCCAGAGAGGTGGGCAGAAGAGCTATTTGGACTCAGGTCATCCAGTTCCAAGCCTGGCTTTCTAGCCACTGTACAAAACTGCTCTTCAAACAGCTGAGGGTGGCAGGTTCCTCCACCCAGTAGAGCAATGGAACACAATTGGGAGAATCGGAAGCAGCCCCTAGGACTCTCATTCAAAACAAGGCCTCCTGCTGCTCTGGCCCCAGTGCGGTCCTCGGGACAACTTGCCACCGGAGATGCTTTCCATAGCCCCCAGGGCCTGGGGCAATGATGGAATAGCTTCAGAAGAATCTTTTTACTTTTAAAAATTCTCAAGAGCTTCATGTGGAGAAGGCAATGGCATCCCACTCCAGTACTCTTGCCTGGAAACTCCCATGGATGGGGGAGCCTGGTAGGCTGCAATCCATGGGGTCGCTGAGTCAGACATGACTGAGCGACTTCACTTTCACTTTTCACTTTCATGCATTGGAGAAGGAAATGGCAACCCACTCCAGTGTTCTTGCCTGGAGAATCCCAGGGATGACGGAGCCCAATGGGCTGCCGTCTGTGGGGTCGCACAGAGTCAGACACGACTGAAGCGACTTAGCAGCAGCAGCAGCAGCAAGAGCTTCATGAAGCTGAGGGTTGCATTTCTCATTTCTACACACTGTTCCCCCTCACCCCTAATTCTAGTCCCCCCCTCCACGGCCCCCTGCCCACGAGGTCTGGGATTCAGCTGACCTTGAAGGGCTCTCTCCACCAGATTCCAGCAGTGTCCGGTGAAACTGCAGCCACAAACACTGCCTGGGCAAGGCGGTGATAGAAAGCGTGACGCTGCATCTGTCCACGTTAGTGAGTGTTGAGCGGAAAGGCCACGCAGAGCCAACACTGGTTATGAGCCCACGATCTTTCTGCTGGACAACACCGCTGAGAAAGTATCAATTTAGGGAAAGACCAACCAAATCCACCAAGAATGGAGCCTAGAACAGGAGAGAAGGGAGGGTGGGGTGGGGTGGCAATGCCCAGCTCTGGCTGGTGGTAGTGATTCTGCAGAGTGCACCATGGTGGGAACATTGGGCCTGAGTGGTCCCAGGACCCCCCCCCAAACCTGTCACCAGCTGTGTGTCAGCTCTGACTCCATTCCCTCCAAGGGTAATAGCCTATGACCCCACCTTTTCAGGGGAACATATACCTGCCAGAAGTGAGCGATCCACTCCGGGGCAGAAGGGCCTCCTTGAAGCCAGAGAGCCCAGCTGGCTGAGGGACGGCGCCCCATCCCTTCTGTAATAGCCCAGAAGCTTCTATGTATCAAAGCCACCCTCCCTCTTTCCCCCAGGCCCCCCTGCCAGCCCCGGCGTCCTGTGACCTCACACAGCAGCTCCTGCCTCAGACCATCTTGCAGAGCCCACCTGCCCCCGTGTCACAGGTGAGTCTGGGACTCGGGGCAAGGGAGACCCAGGGAGGCACTTCCTTGAGACAGGATGCTGAAATCCACTGGAGGGTGTGGGTACACTGGTGCCGACATACAGGCTCCAGACCAAGGCCCCCAAATGGGACTCTTCCTCCCCACGTGCAGGCGGGGCACGTTGAGTCGTGGACCTGCCTCTTCCGCTGCCCTCTCCCCGCTGTCCTCATCTCCATCCGTCCTCCCATTGATCTTCCCCGCATCTCTCTCCCAATCCTGTCAACAATCTTGCTTCATCCCTCGGCCACTTTTCTGTGTTCCTCTAATTTTTCATGACTCCTGATTGGCCACAATATTTTAGAGAAGGTCTGAGTTAGGACAAATGTCATAGGAAGACTCTACAAGGATTTAAAAGCTCTGAGTCCAGTACTATAAATACCACATTAAAAAAAATAATAATAAAGGACCAGGGCTTTGCAGAGTAATTCCTGCTTTGTTTCAACAACAGTCAATGAGTTACTATTTGGGTCAGTCAGGGCGTGAATGTGAAGGAGGCAAGGATACTTGTAACAAGGCCCTCACTTTTGAACTCAGAGTTGAAGGGAGAGATGCTCATATGAACAGAGAAGCCACTATGCAGTGTGTGTTTTTACAGAACCAGTAAAAAAATGTGTGTGTGTGTGTGTCTGTGTGTGTGTGTGTGTGTGTGTGTGTGTNTACACTGGTGCCGACATACAGGCTCCAGACCAAGGCCCCCAAATGGGACTCTTCCTCCCCACGTGCGGGCGGGGCACGTTGAGTCGCGGACCTGCCTCTTCCGCTGCCCTCTCCCCGCCGTCCTCATCTCCATCCGTCCTCCCATTGATCTTCCCCGCATCTCTCTCCCAATCCTGTCAACAATCTTGCTTCATCCCTCGGCCACTTTTCTGTGTTCCTCTAATTTTTCATGACTCCTGATTGGCCACAATATTTTAGAGAAGGTCTGAGTTAGGACAAATGTCATAGGAAGACTCTACAAGGATTTAAAAGCTCTGAGTCCAGTACTATAAATACCACATTAAAAAAAATAATAATAAAGGACCAGGGCTTTGCAGAGTAATTCCTGCTTTGTTTCAACAACAGTCAATGAGTTACTATTTGGGTCAGTCAGGGCGTGAATGTGAAGGAGGCAAGGATACTTGTAACAAGGCCCTCACTTTTGAACTCAGAGTTGAAGGGAGAGATGCTCATATGAACAGAGAAGCCACTATGCAGTGTGTGTTTTTACAGAACCAGTAAAAAAATATGTGTGTGTGTGTGTGTGTGTGTGTGTGTGTGTGTGTGTATGTATATATATATTCTGCCTGTGAAACTCCAAGAACAGTTGAGCTGACTGGTCAGACCTCAGATTTCAATTCTTTTATGGGATATTGAATTTTGCCCCCTCCTTGGCCACAAGGGGGTCCTGGGGGCAGTCTATCAACATGTGCCCCTGGCCATACTCTTGCCAAAATGTAAAGTCTGCCTTGCTGCCAATCTGGCACCACTGATGAAAACCTTTTCAGAACATATGCCTGTCCCATTAACAGCGGCCTCGTCTGTTTTGCTGGAATAAGAAAGACACATGCTAGCATGGGCCTCTTGCTAGAGTTAGACTTAAGTAAGGATATAAAACCAACCCATCCAGAATTGACTAACATGATCTCTATTCATCCTCATTAGGGAAAAAAAAAGATTTATTTTTTTATCTTTAAATTCCCAAGGCACATTTGGTAGGAAGTAACTTCTTTTATCCACAGGCCCTTGAAATGAGAATTCCTTCAACTTGCGGATCTTCCATAGGAAAGAATGTCTTTGTTTTATAAGTCATGGTGTGATGAAGGCCCTTTTGAAATTCTAATTTTTCATATATTAAACCTCATTTTAATTAACACTAACAGTTCTTAATCTCTTAGGCATATTATACTTAATAGCTGTATTCTTTAAGAGGTTCTTGCATAATGTTGTCCTTTCATGTCAGACAGTTTTTCTCATGCCTACTCATGTGAAAAATGAGATTCTGCAGTTTTCTCTTTCCCCTCACTGATGATATCATGTAAGAGGAAATAGAAAATAAAATCCAAACTCTAGGAAATTGGCTATCTGGATAAGTGATGGTTTTGCTTCATGACTGCTAACGTGTCTCTACGTTGGGATAAAACTCTTTATCAAAAAGGCCATGATCTAGAATATAACAAGACTGGAGACTGTTATACAGAGTGAAGTAATTCAGAAGGAGAAAAGCAAATATTGCATATTAATGTATATCTATGGAATCTAGAAGAATGGTACAGATGAACCTATTTGCAAGGCAGCAATGGAGACACAGACGTAGCTAGTGGACTTGTGGACACAGCAGGACGAGAGAGTGGGACGAATTGACAGCGTAGGCTGGAAATATACACGCTACCATGTGTAAACTAGACAGCCAGTGGGAATTTGCTGTGTGATGCAGGGAGCTCAACCCAGCGCCTGGGACAAGCTAGAGGGGTGGGATGGGGTAGCCAGTGGGAGGCAGGTTCAGGACGGGAGGGAACATGTGTGTACCTATGGTGATTCATGCTGATATACGGCAGAAACCAACACACCGTTGTAAAGCAATTATCCTCCAATTAAAAGTAAATAAGCTTTAAAGAAAGAATATAACAAGAGATTCATGTTTGGGGGTTCCTGGAATGCCTCAGGAAAATAAGAATAATACTAGAAGTAATTAACACTCATGAAATTTGGTGCTGGGCCCTCACCGATGACCGCCTCTACTCACTGTTTCCCTTGGGAATCAAGAGGCCGTCCAGAGCATCCTCTCTGGACATGGTGTCATAGCCTGGACAGTCTCCAGACTTTAGGGAACCCAGCACAGGAGCTTTTGTCTTCTGTTATCTTAACTGAATACCTGATAGAACTTTTCTTTCTTGATCGAATTATCTTTCAAAATCCTAGCTTGGTGTTTTGATCAGTGAGATTTCTGAGTGAGATTTTTGTGATATGGTTGATATAGAGCAGATATTTTTAAACAAATGCTTATCAGCAGATTTTTTTACCAATATTTTTTACTGAAGTGCACTTGATGTACAATATGTTAATTTCTGATACGCAACAAAGCAGTTCACTTACATGTGCGTTTGTGCTAAGTTGCTTCAGTTATGTCCAACTCTGCAGTCCTATGGACTGTAGCCTGCCAGGCTCCTCTGTCCATGGAATTCTCCAGGCAAGAATACTGGAACGGATTGTCATTTCCTGCTCCAGGGGATCTTCGCATCCCAGGGATCGAACCTGCATCTCTTATGTCTCCTGCACTGATAGGCGGGTTCTTTACCACTGTGCCACCTGGGAAGCCCATATATGTGTGTATAGATTCCCACTGCATATGAATCCCAAAGCTGGCCCTCCCAGACTAGAGTGCAATGAATTAGACCTGCAGGTCCCCATGAGCCTGAGAAAAGCTCACAGGGGAGTCCCTGGGCCACCCCCACCCTTATCCAGAACCCCTGCTCATGGGCAAGCTCCCCAGCAGTGGGTCACTCATAGCAGCAGTGGGTCAGGGGTGCTGCAAAGGGAGGGTAAGGCACTGAAAGTGAAAGTGCACAGGGCCACTCAGAGCAACAGCAATATCTGTCTGCATGGCTGAAACAGCACTCTCACTGGGTTCTGTGTCTTGACCCCACCTTCAAGTTTTCAGCACAGCTCAGCATGTTCCAGACCATCAAAGACCAGCTGGAGCAGCGGACACGCATCCTGCAAGCCAACATCCGGTGGCAGCAGGAAGAACTCCACAAGATCCAGGAGCAGCTCTGCCTGGTCCAGGACTCCAGCGTCCAGGTGATGCCCCTTACTGGGCCAGCGGTCCCCTGGGCTCTGTGCTCCCCACCGCTGTGCGCTGTGTCCTAATCCACGCTTTCAGGGCAGCCAGGACTCCCTCCAAGTTCACTAGGCTGCCTTACTGCGCCCTGCCTCCTGGACAAGCTGAAACCTCTACCAGTGAACTGCAAGTAGGGAACCCCACCTCCACCATCCCCGCTCCAGGCCAAATGTAAAATTCACATGACAGCCTCTTCCCTCACCCCTCACTCTGTTGGACACATATTTCCTGTGCTGCCTGCATTTTGTTTCATGTGTTTGGTGGTTAGTCTCCCTGCACAGACACCAGCCTCCCTCCCATGGAGTTTTAAACTCCCCAGCACCTGTGTAACTGCTTTCCGAACACCCCCAGGCTGCTGACAAAGAGATGGTCTGCTGTTTGCTCTCATCCAAAGCATGAACGCAGGGAGACACGAATCTGTGCCCGTCGCCCCCTGCAGGGGGGCGGCCCAGGAGCCAGAGACTGGAGGTCAGCGCCCTGGCACCCCCAGGACACCCCCACTGCAGCATGGCAATTGGGGTACCCTCTGACAGCAGCTGCTTTGAGTTGGACCCCACCCCACCCCAGCCCCAGATGTTACTGCTTTGAATCCTATCGAGAGATTCCTTTAGGGAGGGAAAAACTATATACTGGATCTCTTTCAAGGTTAAATTATTTTTACCAACTTTCATTTAAAGCAGTCCAGGACTGTTTTTCTTCCAAAGAGCATTCTTTGGGCCCAGACTTTGATTGTAAATGTAGCCAACCTTGGAGTCTGCCCTGAGTGAGGTAAGCCTTGGCACCCACCTAGGGGGGAACAGATGGAAGCAGAAGAGACCCCTGAGGGAAATGGCTAGGGTACTGACCCTGCCGTCCACTCCACCCCCTACACCCCCACCATCCATGCAACCTCTCCTGTGGACATAAGAACACCTTGAACTGAGATGAACACAGGATACTACAAAGGTGTTGAGCAGCCTGGAGACTCCTAGAGCCAGCCATCCTGCCTCCCTGGGTCCCCACAGATGTTCCTGGTGGGCTTTACATATGCTCTAAACCTGGGGCTGCGCTCTCTGCTTGGCCTGGCCCCTCCGGTCCCTTAAGGCAGAGAAGCCCAGTCAGGTGCACCTGCCTGGTGCCTCCGGACCAGCCACCACGCCCACAACCCTCCGCCCCGCCTACAGCCCTGTGCTCCACCTATAACCCTCCGCCCCGCCCACAGCCCTGTGCCGACAACCCTATGCACCCTCAACCTCCTGAGTGACATCCCCGAGTTGCCAAGGGACAATACAGCAGCATTTATCACAAGGGGTCATCAAAGTGCCTTGATCTTGATCCTCATCAATCCAGGGTCCAGTGACTGGGATTCCTGACTCTAATGACTTGAATGGAATTTTTACGTTACCAGAAAGGGGGCACTGAGCCAGAAACTGCTAAAAGCAAGGTGGGCGGATGAACATCCGCCTCAGAGCCCAGACTTCTCTATTTTCAAAGCTGAACTCTGAAGTAACAGAGATACAAGGCTATCTCTTTTGCTCTCTGGTATGAAGCGTTATTATTTTTCTTCCTCCTGACAGTGCATTTTGTTGACCCTCAAGGTCTAGCACCTGAGCTTTGTGAGCGATGACGTGGGCACCAAGGCGCCACGTGTTATTCCGCTGGTTTCTTCCCTTGACCTTATCTCTGCAGTGGAATTTTCCAATGAGCTTGGAAATCCACAGTCAAACCAGAGAACGAGTCCTCGGAGTCTTTTTTCATGTATTTTTGCACGTTTAAGGATTTAAAGAGATACGTTCCAAAATGTTCAGCCAAAATGCGATGTTTAAAAAAATAATAAGTGAATCAAGCATACAAGATAAGCAAGTAAAAATTACTCCAATCCTCCCAAAAAATGTAGGAGGATAGATTAAATAATAGCAAAAGGTGGATAATTGCTGAAGCCTAGCGTTGATATATGGGGTTTCATTATACAGTATCTACTTTCTGTACTTCTGAAATGTTCTGTAATAATAAGTCTTTGTAAAGCTAAGCATATAAGAATAATGAAAATCACATATGAGCAGTAGGATTAGTTTGGTGGAAAATTAAAGTTTTTTTTTTTTTCCTCAGATGACTTTGTCCACTTAAATTAGGAAAATTTTTCCTCAGGCTTTCTATAAAACTCACTCCAGAGCACTGTTAAGAAGTCATCTTCTTAAGGCATACAATTCTCCTTTACTGTCACTAAACCAGGGGCGTGGACATGCACAGTAGCAAATTCTACCCCTTCCCTACTCCCTCCATGTCCATTATTCCCAACTTCAGTGGACTTTTTCCTACCTACCCCATTGGCTTGGAGCTTCATTGAGACTGTGTAGGCCTGAGATGTTAAGTATATTTTTTTCCAGAAAATATTGGGTTATGAGGGAGACGTTCTCAGGGTGTGGTGTTTGCACCTAGACGGGATCATGAAGGGCACTACATAGCTGTTCAGCTGAAAAGCTGTCACCCCTACATCCTTCGGAAGTCACTTCTTAATTTATTTTTGAGAGCACTCGCGCCCTCTACTGGCAACGCCAAGAAACATGGAGGACACCTGTGCAATGGCAGATGTGTTTTCTGATTGGTTCTTTCATCCAGCTTTCTATCCGTCCGTCCTTCCACCCTTCCTTCCATCCGCCTGTCCACACAGCTATCCATTCATCCACCATCCGTCCCCCCATCCATCCACAC
>SJYV01053126.1:649526-662317 GCA_006410875.1 Neotragus pygmaeus
AGAGCTGCCCTCTCGGCTGGGAGCTGGACGGATGATACAAACCATAGGATGGGTACAGATGGTGGTCACTGGTCAGAGATTCAAGCTCGGGCATAGCTCCTACTGCCAGGACGATGTGTCCCCCACTAGTCAACCAACCCTGTGCCACCATGATTATGTTATTCCTTCCATTCACAAGAGGTTTCTCCTTCTAATAAGAAAGTGACAAGCCAGTAGAGAGCATGTCAAGTGGCATACCTGGGTCTCAGCATCTTCCACCCGTCACTAGCCCGGAGCCTTCTTGCAGGCCAGGTCAGCACCCCCGCCACTGCCTCTCTGGCTCATGCACTCTGCTGGTGGCCTCCCAGGCACTCAGTGTCTCCACATCTAGTGGGTGAACCTTCCCAGGCAGGTCAGCGTGAGTAAGAAAGCTGCCATTATGCCGGGGATAGGCAGGCCGTACACAGAAGGTGCAGGCCCGTGAGGGCAGTGATCACAGCCTTACAGGATTTTTGTTGTGCTTCCAGATGTTTTTGCAGCCGCCAGATGGATCCCTGAGCTTCAGCAGTGCCCAGCGGCCGGAGACCCAGCAGCAGCTCCAGCAGAGGTCTGGCCCAGGTCCCCAGCTTGTGGCCAGCCCACAGCTTCCAGTCACAAACCAGCACCTGCTAAGAGAATCGAGTGTGATATCGACCCAGGTAAATGTGCTCATCTCCAGACTCGGTCCTTGTCACCAGCAGATGGTCTTCACGAACCAGAAATCTACTTCTCTATGACCAGAGCTGGATAATCGTGATGGGGTTTTTCTTGTCTTTGTCACTTCGAAGTCCCAAGTTCTATTGGTTCCCTTCTGTGTTTTATCAATATATTAAAATGCGTTAAAGGTCTCATGCAGCTGGAACTTTCAGCTCTGCTTCTGAGCTTGGCTAGAGGTAGAAATGGCCATCTCTGACATGCATGCTGAAAGCCACATCCCCGCCTATGGAGACACACACATATCCTTGGCACCCATCATAGCCCCTGGCTTTAGGCTTCCCAGGTGGTGCTAGTGGTGAGGAACCCACCTGCCAGTGCAGGAGACACAAGAGACGGGTCCCTGGGTTGGGAAGACCCCCTGGAGGAGGGCATGGCACCCCACTCCAGTATTCTTGCCTGGGAAATCCCATGGACAGAGGAGCCTGGCAGGCTACAGTCCATAGGGTCACACAGAGTCGAATATGACTGAAGTGACGTAGCAGGCATGCACACATGTGAGAACAGTTATGCACTTCTGTNCTCCAGTATTCTTGCCTGGGAAATCCCATGGACAGAGGAGCCTGGCAGGCTACAGTCCATAGGGTCACACAGAGTCGAATATGACTGAAGTGACGTAGCAGGCATGCACACATGTGAGAACAGTTATGCACTTCTGTTTACCATCCCTTTCTGCAGAGTCACCATGCTCCTCTTGGTCCCCCAGATACCCTCTCAAGCCCTGCCCTCCCAGTCATTACCACTTACTACAAGCCACCAGTGACCTTGCAGTCTGACAGGGTCACCCATCAGTCAGTGGCACTTGAACCCAATGGATTCAAGAAGTTCTGAGCCCCTGCTTCCAGACCATCACAGTCTGGAAGGCTGGATACAGCTTTTCCTGAAGCCTCTTTTATTGATACACATAATCATGGATTTGGGCTTCCCTGGTGGCTCAGCAATAAAGAATCCACCTGCCAATACAGGAGACATGGGTTTGATCCCTGGGTCAGGAAGATCCCCTGGAGAAGGGAATGGCAACCCACTGCAGCGTTCTTGCCTGGGAAATCCCAGCCAAGAGGAGGAGGAGCCTGGCGAACTACAGTCCATGGGATTGCAAAGAGTTGCACAGGACTTAGGAACTAAATAACAAACAGTCACGGATTCAGTAGCAGCTTGCCTGCCCCGAGCCTGGCACTGTCCTTTAAATCCCAAAGGGTTTAAAGAATCCTTGAGATGCTTACAGTCCAACAGGAAAGCCAGTCATAACACCAAAACATCATAATGATGGTCAGTGGGTCCTAAATGTTCAGAAAGGCCTAAGCGGGTAAAGAAAGAGGTTCTGGGGAGGTAACACCTGAGTTGAGCTGAAGGTTTACCTTTCTTGTTTCGATGGTTGCTCCAGGGTCCAAAGCCTTTGAGAAGCTCACAGATGATTCAGGGGAGCAGCCTGACACCCCAGTTTAGCAGCACCACCACTGCGCTCCCTTTGGCTCTGAGCCTGACCACGCCAGCTTCCGCCTCCCAGGAGGCCCCCCAGGGCCAACCCAGCCCGGACTTCAGCCATGACCGGCAGCTCAGGTATAGACTCTGTCCCTGTTGGAAAGATACCTGAGACAGTTTTACCCTGTTCATCTCGGCTCTCTGCTGAAGATTGAGGCAGAGTTTAGACAAATAAACTCTAAATCCTCTGCAGTTTTTTTAATTGAACTTTTTATTTTGTATTGGAGTCCCTGGTCGCTCAGCCAGTGAAGAATCTGCCTGCCAATGCAGGAGACCCAGTTTCGGTCCCTGGAGAAGGCAGCGGCAACCCACTCCAGTATTCTTGCCTGGAGAATTCCATAGACAGAGGAGCCTGGCGGGCTATAGCCCATGGGGTCACAAAGAATCAAACACGACTGAGCAGCTAACACTTTTGCTTTTTTCATAAAGCAGATTAACAATGTTGTTATAGTTCTAGGTGGACAGCAAAGGGACTCAGCCATACATAACACATGTGTCTATTCTCCCCCAGACTCCCTCCCCCAGGCTGCCACACAGTAGGTCCTTGTTGGTTATCTATCCTAAATGTAGCCGTGCGTGCATGTCTATCCCCAACTCCCCAACTGTCCCCTCATCCTTCCCCCTGGCAACCATAAGTTTGTTCTCTAAGTCTGTGAGTCTGTTTCTGTCTTATAAATGACTCATTTGTTAATCAGCTCTGCAGTTGACCTCAGCTCATGAAGTGACAGGACAGGGCTGGGGTCTCGAGGCCAGAGGAAGAGCCCTACCACAGCAAGGATCCTCGGGAACAGAGCAGCAGGGATTCCGTGGGGCCAGCCAGAAAGGGCCCAGTGGGGCTCGGCAGGTGCGATTGGCCGGCGGGTCCACAGCTTGGGTACTGATCACAGTCTCCCATCTCTGTCCTCCTCGGCTCTAAGGCTCCTGCTGAGCCAGCCCATCCAGCCCATGATGCCCGGATCCTGTGACGCAAGGCAGCCCTCAGAGGTCGGGAGGACTGGACGGCAAGTCAAGTAGGTGGCCCAGGTTGGGGAGGGGTGGTGCAGAGAGCCACCTTGAGTGGTCTCAGGCCTCAGGGTTTCATCTGTCTGGACCAGCCACACCCCTGCAAATCGGGCACTGCAGGGAGGATCCACATGTGCCCACACCTTTCTGAAGGATTCCTCCCCTTAGCTGTCCTTCCTCCATTTCCTGTGTCAAGAGAGAAAACTTCATGTCAACATTCCAGGCTGAGAATAAGACCTGAAGGAAATAATTCTTTACATGCCAAGTTCATCACTGTCTTCCCATCTGTGTAGGTCTAAGGGGTAACATCCCGGGTCAGCGGAGTCTTACAGAGCCTGGCCCCCTTCCCCAGGGCCCTTGTGCAGCTCCGGCTGGCTGCCCGACGCTGGCAGATTCCTCCACACAATCTTGTTGCTCTGTGGTTCCGAGGATGGGCCCTGAACTGTGACCCTGTGCAGATGTGGGGCCCTCCTGCCCTCCCAGACATGGAGCCTTCTCTCTCTCCTCGCCCCGGGCTCTTCGCTTGCCACCTCCAGTACCAGGGGCAGCTGTGCTGAGCCGATTTCATTACGAGGGACAGACGTTTACTGGAGCCAGAGGCGTGAATCCTTGAAAAGCCATTGGAAAATAGTTCCAAGCCCTTTGAAATAAAGCAGACACCGTGGTCATATAAACACTGGTTTCATTTGCGTCAGAAGTTCACAGGGACAGGGCTAGCTAATGAGGCCCACTGTGCCCAGACGCAGAGGCCTTCCACTCATGCCCTGGCGGCTGCCTGCTTGAAGTCCTTCTTCCTGTGTCCTCCTCCAGTAGTAATAGTCACAGTGATGATTACTGAGCATTCCTGAAGATTGGGGCCCATACCTACATCCATGAAAACCCTACGATGGTGGGGGTGGGCACTGGGGGTGGCGGGAGCTGTACTCTGCAAGGAAACTGCCTTTAAACTCTTGATGATGCTCTCCGTTGCCTGGAGGGGTGCTTTGGGATGTTGGTTTTGGTTTTGGACTGTTTTTTCTAAATGATCCAGATAAGTGGAAACACAGAATCTTGTGACATCACTTTCCAGAGATGTTTCAAATGCAGGAAACTAGGCAAAAACGGAAATTCTTTCCTCTGAAACATCTAAACTATCATTTTTGGTCAACCCAGTAATTTATACCGTCCACATCTCCCCATCCGTCTCCTCCAGACATGACCTAACACTCCGTCTTCTAGGGCAGGTCAGAGTCTGCCTCCCACACACACAGGCCCCTGAAATTTTGGAATCCCCAGTGCCTGTTAGCATAAAACGACCCATGTAGAGATAGAACACTTTTATAAATATAAGTGGACTTCTCCATAGTGTCTTTTTTAAAAAAAGATTTTTTGGTATGTAGACCGTTTTTAACATCTGTATTGAATTTGTTAGAGGATTGTTTCTGTCTCGTGTTTTGGTTTTCTGACTAGGAGGTATGTGGGGTCTTAGCCCCCGAGCCAGCAATGAAACCCGCACCTCCTGCCTTGGAAAGTGAAGTCTTAACCACTGGACTCCCAGGGAAGTCCCCGTATAGTATCTTTAAATATCTATTTCTGGGCTTCCGTGGTGGCTCAGATGGTAAAGAATCTGCCTGCAATGCAGGAGACCTGGGTTTGATCCCTGGGTCGGGAAGATCCCCTGGAGAAGGGAATGGCTTACCCACTCCAATTTTCTTGCCTGGAGAATCCCATGGACAGAGGAGCCTGGTGGGCCATGGTCCATGGGGTCACAGAGAGTCTGACACGCCTGAGTGGCTAACACTTTCGATTTCTTTCCTGGTCTGGACTCCACCAGAGTTCTCCCAAATGACATTCCCCTTGTTACTTGGCCATTATCATCAAGTACTCTTTCTTTAAAAAAAAAAAAATGTATATTCTATATAACATAAAATTTCCCATTTTAGCTCTATTTACGTGTACAATGCAGTAGCATAAGTATATCCACGTTTTTGAGCAACCATCACCACCGTCCATCTCCAGAACTGTTTCATCTCAAATTGAAGCTGTGTCCCCATTAAACCCTAATTTCCTATTTGCTCTGCCCCCAGCCTTCTGCTTTTTGTCTCTTATCAATTTGTCTTCTCTTGGTATCTCATCTAAGTGGACTCATATAGTATTTGTATTTTGTGATGGGCTTATTTCTCTTGGTGTAATGTCTTTGAGGCTCGCCCATGGTGTAACCTGTATCAAAATCTCCTTGCTTTCTAAAGCTGAATGATACTCCACTGTCTGTATACACTGCCCCTTGTTTATCTATCTTCTATCAATGAACATGGGGTTGCTTCCAGTTTTTCGCTATTGTAAATAATGCTTCTACGACCATGGATGTACAAGTAACTGTTTCCATCCCCTACTTTCACTTCTCTGGGGCATATAGCCAAAAGTAGAATTGCTGAATCACATGGAATGCTAAGTTTAACTTTTTGAGGAAATTTCGCACTGTTTTGCACAGCAGTTACACCATTTTACCCTCCCACCAACAGGGCACAAGAGTTCCAATTTCTCCACATCCTCAACGGTAATTGTTATGTACAATATTTTTTCATGAATAGTATCGTAATGAAATGATACTTCATTTTGATTTCTTTTTTCTGTGACTGTGCTGGGTCTTTCTCACTGCATGGGGGCTTTCTTTAGTTTTGGTGAGCAGTGGAGACTCTTTGCTGCAGTGCCAGGGCCTCTCATGGTGGTGGCTGCTCTTGTGGCAGAGCACGGGGCACTAGGCTCACAGACTCAACGGCAACAGGCGGGCTCACGGATATGAGGGCTCAGCTTTAGCAGCAAACAGCCTCTGGAGGGGTGGTGCTCTGGAGTGCTTTCAGTTCAGTTCAGTCCCTCAGTCTTGTCGGACTCTCTGAGACACCATGGACCACAGCACGCCAGGCCTCCCTGTCCATCACCAATTCCTGGAGCTTACTCAAGCTCAGGTCCATTGAGTCAGTGATGCCATCCAACCATCTCATCCTCTGACATCCCCTTCTCCTCCTGCCCTCAATCTTTCCCAGCATCAGGGTCTTTTCCAGTGTATCAGCCCTTCACATCAGGTGGCCAAAGTATTGGAGCTTCAGTTTCAGCATCAGTCCTTACAATGAGTAATCAGGTTTGATTTACTTTAGGATGGACTGGTTGGATCTCCTTGCAGTCCAAGGGACTCTGAAGGGTCTTTTCNGTGTATCAGCCCTTCACATCAGGTGGCCAAAGTATTGGAGCTTCAGTTTCAGCATCAGTCCTTACAATGAGTAATCAGGTTTGATTTACTTTAGGATGGACTGGTTGGATCTCCTTGCAGTCCAAGGGACTCTGAAGGGTCTTTTCTGACACCACAGCTCAAAAGCATAATCTTCAGCCCTCAGTTTCTTTACGGTCCAACTCTCACATCCGTACATGACCACAGGAAAAACCATAGCCTTGACTAGACGGACCTTAGTCGGCAAAGTGACGTCTCTGCTTTTGAATATACTGTCTAGGTGGGTCATAACTTTTCTTCCAAGGAGTAAGCGTCTTCTAATTTCATGGCTGCAGTCACCATNTATCAGATCGAGGCCCTTAAATCTATTTCTCACTTCCACTGTATAATCATAAGGGATTTGATTTAGGTCTTGGTATCTCTAATTTTCATGAAGAGATCTCTAGTCTTTCCCATTCTGTTATTTTCCTCTATTTCTTTCCACTGATCACTGAGGAAGGCTTTCTTATCTCTCCTTGCAATTCTCTGGAATTCTGCATTCAAATGGGTATATCTTCCCTTTTGTCTTTTGCTTTTCACCTATCTTCTTTTCACAGCTATTTGTAAGGCCTCCTCAGACAGCCAGTTTCCTTTTATGCATTGCTTTTTCTTGGAGATGGTCTTGCTCTCTGTCTCCTATACAATGTCATGAACCTCCATCCATAGTTCATCAGGCACTCTGTCTATCAGATCTCGTCCTTTAAATCTATTTCTCACTTACACTATATAATCATAAGGGATTTGATTTAGGTCATAACTGAATGGTCTAGGGGTTTTCCCTACTTTCTTCAATTGGGGCATAGGCTTGGATTATTGTGATATTGAATAGTTTGCCTTGGAAACAAACAGAGATTATTCTGTCATTTTTTAGATTATACCCAAGTACTGCATTTCAGACTTTCTTGTTGACTATGAGGGCTACTCCATTTCTTCTAAGGGGTTCTTGCCCACAATAGTAGATATAATGGTCATCTGAATTAAATTCGCTCATTCNTTCTGTCATTTTTTAGATTATACCCAAGTACTGCATTTCAGACTTTCTTGTTGACTATGAGGGCTACTCCATTTCTTCTAAGGGGTTCTTGCCCACAATAGTAGATATAATGGTCATCTGAATTAAATTCGCTCATTCCATTTTCTTTCACTGATTCCTAAAATGTTGATGTTCACTCTTGCCATCTCCTGTTTGACCACTTCCAATTTACCCTGATTCATGGACCTAACATTCCAGGTTTCTATGCAATATTGCTCTTTACAGCACTGAACTTTACTTCCATCACCAGTCACATCCATAAGGGGGCACTGTTTTTGCTTTGGCTTCATCTCTTCATTGTTTCTGGACTTATTTCTCTACTCTTCTCCAGTAGTATATTGGGCATCTACCAACCTGGAGAGTTCACCTTTCAGTGTATGTCTTTTTGCCTTTTCATCCTGGCTTCATGGAGATCTCAAGGCAAGAATACTGAAGTGATTTGCCATTCCTTTCTCCAGTGGACCACCTTTTGTCAGAAAACTCCACCATGACCAGTTGTCTTGGGTGGCCCTACACAGCATGGCTCACAGTTTCATTGAGTTAGACAAGGCTGTGATCCATGTGATCAGTTTGGTTAGTTTTCTGTGATTATGATTTTCATTCTGTCTGCCCTCTGATGGATGAGACTAAGAGGCTTGTTGAAGCTTCCTGATGGGAGGGCCTGGCTGTGGGAGAATCAGGGTCTTGCTCTGATGGTGTTATGCCCAAGTCGCGAAATCTCCCAGTCACCACCAGGGAGCCGATAACCGATGCAGAAGCAAGAGCATTACCAAGCTCGAGCTGGGGCTCCCACCGACATCGATGCAGCGGCTACAGGGAGGAGCCCTGGGTTTTGGATTACATTGCTTATATAGGGAGTATACATGGAAAAAAAGGATTTCTAGGTAGGGGAACGTCTGATTGGTCACTTTATTTAGAAGCCTTGTGTGTTGGTTCTTGATTGGTCCCTATTGTCTAGGTAGACCACAAGTTCCTGAGCCTTAAGTCAGGAGATTTTGGTCTGGGGTCCGATTGGCTCATGGGCAGTGGGGTGAGGTCAGGGGATTTCCAAAGGCTCTTTTCCTGGAACCTTACAAAATGGAGTTTTTCTGTTAACAAAATGGAGTAGCTTAGATTCTTCAATGGGTAAGGCCATGCTCAGTAAATCTTTAATCCAATTTTCTGTTGATGGGCAGGGCTGGCGCTTCAACTGAACCCAAGTCCCTTTCTCTTTGGCTTCCTTCTTTTTCTGATCATTTTCTTTCTTCACACATTTCAGGAAGCTATCTAGGCTCTTAGAGTGCTTAATATGCTCAGTACACACATCAGTTCTCTTGGCAAGAATCTTGCCCTTAGCTTGTTTGTTTACAGTGATGCCAACAGCATGCTGGGTAACACTGTTGACTCTCCCAGCTTTGCCACGGTAACATTTGTGGGGATTAGTTTGCCCCATGGCATGTGGTATGACCAGGGACTGAACCCTTGTTTCCTGCATTGGCAGGCAGATTCTTATCCACTGTGCCATCAGGGAAGTCCTCATTTGGTTTTGATTTGCATTTCCCTAATAACTCTTTTCACGTGCTTATTGGCCAATTATACCTTTTCTTTCCAGGATGTCTACTCAAACCTTTTGCCGATTTTTTAACCAGGTTATTTGCATTGGTTGTGGTGGTGAGTTGCAGAAATTGTATTTATATACAGCTGGGTATCAACCTCTTATCAGATATAGGACTTGCAAAGATTTTTCTGGCAGCTTTTTTTTTTCATTTCCAGCAGTGTTTTCACTGCACAGATAGAGTGATGCTCACAAGGTTTTAGCTGTGATAAAGTCCTGTCTGTCTGTTTTTCCTCTTGTCATCTGTGTCTTCGGTGTCATGTCAATAGTTTTTATAAAGGTCTTTCTTCTGTGTGTCACCAAACAGGTATCCGCAGAGCCAGGCCGTGTTTCAGAACCTGGATGTGCACACCACCACCAGCAACGCCGCCACCCCTGTCCTGCTGATGGGGCTGCAGCCCAGCTTCCCCACCTCCCAGCCGTCACCCCTGAAGCCTGCACAGGCCCAGCTGCAGCCTCCACACTTTCTTCAGGTGGGGCTGGGCCTTGCCTGGGGATGGGGAGACAGGGCCGAGCCCCCAGCCCAGGCCTGATGGGCCCTTCCTTCCGTTCTGGGCTTTCAACAGGGTTCTAGGTGTCAGTATAGAAATAAGACTCAGACAGATTCATATTTGAAACTTCATTATTTCTAACGTTTATCATGCTTCAAGTTGACAAAGTCTGTGTATATGCAGTGTGAGAAGCTTAGAAGCAGCTCTTTGGCCTCTTGTCGTTATGCGCTAAGAAGGTCCATTTTTTAAAAAGCAATTTTTATTATGGTGTCTACACTTTCTTAGAGCAAATATCATACACTGACTGCCATGTTTGTTGGGCTTGTTAGTGTGTTTATGTGCAATATCTCATACAAGTAGAAAATTACATTAGGTTTAAAGGTTCGTCAAACTTCCTTTAAATGAATGAGATAACATTGCATGAATTTGAGGCTTTCCCAGAAAATCTGGGGCATGTTTCCTTGTGGACACTTCTCTTTTTTTAACATTTTATTTTATATTGGAGCAAAGCTGATTAACAGTGTTGTGATAGTTTCAGGTGGACAGCAAAGGGACTCAGCCACACATATCCATGCATCCATTCTTCCCCAAACTCCTACCGCATCCAGGCTGCCACTAACAATGAGCAGAGTCTCCTGTGCTATACAGTAGGACCTTGTTGGATATCCATTTAAAATGCAGCAGTGTGTACATGTCCATCCTTAACTCCCTAACGATCCCTTCTCTCCCTTCGTCCCCCCTGGGGACCATAAGTTCCTTCTCTTTCAAGTCTGTGAGTCTGTTTCTGTTTTGTAAATAAGTTAATTTGTATAATTTCTTTTTAGATTCCACGCATAACAGATGTCATACACTATTTCTCCTTCTCTGACTATCTTCACTCAGTATGACAATCTCTAGGTCCATCCATGTTGCTGCAAATGGCATTATTTCATTCTTTCTAATGGCTGAGTAATATTCCATTGTATATACGTAATCTTCTGACTTTAAGCAAGTGCCACATGCACTGGAAGGAAGGGGTGTGAGCCAGTGGCTGGGGGTTCAGATGGGACAGAAGCGTCTGCTCAGGGTCTGGCCTTCCCTCCCACATATGCCCATGTGCCCCTTCCTGTCCAATGGGGCCTCCTCCACAGCCTCAAGCCCCTACCACAAGGCACAGTGTAGCTTTTGCTCCCCCACCCCCACCTGCCCCACTTGGGCATCCTCGGAGCCATAGGTGAATGTGCAGGGTGACCAAGATGCAGAGTCCTCCTCGAATTCTAGATTGTAATTGAATTTCAAGGCGGCTAAACCAGCTATGGCATAGTTTTCAGCTCTCCCTGACACCACGTCTTAGTGGGAGTTAACTCTGGACCTCAGCCTTGCTCCCTGGTCAGCTTGCAGGACCCTGGAGTGATCTGGGACAGGAACTGATGAGGGGAGGAGGAAGGGAGAAGTCAGGGGGAAAGCTAGAGGCTGCCCATCTATCTGTTCCTTTGTTGGGAGCCACCAGCGTGCTTGCAGGTGCCTGTTCCACCCAGATGCAGGGCTAAGGGTGCAAGGAGCACTCAGGGACCTGAGTGCAGGGGGACAGGGGGCATCACAGAGAGCTGCCAGGCCTGGGTCAGTGTCAGTGGAGCACTGGGGCTGGGGGGCCAAGGTCAAAAAAGGATGAGGCGTGGGGACGGAAACACTCCAAGTGTGGATGGCTGAGTGTGAGGTGTGGGGGGACAACGTTTCAACAACAGAGGCAGCCTGAGCCGAGGTAGAGGGGCAGATGTGCCTTGCACAGCTTTGGAAACAGGGTGGACCGGGTTCCTTGGAGGGGAGATTTCATGGCTGGGAGTAGTGCAAGTTGAGACTGAAGGTTCCAGAGTTAATGTCTGACCAGTTGAAGTTGTTGCATCTGTTGTTCAGTCGTGTCTGACTCTTTGAGGCTCTGTGGACTGTAGCCCCCACCCCAGGCTCCTCCATCCATGGGATTCTCCAGGCTGCGAGGATACTGGACTGGGTTGCCATGCCCTTCTCCAGGGGATCTTCCCAACCCAGGGATTGAACCCAGGTCTCCTGCACTGCAGGTGTATTCTTGACCATCTGAGTCACCAGGAAAACTCAGTGAGTTTCTGAGCTTCAAATTAGGATGATTCATGGCAGATGGCAGTATTTGGAAGTGATTCTGGAAATTGGGACCACCAGTGAAAAGTATGTGGACTGCAGGCCTGTTTGGATGCTGTGTGGGCAATGACATACATGTGGTGTCAGGTTCAAGGATCCAATACCACACAGGCTAGTGGGGCCTCCTGTGCATGTGCTCAAGAAACCATTTCCTGCAGCCTAGGCCCCCGGCCACCAGGCCAGGAGGAACCCCTACTGCTGGCTGGAGAGCTGGGCTTCGTTTCCCCCAGGTCTTCAGGCAGGGGAGGAAGACCCTTCAATCTGAGGACTGCATCACCGCCCCAGCCATTTAGGAAAAGAGTCCCTGAACCCCAGAACCTTCCCTGGAGCTGGTTCCTTTCTTTCCAGGTGCAGGTGCCAACCTCTCTGCACAGTGAGCAGCAGGACTCCCTCCTTCTCTCCACCTACTCGCAACAGCCAGGGACCCTGGGCTACCCAACACCGGGGCCCGCGCGCCCAGCCCGAAGGGTCAGCAGCCTGTCTGAGTCCTCAGGCCTCCAGCAGCCACCCCGGTAGTGGCCGGGCACCTCGGTTGGGTCACATCAGCTTTAACCAATGGACGGACGAGGGGGCGGGTGGCCAAGGACTTGGGGAGAAGAGTTTAAAGGACACCCCAACTTCCATGCATGCCGCATCCATTTCAGAGCTCCTGGGTGGTGACCATGTCCGAGGGTGGCAGCTAGCATGGACATGAGTGAGCAGGGAAGCCGGCCCTGTTTCCTCTTTCCCTGTGCTTCAGAGCCACACTCTGCAACTGTACCCGGAAGGACCGACCGCGGTCCCCAGCTGAGCACATCAGTGCATCACTCTGTTCAGCTTAGAGACAGAGGTCTCTGCTGGATCACCCCTCCCCCGAGTGTGGACCAGCCTGCGCCACGTGCGCATGTGGTCATTGGCCTTCTCCCTCCGGACCCTCTTTCTTCAGAGAAGCACCTGGTCAGCAATGTGTTGAAAGGAGAGATGATTTTTTTTTCTCATTATTTTTAGATGATCATTTCTGTCTTAATTTGCACAGCTGCACAAGGAGATAACTTAGGCACTTTCCTTTTTTTTTTTTTTTTT
>SJYV01053126.1:662867-777107 GCA_006410875.1 Neotragus pygmaeus
CACTTCTCTTTTTTTAACATTTTATTTTATATTGGAGCAAAGCTGATTAACAGTGTTGTGATAGTTTCAGGTGGACAGCAAAGGGACTCAGCCACACATATCCATGCATCCATTCTTCCCCAAACTCCTACCGCATCCAGGCTGCCACTAACAATGAGCAGAGTCTCCTGTGCTATACAGTAGGACCTTGTTGGATATCCATTTAAAATGCAGCAGTGTGTACATGTCCATCCTTAACTCCCTAACGATCCCTTCTCTCCCTTCGTCCCCCCTGGGGACCATAAGTTCCTTCTCTTTCAAGTCTGTGAGTCTGTTTCTGTTTTGTAAATAAGTTAATTTGTATAATTTCTTTTTAGATTCCACGCATAACAGATGTCATACACTATTTCTCCTTCTCTGACTATCTTCACTCAGTATGACAATCTCTAGGTCCATCCATGTTGCTGCAAATGGCATTATTTCATTCTTTCTAATGGCTGAGTAATATTCCATTGTATATACGTAATCTTCTGACTTTAAGCAAGTGCCACATGCACTGGAAGGAAGGGGTGTGAGCCAGTGGCTGGGGGTTCAGATGGGACAGAAGCGTCTGCTCAGGGTCTGGCCTTCCCTCCCACATATGCCCATGTGCCCCTTCCTGTCCAATGGGGCCTCCTCCACAGCCTCAAGCCCCTACCACAAGGCACAGTGTAGCTTTTGCTCCCCCACCCCCACCTGCCCCACTTGGGCATCCTCGGAGCCATAGGTGAATGTGCAGGGTGACCAAGATGCAGAGTCCTCCTCGAATTCTAGATTGTAATTGAATTTCAAGGCGGCTAAACCAGCTATGGCATAGTTTTCAGCTCTCCCTGACACCACGTCTTAGTGGGAGTTAACTCTGGACCTCAGCCTTGCTCCCTGGTCAGCTTGCAGGACCCTGGAGTGATCTGGGACAGGAACTGATGAGGGGAGGAGGAAGGGAGAAGTCAGGGGGAAAGCTAGAGGCTGCCCATCTATCTGTTCCTTTGTTGGGAGCCACCAGCGTGCTTGCAGGTGCCTGTTCCACCCAGATGCAGGGCTAAGGGTGCAAGGAGCACTCAGGGACCTGAGTGCAGGGGGACAGGGGGCATCACAGAGAGCTGCCAGGCCTGGGTCAGTGTCAGTGGAGCACTGGGGCTGGGGGGCCAAGGTCAAAAAAGGATGAGGCGTGGGGACGGAAACACTCCAAGTGTGGATGGCTGAGTGTGAGGTGTGGGGGGACAACGTTTCAACAACAGAGGCAGCCTGAGCCGAGGTAGAGGGGCAGATGTGCCTTGCACAGCTTTGGAAACAGGGTGGACCGGGTTCCTTGGAGGGGAGATTTCATGGCTGGGAGTAGTGCAAGTTGAGACTGAAGGTTCCAGAGTTAATGTCTGACCAGTTGAAGTTGTTGCATCTGTTGTTCAGTCGTGTCTGACTCTTTGAGGCTCTGTGGACTGTAGCCCCCACCCCAGGCTCCTCCATCCATGGGATTCTCCAGGCTGCGAGGATACTGGACTGGGTTGCCATGCCCTTCTCCAGGGGATCTTCCCAACCCAGGGATTGAACCCAGGTCTCCTGCACTGCAGGTGTATTCTTGACCATCTGAGTCACCAGGAAAACTCAGTGAGTTTCTGAGCTTCAAATTAGGATGATTCATGGCAGATGGCAGTATTTGGAAGTGATTCTGGAAATTGGGACCACCAGTGAAAAGTATGTGGACTGCAGGCCTGTTTGGATGCTGTGTGGGCAATGACATACATGTGGTGTCAGGTTCAAGGATCCAATACCACACAGGCTAGTGGGGCCTCCTGTGCATGTGCTCAAGAAACCATTTCCTGCAGCCTAGGCCCCCGGCCACCAGGCCAGGAGGAACCCCTACTGCTGGCTGGAGAGCTGGGCTTCGTTTCCCCCAGGTCTTCAGGCAGGGGAGGAAGACCCTTCAATCTGAGGACTGCATCACCGCCCCAGCCATTTAGGAAAAGAGTCCCTGAACCCCAGAACCTTCCCTGGAGCTGGTTCCTTTCTTTCCAGGTGCAGGTGCCAACCTCTCTGCACAGTGAGCAGCAGGACTCCCTCCTTCTCTCCACCTACTCGCAACAGCCAGGGACCCTGGGCTACCCAACACCGGGGCCCGCGCGCCCAGCCCGAAGGGTCAGCAGCCTGTCTGAGTCCTCAGGCCTCCAGCAGCCACCCCGGTAGTGGCCGGGCACCTCGGTTGGGTCACATCAGCTTTAACCAATGGACGGACGAGGGGGCGGGTGGCCAAGGACTTGGGGAGAAGAGTTTAAAGGACACCCCAACTTCCATGCATGCCGCATCCATTTCAGAGCTCCTGGGTGGTGACCATGTCCGAGGGTGGCAGCTAGCATGGACATGAGTGAGCAGGGAAGCCGGCCCTGTTTCCTCTTTCCCTGTGCTTCAGAGCCACACTCTGCAACTGTACCCGGAAGGACCGACCGCGGTCCCCAGCTGAGCACATCAGTGCATCACTCTGTTCAGCTTAGAGACAGAGGTCTCTGCTGGATCACCCCTCCCCCGAGTGTGGACCAGCCTGCGCCACGTGCGCATGTGGTCATTGGCCTTCTCCCTCCGGACCCTCTTTCTTCAGAGAAGCACCTGGTCAGCAATGTGTTGAAAGGAGAGATGATTTTTTTTTCTCATTATTTTTAGATGATCATTTCTGTCTTAATTTGCACAGCTGCACAAGGAGATAACTTAGGCACTTTCCTTTTTTTTTTTTTTTTTAAATCAAGTCTCCTGACTTCACGAGGAGACCCCGGTAACAAAAGCAGCCCACCAATCAGAAAGCAAAGCTGGGCATTATTAACCAGACTGCAGCCCCTCACCTCCCACCCTCCCGCCTAAACCCTAATGGAATGAGATTCTTCTCCCCACACCGTTCTGGTGATTGGCTTTTTTTTTTTTTCTCTTATCCTGAATGTAACACTGGACTGTTTCCTGTTGACCTCCGGGTGATTTCGACTATAAAGGTGGACTCAACGCAAAGTACAATCCTGCAGGAGACGTTCTGGGATTCCGACAGGACTCGAGGATATGAAAGGGAAGGTTTTACAGGCCAGGCAGGACCCCAGGAAACCCCCCTCCCCCCATGCTGACCCTCGGTGTGAGGATGCCGAAGCTTTCTACACATCTTTCCTGACCGAGACCCAGGAGTGGATTTTCCTTTTCAAAAATGCACTTTGCTTTTTTTGTATGTTTTGTTGAGATGTTTCTAAAGAGAAGATTTTATGTAATTATAAGACGAAGTGTAGTGAATTGTACAGCCGTTGTAATAAGGACCTATTTCTATATAAAATAAAATTGTATGGATTCTGTGTAAATTATTTTGTATCTGAGACACCAGTTCCTTTCCCAAAATATAAAAGGATAAAAGTTTTCTTGTGTATTTCTGTGAGTGGACATTTTGTAATAAATTAACAAATTTGTATAATTTCCTTTTGAGGCAGTTTCTGTACCTTGTTCTTGATGCATTCATACCTCTCTTCATCCGTAAACTTTTTTTTTTTAATTTCAACATGTTTCTAAGGATAATCAAAAATGCAGAAAAGGTGGAAGCAAGCAACCAATAATCTGGGTAATGGCCTTAGGTTTTTTGAGCTCACATGCATCTCAGCCTGTTGGGATCCTGATCTTTATTTTAAAGACTGTGCCAGAAGAAATCAATGGTTCTTTTAGAAATGATAGCAAAACAAACGGACAAAACCAGAAAAAGTTCCTGGAAATATCTCTAACTTAAGAGACATGGGTAATCCATAGAGATGACCAAGCCATTATCCATAGAAGCAGGTATAGCCCATAATTAAACTCCCCTGGGCTAGGGTTCCATGGCCTCTTGCTTGCCAGCACTTATGTAGCAGTGATGCACCCAGAGTTTGTGTGTCTGTGTGCGAGACCTGTGCACACACCATGTGGATAGGGGAGATACAGCAGACGGCACCCCCTTTTCCACGAGGCTTCAGCACGCTGGCATGAGGGTGCCCTGGCACAGTGAGACTGAGAATCACTGAGATGGCAACGCTCAGCAGAGCACGGGCCCAAGAGAACCAAGTTCCCCTCCTTGTTCCATCACTGGAGCTCTGTGTTTCTACTTGCTTCCCTGTAAAAGAGAAAATCCCTCTCCATTCTCTGGCCAGGATCAGTTTTCAATGGCCTAAGAGGCTGCCAAGTAAATACATCAAAAGGAGTTTTAATTATTCACACAATTGTGATATGAATTACATGAAAAAAAGGTAAGTCTAAATATTTTGTGTATCTTAGGATCATTTATTCTCAGGAATCCAAAATGGACCCTTTTTAAAACAAAAATTCTGTGTGGCAGTAGATTACCTATTTTGTAATCTAACTGGTAAATTCAAAGGTTTCCAGATCGGATATTTCTGTAAAAGAATTTGTATTTTAATTGGCTGTCAGAATCTGCACTTTTAAATAGAACAAATTTTTAATGGAAACAGCATATTTGTTGTGGTAGGATTTTCCAGCTGGAAGTCATTAGAAGAGGGTGGACTATGTCACACTGCTAAATTAATTTAGTATTGCTTAAACTTTACACATGTTCACAGTCTGGGTAAACTCAGAAAACTCTTATTGAGTACATTTCTTTAAACCCACATAATATCAGGGGAAGTTTAATCCTTAAACTTTTGATTCATTTAATTGTGCTGATTAAAAGACTGTTTTGCAAATTTGTCATGACCTTTCTATTTAGAAACTATAAAATCTTGGCTCATGAGAAGTGACTGAAATATGAACTCTGAAATATACTGAGCTTTAGAATATTTTAAACTAACTCCACTAAAATGTAGTATCTTGTCTCTAACAGCAACTAATGCCCATTAAATTAGGGTTTTGTTTGTTTGTTTATCCAATGGCATATCACAATACGGTGAACTGGTCAACTGTGGGAAGGTGCTAAGCCGTGATATGTTGGACTCTGGCTGAATTATCTGGTAAAATGTGGGTGTTCAGTAAAAAAATCGCCTAAGTTTCTCCCTTCACTTTATGTGAAGCCTGCAGGTTTTAAAGTCAGCCCTTAGTAACCGAGACAAACAACAAATCTGAGTCTTCCAGAGTAATGGCATGTGTGGCTTTTTGGATACACACGTATGAACTTCATACAATGCCTATGTGCAATAGTACAAACAACAGCATACTTCTGTAAGCATGACATGGTTTACTGAATGGCTGAAATACACAGCCTTGTGGCATCTGTGAAGCACCTTTATTTTTCCAGGGGGTGGAAAAAAAAACTCATTAGAAAAAAGGAAAACCTTCTCTAGGATTTTTTGTCTATCCAGCCAATGTCTAGCTATGGGAGAAGCAGGATAACCCATCAGCGCATTCAGTAAAATACGTGCCTTAAAATATATACTCCAACTTGGGTAACCACTTGATATGCACGTAAAATGTCCTGAATTTAATGTAGTTTAATCCTTTAAAATCATCTGCCCCTCCCAATGTCCCCATCTCTTTCAGTGTAGCCATGACCTGACCCATCCAGACAAACTGAAAAACTTTCTCCTCCATGCTGGTAAGTCCATTTCTGTCAGAGAGGATTTGGGACATGGAAAGATAGTCACCACTAACCGTACGCCATTTAATGTCCAACTTACTAATTTATGGGGCTTCCCTGGTGGCTCAGACTGTAAAGAATCTGCCTGTCGGATCCCCTGGGGAAGGGAATGGCTACCCACTTCAGTATTCTTGCCTAGAGAATCCCATGGACAGAAGAGCCTGGCAGGCTACAGTCCATGGGTTTGCAGAGTTGGACTAAAGGAACTAATACTTTCACTTCAACATTTCCCTCATTAATCATATGCTACTTAAACAACAAATCAATATTTAGGAATTTACAAAAAAAAATTTACCTAATGATGAAAAGAGATTAGATATTAAAACTTGTTATTACAGTAAAGTCTTGTCTGATACCGATTTCTTAAAAGTTGTACAAGGACCCACAAAGCATAATGAAACTAAGTATCTTTACATCAAAACTAGTTGCAAAATATGACTATCAAAGAGCTAACTTGTGTTTTACTCCAGGCTCATCCTAACACCTTCTGAGTGCTCCAGTTTTTGTTTCTTCTTTCCTGATTGGAGAATTCTTTACAATTCTCATTATTTTTTTTTAACTTTTAATTTTATATTGGAGCAGAGCTGATTAAAAGTATTGTGATAGTTTCAGGCAGACAGCAAAGGGGCTTAGCCATATATGTAAGTGCTCCAGTTTTAACATACTATTCTAGGGTTTCAATAACTCAATCCTCAAAATTTTTACATCCTTCCTAGGTTGAAAGATTTTTACCATGCCCTTGCCCCTCCAGAAGAGAATGTAGTCTCTGATCAGCAGATAGAAGGTCCAGAGTTCTGAACCCGTGGGTTTGGCATGCGGACCCGGGACTTGGCCATTAAGTCTGTCGACTCACACCTGACCTCCTGGCATCAGGTTCTTCCCTTTTTATTTTCAAGGTACCTACTTTACACCAGGTGTTGACTAAAAGCGCTGCTTTCATTGCTGTTATTGAGTCATTCTGTTGTGATAGAGCTAAAAACATATTTAAGGTCACGAAATCACACTGATTTCTCCAATATAATAGACTGCACACAGTATTTTACTGTCCCTTTTAAAGGTGATTTTATCAACTACTGTCTCCTAAATTGACATTTCATATAGTCAGTTACAAACTAGCGCTTTTAATTTCGAAACACTTCTTGTGCAAACCCACCTCTGCTCTGCCTCCCTCGTCGCCCCTCGCCTAGGCCCCTCTGCATCTCTGCAGCTAGCTGATCGCCGCCGCGGGGAAAGGCTCCCCGCTCCCTCCAGGCCGGCAGGCGCGTAGGTTATCTGCGGGCTGCCAACCAGGCTCACAAGTTCAGGCAATGCTGGCCGAATCACTGAGTGAGTGGGCGAAANGCATCTCTGCAGCTAGCTGATCGCCGCCGCGGGGAAAGGCTCCCCGCTCCCTCCAGGCCGGCAGGCGCGTAGGTTATCTGCGGGCTGCCAACCAGGCTCACAAGTTCAGGCAATGCTGGCCGAATCACTGAGTGAGTGGGCGAAACAGAAGGGCATCTTCTCTGCCTACCCTGTCCCTGTCCACCTGGAGACCAGGTTCCCATTTTCTCTGAAGACTTAAACTCGAACCGCAAGCCCCGCCCACCCTCGCTCGCTCGCAGGAGGTGGAGACCGGCTACAGGAACCTGCGAGGAAAAGCGCGACACCCGAGGCCCCGCCCCAGAGGTTCACGCCTTTTCCCCCCGGCGCGCGCTGCTTGCGTCACAGCAGCGCCTCTTCCTTCCCCCGCCTCCAGGTAACCCGGAAGTTGTACTTGCTTTCCTTCTCCCACAATCCCTCGCGCTCTTCCTTTCCAACCCCGGCCCTGCAGGGTGAGTATGGCTACTGAGTCTCGTCTGCAGTAATCCGGCGCCATCCTCTACCTGGATTGTGCTGACCAGGCTTGCAGGCTCTGTCCTGAGCTGGCGTGGGACTCCGCGTCCCCGGCGCACGGGAATCTACGCTGCATTTAAGGGCCCCCGGAGCCTGAAAGAGGCTAGACTTGGGGGAACCCGAGCTGCAGGGGTTTCCGGGGCGGGGGCACTTAAGGGATACGGATACTTGGGCCGTTGGGTAGCCGGCTTGTCTCTACCCTGACCTGGGGCTTCAGGGACCAGGCCGGACTTTCTGTCCCCGGAAACCGTACTGAGGGCGGCTGCGTGAGGCCGGGCCGGGAGGGAGGGCTTCACTTAGGTTTGAGGCACTCGCCCTGAGCTGCTTTGTCGCCTAGGTTTGTTTAGATGGCTCCCGCAAAGAAGGGCGGCGAGAAGAAGAAGGGCCGGTCCGCCATCAACGAGGTGGTGACAAGAGAATACACCATCAACATCCACAAGCGCATCCATGGAGTGTGAGTACCCCTGCGGCCTGCCGCTGGCTCTGCTGTTGGTGGCTCCTGAAATCACGGTCTGGTGGTCCCTGAGTCTGTCTAGCCTGAAGGCGGGGTGGGCCGGAAATGACGCATTAATGCTGCGAAAATTCAAGTATATTCCCATGCACCCTGTTTAAGCTTTATAGGGTTTAAAGGGAAATGCCTCAGAGGTTGATACCTAGAAACGGGAGGTAAAACGGTAAGGTTTCTGGGAGAGCCAACTTGGGGAGATAGAGAGGTGATTAAACCATTACCCCTTTGCTTTGTCGTTGAACAAAACCCTGGCAGGCCTGAGGGTTGTGCAGGAGGGAACGCTGATGTGTCTAGGTCCTTGTAGTCAAGTTGACTAGTTAATTGAAGCCGGACCGGCCAAAAATATGAACGCTGTGATGCAGTTTCTTTAGTTCCCTGACCCACACAGATGGGTACTGACACTGGGAAAGTCGTAATGCTGAGAGTGAAACCGTTGTAGAGAGCAGGAAAGGATGTATCGGTGGAGTTGTTTGCTGGGCGGACACCTGGAGGTTGTGCCTCGGTGATAAACAGGAATATTGGGGGTGATTTCCAACTTTGGGGTTCTTAGTGTTGGTCTCTGGAAGTTTGGTTGTAGTGCCTTTCTTCTCTTTTCTGCACATGGTGCTGACTAGTGATACTGGAGACTGCATCTTTTCTTGAATGCTGCTGTTTGGAGTTTTTTTAACAGCAAACATTGCCCTGCAAAAATTTCTTGACTGGCTTGGTCGGTCTGTGCTGTATCTGGACAGCTGATTCTGTGAGGAACCTACATGTGGCAGTGACCCCTACATGTGGCCTGGCACTTCCGGCCAGGTGTTGATCATGTGTGAGCCAGGCAGTATTGTGTATGTGGAGTCTTTCCGTTTGGGGCGTGGTGGATTCATGTGGGGAGCACATTGAGCACATAAGTGTGTCTTGGGGTCTGTGGGTTCAACAGGAAACCGAAAGATCCTGCCCTCGTAGCTTAGGAGGGAGGAGGTAAACAAGCATCCAGAGAGAAAAGGGTGAAGAGTTTGTCCTAGGGTGATGTTTTGCAGGCCACACAAGTTAACCAGACCTTAGAAGAGTGGGTGTGAGCCATTGCAGGTGATGAGGTTTTCAGGCATTTTTGTTACAAAAGCCGTAAGTGAAGACCTTCACAGTACTAAATGAATGGATTTTTGGTTCCCGATGGGCAACAATTGGCAGTTCTTTGTTCATTCATTTCACTGCCTAGGATTTCACATTCTTGTGTTTTTCTTGCCTCTGCAGCTGCTTCTCTTTGATCTGTTTCTCCTCACATCCCATCCTCTTAATATTGAGTTCAGGACTCAGCCCTTCTCTAACTGTGCTTGGTAATAGCAACTAGTTTTAGGGCCTCGTATGTCCAGCTGCTGTTAAGATGCATACTTGTTTTTTAATAGGCATTTCAAATTTTACATAACCCTGAGCCAAACTCCCTGTGTCCATGCTGCCCCCACACACTTTCCAGGCTCCCTGCAGCCTTCCCTTTTCGTTGGCAAGGAAGCATGTCCTTGGGTCTGCCTTCCTCAGCCTGAGTACACTGGTCCCACCACCAAGGAAACAAGAACTGTTTCCTTGATGGGCTCCTGGTTCCCTCCTCCNTGCTGCCCCCACACACTTTCCAGGCTCCCTGCAGCCTTCCCTTTTCGTTGGCAAGGAAGCATGTCCTTGGGTCTGCCTTCCTCAGCCTGAGTACACTGGTCCCACCACCAAGGAAACAAGAACTGTTTCCTTGATGGGCTCCTGGTTCCCTCCTCCACTCCAAACAACTGGGCTGCTCTCAGACCCTCCAGTGGCTTACCACCTTAAGAGGCCAGAGTTCTGTTTGATTCTACATGAGTTGGCTACTTACTTAATGAAAGCTGGCAAGTACCTGATTCAGGGCAGCATTTTGAGCTTAGTCTTTCCCACCCCCATAATGCTTTTTCTCACAGGTAGCGAAACAGGCACTCTCATCTTTGGATCTTGACTTCAGTATCTGTGGCCATCTTAACTTAAACATGCAGCCCCCCCTTCCCTATTCCTCTCCTTTCTCTGTTTTTTCTTTGTAGCATTTTTTTTCTGGATGGTTAAATATTTAAGTGAATGAAGCAAGCTTGTTTGATGGGTTCAAGGAGGCTGGGGAGGGGGCAGATAGGGTAACTGACATGGCTCTTCCTGACATTCACAGTCTGTTTAACTTTGGTCTCTGCCCCACTTGGAATAGCCCTCACTTAGCCAACTGCTTGATCATTTCAGTCAGTAATAGAGTTCTGCTTTCTCACATTTTGTATTTAACTGAAAGCATGAAATTGAAGGAATTCATGTATCCATATCTAAACAACAGGTTAATAGTGCCTGATACCTGCTGAGAAATCCGAAGCATTAACTGTTGCCTTTGTTTTTTGAGAGGAAATTGGTCCATCTCAAACCCCTTGTCTTTAATCATGGACCAAGGTAATAAGGGACCTTTAAGTTAGTATTGAGTGATTGCCGAAACCTGATGACATAGTATTTACTTCAGTGTTGTGTGCTTTGTGTTCACGCATATTCTAACATTCTTTGATCTCTGTGGCAGATGGTATCAGAGCTTGAGGGTATTCTTGCTTTATCAGAAAAAGAGAAAGTGTTGACCAGTGTATACATTAGCATCTTTTAAGGATCATAGAGTCCTTCGTCTACATTATTGGAAGTAGATTGTGCATAGAAGATTACCATTGTGTAACTGGCAGGCATGGCATAGTGGTGAAGTTCTTGTGTTGTTAGAGGTTTAGTTTAGATTTGTTTTACGCTGTATTGTGTGTTTAATTTTGTACTTACTTCGTTCACTTACTTTTGAATCTCAGGGGTTTCAAGAAGCGTGCCCCTAGGGCACTCAAAGAAATCCGGAAGTTTGCCATGAAGGAGATGGGAACCCCGGATGTGCGCATCGACACCAGGCTCAACAAAGCTGTCTGGGCCAAAGGGATCAGGTACTGTGCGTCTGGGTGTGAGACAGATTGCACCATTCCACTGAGCTAACGCACACGAGGTGTAAGAAAAAGATCACGTGGCCGTGGCTCAGGGAGTAGGGTAGCATCTGTGGGGAGGCCTTTTAACCTGGTGTTGAACTGAGACCTGGAGGAGTCAGCAGTGTGTGGGTCAGGTAAGCGCATCACACAGAGAACAAATGTGACCTGGGCACAGCGGTTGGTTAAAGTGGAGTAGACAGTGTGATTTGAGAATGGTGAGTGAGGATGGACTTGGGCAGCAGACAGACGTTCTAGGTCATGGTGTGGAGTCTGGCTTTCTCTAGACCAAAGGGCAGTGTCCGCGGTGGGGGTGGGCTACAGGCCGGAGACTCCTAGCAGTTACACAGCGTGGCCAGGTCTCAGCGGTGCTCAGGCTGAGAAGTCCCGCTTGTAGGCAGATTTGGGGGTTACTGTAAAGGAGTTACGGGGCCAGGGTAGAAGTGGGACCAGAGGGTTTGAGACAAGCAGGGTGGGGGCACTGTCTGCATCTGGATGGTCTTTTAACATTGGATTGGATGCAGCGACAGGGACCTGAGCTTTAGCCCTGCAGTGGGCTGTCGTGGTGGGGAGGGTCTTATGAAGGAGCTGTCTGTGGGCTCCCTGGAGATGGGGAGAGGGGTGTCCCATGAACTGAGAGAAGTTTCGGGTCAACAGAAAGCAGGTGCAGTCAGCTGTGATGCTGGAGGAGGATTGTGTGTGTGAGGCTGGGAAACTGAACGTTTAACAGTCGCACGTGATCACCTAGTGCTGCTTGGGATTTAACATAGCTCCCATAGCCAACATTTATGACATTTCTGCTGAGGTCACTGCTGTGGCAGTGGTGGCTGCCAGCTGAGACAGGTACATCCCAAGCATGCTCAATCATGTCAAACTGTTTGAGACCCCATGGACCCTGCCAGGTTCCTCTGTCCATGGGATTCTCCAAGCAAGATTACTGGAGTATTCTGGTATTGGGTTGCCATTTCCACCTCCACATCCCAAGACACCTGTGTTTTCTACTTTTCAGGAATGTCCCATACCGGATCCGTGTGCGGTTGTCCAGAAAACGTAATGAAGACGAAGACTCGCCAAACAAGCTCTATACTTTGGTTACCTACGTGCCCGTCACCACTTTCAAAAGTAAGGTCTACTTCGTTTTCTAAATCCTTGGCCCTATTATAACCTGAGTTCATTTGTTCAACAAACACTATTTATTTGTATCTCTGGATCCTTCCAGTAGGGATGTAAGTAAGAGGCATAGTCAGTAAACCTTTTTGAAGTTGTGTTACGGTGTGGGAAAATGCAAAAGGACACCGAACACGTCTGTATCTGGGTTGGGAAAGGTCATTCAGGATACTACTTGCCTGAGCCCTTGCAGAGAAGGTTCTTGTGTGAGCGTGGGATGAGGGGTGTGTGTGCAAGTTGACCGGCTGTTGCTTCTTTTGCAGATCTACAGACAGTCAATGTGGATGAGAACTAATTGCTGACGGTCCAATAAAGTTATTGAACTGCCTTCGCATCTTGATTTTCCTTTTCTAGTTGGAGGTAAAGTAGGCTTGTGTATCTCAAAGCATTTCCCAGTTACAGGGTCGTCTGGAGAGCATTTCCCAGCTGCCATGCCTGGGCCCCTTCTCCCAGGAGTTTTAAAAGACTAAACTGGTAGGCTTTTGAGGGTCTTAGATTTAATGAAAGAGGTACAGTTTGTCGTTTTTAGCTGAATTATTTGGTAATCCGATGGGGTGTTTTTACTTCTGATTTGTGCTCAGTTGTTCAGTCCTGACTACTTGGGACCCCACCCTGGGCTCCTCTGTGCATGGGATGTTCCAGGCAAGAATACTGGAGTGGGTTGCCATTTCCACATGTAACTAAAGGCCAGAGGTAACCTTTCTTAAAAGGATAAACGTTATGCTAAATTTAGCCCCAAACCAAGGTGTTGTGGGGAATTATGTTTCATCACTGATGTGGATTAAGTGGCATAAGAGGTGCCCTTTTGAAACCCTATTGATGATGGTAGTGGGGTTGGAGGCAACCTGGAGTGTATTCTGTGAACATCATTGCNTTTGCATCATGTTAAGGAGTATAGGATAGCCACATGATAACACTGTTGACATTAGCCTTTATCTTTTGATTAAGATACTGTTCACAAGGTTTGATTATTATAAGATTACTATTTTTCCCTTTCCATACTTTATTCTTTAGAAGTTAGTAGATTCAGCCTGCCCTTAAAGATCTCTTAGAAGAAAGGTATTATATATTATTTGCAGTTCTTCGAGAGAGATTTGTCTCTTCTCTACTGTTTATTTGTTTATGGCAGTATGGACTCAAGTATATTTTATACTTTGAGTTATCATCCAATTCCATGTTGTTTATTTTCACGCTCAAGTTATTCCAACTATGGCCACTGGGAATTTTTTCACACTGGTTTCTATATACCTTCATTTAAAAATTTTTTCATTGAGTACTTCCTTTCTGTTACTACAGGGTGTTCATCTTATATTTTTATTGTACCAGTATCAGCTATTTCTCCAAGGAATCCTGGTTTCTTTTGCTTGAGAAAGGTATTTGAAACCAAGATCTGGGTGTTTGGGTGTGCTTGTTCCTACCGTGATATCTTTGCTTCTAAGCCTTCTCAATGAACAAAGCTAAGTAAAATATATATATATATATATATATATATGCACGTGAACTCACACTCATACAGTTTTGAATAATGAGGATAAACAGCTTTCCATTTTAAACCTGCTCACTGAGGTTAGTCTAGTCAAAGCTATGGTTTTTCCAGTATCCATGTATGGATGTGAGAGTTGGACCATAAAGAAAGCTGAGCACCAAAGAATTGATGCTTTGAACTGTGCTGTTGGAGAAGACTCTTGAGAGTCCCTTGGTCAGCAAGGAGATCCAACCAGTCTATCCTAAAGGAAATCAGTCCTGAATATTCATTGTAAGAACTGTAGCTGAAACTCCAGTAGTTTGGCCACCTGATATGATGAACTGACACATTGGAAAATACCCTGATGCTGGGAAAGATTGAAGGCAGGAGGAGAAAGGGATGAAAGAGGGAGATGGTTTGATGGCGTCACCAACTTGATGGACATGAGTTTGAGCAAACTCCGGGAGTTGGTGAAGGACAGGGAAGCCTGGCGTGCTGCAGACCATGGGGTCGCAAAGAATCAGACATAACTGAGCAACTGAACTGAACTGAGGTTAGAGAAAAAAGCAACTCCTTCCTGAATAGCTGTGTCTCAAGTGGTTATCAAGAAAGCGTGTTTCATTCTAAATATGGAGCCTAAAAATACCATTCTTGGGAATAAAAATGATATTTTTGTGAGTACATCGCAGCTCCAAATATTTGCCATACCTGAATTCAAGATGAATGTGAATGAAATCATTTTTGCCACAGGATGTTATAGCAGTAAAAGGAATAAAATTTTTCTCACTGCAGCTCTTGCTGCTCACCTGAGAATGTAAGTATTAGATTTAGAATGTATCTCAACTTAGGCTCCATGGAAAACAGGTCTGAAATAATCAAGTTTTGTGTTCACACAATTTTTTAAAATTATGTATTTGCTGAGTCTTTGTTGCTGTGTGGGCTTTTCTCAAGTTGTGGGGAGCAGGGGCTACTCTCCGGATGCAGTGCATGGGCTTCTCATTGCGGTGGCTTTTCTTCTTGTGGGGCACAGGCTCCAAAGTCTTTGGGCTTCGATAGTTGTGACCTGTGGGCTCAGTAGTTGCAGCTCGCGGGCTCCAGAGCACAGGCTCAGTAGTTGTGGCATCCAGGCCTCGTTGCTCCTTGACAAGTGGAATCTTCCGGACCAGGGATTGAACCAGATTCTCTCACACTGGCAGGTGGATTCTTTACCACTGAGCCAACAGTGAAGCCCTCTCATTGATTTTTAATGCTGTTTTGCCATATATGTAATCTGTCTCTGATATCATGAATAGTTAGCGATAAAGTTGTTGTTGTGTTAGTAGCTCAGTTGTGTCTGACTCTTTGTGACCCTGCCGACTGTAGCCTACCAGACTCCTCTGTCCATTCTTTCCAGGCCAAGAATACTGGAGTGTGTTGCCATTTCTTTGTCCAGGGGAATCTTCCCAAGCCAGGGATCATCAAACCAAGGTCTCCTTCATTCCTGCTAAATGCTTTACCATCTGAGTAACCAGAGATAAAGTTACAGAAATCATCAAGATCAGAAACTTAAAATCAGGTCACTTACAAAGTATAGGGACTTAAAGCACTAACATATCAAGAAATAAGTTAAAGTTTACATGTTTGTATTTCTACCCTCTTCTAATTACTTCAGAAGAATATCTTTTATATTTTTGTCATTCTGACCTTGGTATTTTGATTTCTACATTTTTAAGACCTTCACAAAGAGTTTTTTTTTTGNAAAGGCAATGCCAAAGAATATCGCACAATTGCACCCATCTCACGTGCTACCTAAGTAATGCTCAAAATTCTCCATGCCAGGCTTCAACTGTATGTGAACTTGCAAATGTTCAAGCTGGATTTAGAAAAGGCGGGAGAACTAGAGGTCAAATTGCCAACATCTGTTGGATCACTGAAAATGCAAGAGTTCCAGAAAAACATCTACTTTTGCTTTATTGACTACATCAAAGCCTTTCACTGGATCACAACAAACTGGAAAATTCTTAAGAGATGGGAATATCAGACCACTTGACCTGCCTGCTGAGAGATGTATACAGGTCAAGAAGCAACAGTTAACTGGACATGGAACAACACACTGGTTCCAAATTCGGAAAGGAGTATGTCTAGGCTGTATGTTGTCACCCTGCTTATTTAATTTATATGCAGAGTACATCATGTAAAATGCCAGGTTGGATGAAGCACAAGCTGGAATGAAGATTGCTGGGAGAAATAACAATAACCGCAGATATGCAGATGACACCACCCTTATGGCAGAAAGCAAAGAAAAACTAAAGTGCTTCTTGATGAAAGTGAAAGAGGAGAGTGAAAAAACTCAACATTCAAAAAATTAAGATCATGGCTTCTGGTCCCATCACTTCATGGCAAATAGATGGGGATACAATGGAAACAGTGAGAGACTATTTTCTTGGGCTCCAAAATCACTGCAGATGGATGGTGATTGCAGCCATGAAATTAAGACACTTGCTCCTTGTAAGAAAAGCTATGACTAACCTAGACAGCTTATTAAAAAGCAGAGACATGACTTTGCCAATAAAGGTCTGTCTAGTCAAAGATAATGTTTTTTCCAGTAGTCATGTGTGGATGTGAGAGTTGGACTATAAAGAAAGCTGAGCGCCGAAGAATTGATGTTTTTGAACTGTGATGTTGGAGAAGACTTGAGTGTCTTGGACTGCAAGGAGATGCAACCAGTCAATCCTAAAGGAAATCAATCCTGAATATTCAGTGGANTGACTAGATGGACCTTTGTTGGCAAAGTAATATCTCTGCTTTTTAATATGCTGTCTAGGTTGGTCAGAATTTTCCTTCCAAGAAGCAAGTGTCTTTTCATTTCATAGCTACAGTCACCATCTGCAGCGATTTTGGAAATGTACCTCAATGTAATAAAGGCCATATGACAAATACAGCTAAACATCATACTCAATGGTGAAAAGCTATAAGCCATTTCCTCTAAGATCAGGAACAAAACAAGGATGCCTACTTTTGCCCACTTTTATTCAACATAGTACTGGAAGTGTTTGCCAGACAAACTAGGCAGGAACAAGAAATGAAAGGCATCCATGTTGGGAAGGAAGAAGTAAAACTGTCACTATCTGTAGATGACATGACACCATATGTAGAAAATCTTAAGTGAAAGTGAAAGCCGCTCAGTCATGTCTGACTCTTTGCAACCCGATAGACTATACAGTCCATGGAATTCTCTGGGCCAGAATACTGGCGTGGGTAGCTTTTCCCTTCTCCAGGGGATCTTCCCAACCCAGAGATCAAACCTAGGTCTCCCGCATTGCAGGCAGATTCTTCACCAGCTGAGCCACAAGGGAAGCAGATGACATGATACCATATGTAGAAAACCTTAAGGGTTCCACCAAAACACTCCTAGTATATATGAATTCAGTAAAGTTGCACACATGCATACATACACACAATAAAATACTACTCAGCCAGAAAAAGGAAGAAAATCTTATCATTTGCAACAATATAGATGGACCTTGAGGGCATTATGCTAAGCCAAGTAAGTCAGAGAAAGACGGATATTATACAATTTCCGTCATATGTGCAATCTAAAAAATGAAACAAATAAAACCCCTTGATACAGAGGTCAGACGGTTATCAGAGGAGAAAGTGTTTGAGAGGTAGGCAAAACAGGTGAAGGAGGTCAATTTTATGGTGACAAATCGTAATGAGACTTACTGTGGTGATCACTCTGTAGTGTATACAAAGACCAACTATTAGGTTTTACACCTGAAACTAAATACAATATTATATACCAGTTTTACCACAAAGCAAAACAAAACAAAACAAAACAAAACAGTAACCTACAGTAACCATCTATTGAGGCAACCAGGGTTTGTATTCCCCCACAACCCACAGGCTGTTGGTTCTCGAAGTGTGGTCCTCAGACCTAGTCAATCAGAACGGGTAGGCCAGGCATCCTGTGTTACAACAGGCTGCCCAAATGATTCTGATGCACCCTTGGGTTTGGGAACCCCTGCCACAGGCCACACAACATGGTACATCAAACCTGTCATCAGCCACTCCAAACTAGAAATGTCTATTGCCTCAAGTTTAAATACGTTTGAAAAGAGAAGAACCTCAAGGTCATGCTCAAAGTTGATCCAGGTCAAGGCACAACAGAGCCTAATTTTCTACTTAGAATTTCTTACCTGGAGGGATATGAAGCCGATATAACAGTTTAATTTTCTCATTCATTTCTCCATTATACATAATATCTGCAAAATTAAAGGAGAGAGAGAGACTGAGCAGAGGCAAACGGCTCAAACACAGGTGTCAGGACACAAAGTCAGTGCAGAGAGAACATGGTGAGTCCAGTGTGTGCTGGCCTGACACTTCATCACCCACCTCTCCAGACACAGTGTGTGTGAAAAGAGAACGTGAGAAGAGCTGCAAGATGACCCTGGGAATCCTGTCTGGCTTCACAGCTTCAGAGAGATTTTAATTTTAGCTGCAAGAGTTAGGAATGTGGGTAGTTGGAGGGACCAATGAGGAAGCTAGGATTAACACACACACCACTATNAAGAGAACGTGAGAAGAGCTGCAAGATGACCCTGGGAATCCTGTCTGGCCTCACAGCTTCAGAGAGATTTTAATTTTAGCTGCAAGAGTTAGGAATGTGGGTAGTTGGAGGGACCAATGAGGAAGCTAGGATTAACACACACAACACTATGTATAAAATAAACAACCAGCAAGGACCTACTGTATATCACAAGGAACTATAATCAATATTGGGTAATAATCTATAAGGGAAAAGAATCTGAAAAAAATATACACACATATACATATATGACTTGTACAAATGAATCTCTGTGCTGTGTATCTGAAGTTTATACAATATTATAAATCAACTACACTTCAATTGAAAATTGTTTTTTTAAAAAATGAGTTAGGAAGGTGTCTCCTAACAACCCACCACCACACCACACCCCGGGTGCCCAGAAGCACATGGTCAGTGACCTTTAATGTGGAGCACCTGGGCTCCCCTCCCCACCGTGACCCTTAGGAAGCATAAAAGGGGTCATGAGAGGAGGCTGCAGAGGGCTTTTTAAAGTCCCCAAATCTCATTGGGCGAGTCACAGATCCACTTCATTGAGTGGATGCGCCTGCTTCACTATCCCTTTGTCTTGTGTTCACAGACTCATCCCATATGAACTCACTGCAGAAAAGACCTAGAGTCATACCGAGGCAGCTCACAAAGGCTTTGAATTCGATAAGGTGGTCCATGTTCTCGTCCAGAAGCCTGAACGTCCTTTCTGCGAGGATTTCCGTGTGGGCCCCGCAGGTCCATGGCGAGACGAGCTGGAACAGGCGTGCAAACTGCTGGGCGTCTATGCGGTACTGCTCTGCGTAGGGCCTGCTGGGGTCGTGGCGCGGGGCCACGGGCCGGGGCTGCTCCCAGTAGCAGCTCATCATGTGTTCTCTCTGCCAGGAAGGAGAGGCGCCCGTAAGGGCCGGGGGCACCCCAGGGAGGGAAGGCCAAAGCCAACCCGGCCCTCTCCCCTAGCTTGCTTTGCAAAATTATTAAGCAGCAAATAAGCACCATTATAACACAAAAAATGAAAAAACTAACAGTGTCATCACTCCAACCAGACATGTAAAAGTTTTTGCTTATTACCCTGTAGTCCTTGCCTACATGAATATGTAATTTTGACATTTTAAAAATTCAGGTTTCTTTTTTTCATTGTAGCTAAATATACTTTATCAAATTTNGTCATCACTCCAACCAGACATGTAAAAGTTTTTGCTTATTACCCTGTAGTCCTTGCCTACATGAACATGTAATTTTGACATTTTAAAAATTCAGGTTTCTTTTTTTCATTGTAGCTAAATATACTTTATCAAATTTAACATTTTAATAATTTGAAAAAAATTTTTTTCTTTTTTTGGGTCATGTGTCATTCGGAATCTTAGTTTCCTGACCAAGGATTTAACCCATGACCCCTGCAGTGGAAGCATGGTGTCTTAACCACTGGGAAGTCTCCATTTTAGCAATTTTGAAATGTATAGCTCAGCTATCATCATTTTAACTAAAGAAGTCGTACAATTTTTATTCTGATATTTTCACTTAAAATACTATTATTCAAAAGACAAAAACTACTAGATAAATCTATAGGCTACAGAAGAAACTAGCAACGCTGGTTACCTGTGGGGGTAGGAGACAGGGGCAGGCACCCAGATTAAGAAGCAAGCGTTTTTTTACTACATGCTACTTTTTATACATTCTGAATTTTGAACCACATGACCGTATTAACAAGTCAAAAATTTAAAAGAAAAGAAAAAACACCATTTGAAGTTTTGGGAATAGACTGAAAACTAAAGCAATCAACACGGGCCCCACCACTGATCACTGAGGACCAGCCAGGCTCTTCAGAGTGTATCTTTTGCACCTGTACTACATCATCCTGTGGGATGTTTCGGCTCACTGACTCAGAATCCTTGCACACCTTCAGTGCCCTCTGCCCATGAGGATGGCACAGGAACAAGCACAGAAGCTCTACCGTCCCGGTGCCTGTGCTCAGATGACCAAAAGGCCATTTACAATTTCACTGCATATTACCAGCAGGCACGTTCTTCAAAAAGCCTTTGCAGAACAAGGAGAAGTACCGTAAGAACATTTTAAGTGTAAAATGAAGGTCTCTTAAATTCCCATTTCTCAAAACCCAAGACATGCTGTGAATTTGCCTGTAAATTTTTGTCAACCTGTCATGCTAGCTAGAGGCCCTCAGAATCCTATCCAGAAAAACACAGTTATAAAAGCTAAAGACCAGTGCAACCAATTTACACAGAATCCCAGAAGCCAATACAAAACTCAGCAAAGGATATGAAGAGACGATACAAGAAAGCAGACAATTAGCCAGTAAACTCACAAAAGGGCATGCAACCTCACTAATTAATGAGTGCGCAGATTGAGGTTAGAATGAAATGCGACTTTCTGGGACTTCCCTAGTGGTACAGTGGCTAAGATGCCAGTACTCCCAACACAGGGGGCTCAGGTTCAATCCCTGGTCAGGGAACCAGATCCCACACACTGCAGCAAGAGTTCGCAGGCCACAGCTAAAGATCCCGCAGGCTTCACTGAACACTGACGATGCTATGTGCCGCAACTAAGACCCAGTGCAACCAAATAAATAGTTTTTTAAAAACAAAATGCAATTTTCTACAAGGCTCATGAAATTTTTAAAGATCCATAATATTAAATGATAGCTGAGTGTGAAAAATTAGGAAATGAACACTGTTAGACATCATCAGTGGAACTGAAATTTGAAAGATCTAGAACACTTTAGCAACGGTGACTGAAATTTGGTTTGTGCATCCCTAAGGAACCCCTCCTACAGAAACAGCAGCACGGGTGTCTGGAGAAAGGCTCAAGGATGCAGAGCACTGCTTATACAGCAGAAAAAACTGGAAATGAGATAGATNGACGCTGCCGCACAGCACAGGGAGCTCAGCAGATGTGTATAAGAGACAGCCCTAAGGAACCCCTCCTACAGAAACAGCAGCACGGGTGTCTGGAGAAAGGCTCAAGGATGCACTGCAGAGCACTGCTTATAAAGCAGAAAAAACTGGAAACGAGATAGATGTCCTTCAGCAGGTGAAAGGTGAATAAACTGTGGTTCAGCCCTACAATCAAATTCTGCTGTCACTGAAAAAGAATGAGAAAAGATCTGCAGATACTGACTCTAGAAGAATGTCCATGGTAAAAACTGCAGGGACTTCTCTGGTGGTCCAGTGGTTAAGACGCCATGCTTCCAATGCAGGCAGCACAGGGTCAATCTCTGATCAGGGAAATAAGATTCCATGTGCTACATGGTGTGGCCATAAAATTTTAGAAACTGCAGACGCCTGTGTGTAGCACAATCTCATTTCTATGTGGAAAAAAGTGTAAGAATGCATTGCTTGTGTGTGTCTACAGCGGGATACAGTAAAAAGGGAAAGAAATCAGGAATCAGATTCACCATATACCGTTAACAGTAATTACTGTACAAAGTGGGACTATAGGCACAGACAGGATAAGACCCTTTAAATTTTGCTTATTTTTCTTTTTAAAGAGTGAGTGTTGGTATTACTCTATATATTATATACATACATATATTTTTATATAAATATGTATAGTATATAAATATATTTATATATAGTATATTTTTGTTTCAGTTTGTGTTTTTAAATTAAGTTTCAAAAATAAAAGTACTATCCAGAACACAGAAGCAGGCAAAATAATATTAAACAAACCCAATGCTCTCCAGGGCCTGATAATCCAGAAGTGAATAAATTTAGCTGAACATTAATAGCAGCCGGTGAATCTCACTCCTGATTTCTTTCCCTTTTTCCTGTATCCTCTGGAGGCACACACACAGCAATGCAAGTGTGAAACAGCTAGCTAGCGGGACGCTGCCGCACAGCACAGGGAGCTCAGCCCAGTGCTCTGTGATGACCGAGAGGGGGCAGGAGGGAGGGGACACATGGATACATACGGCTGATTCACGCTGTTATACAGCTGAAACTAACATCATAAAACAGTTATACTCCATTTTCTAAAACGCACGCTTTGGGAATATATTAACACAAGGCAGTGTTTCAGGTCCCGGGTGTTTCCCAGAGTAGCCCCTGACACCAAGTATATGCTATATTGTTCCTATCTCACTTGGAGAGAGAAGACTAATAAAACTGTTCTCAGTTTCAGAGAATAAGGGACAGATGTCACAAACATGGGTTTATATGATTTAAAACACTGCTTTATTGTCTGGATGGACCTTGAGGGCGTCATGGTAAGTAAAATAAGTCAGAGAAAGACAAATAGGATATGATCTTGTAAGTGAAATCTAAAACAACATAACAAATCATTCCAGTCATAGAGAAGGATAAGATTCGTGGTTTTGCCAGAAGCAGGAGCTAGGGGGTGGGTTGTGGATTAAGATGATGGTGGTCAGAAGGTACAGATTTCCAGTTAAAAGACAAATGAGTCCTGGGGATGTATGTATACCATGGTGACTATACTTAGCACTGCTGTATGGTATATTCCAACGTTGCTGAGAGAGTAGGTCCTAAAATTTCTCATCCCAAGAAAAAAAACATTTTTGTTGTTTTGGGGTTTTTTTATTTTATGGTATCTATATAATTATACAGTGGAAGTGAGAAATAGATTCAAGTGATCAGATCTGATAGAGTGCCTGAAGAAATATGGACAGAGGTATTTTAACACGCTGAGGTATTTTAACACTCAGAGGTAATTTAACACATTTTAAAACCATCCCCCCAAAAAAGAATGCAAAAAGGCAAAATGGTTGTCTGAGGAGGCCTTAAAAAATAGCTGTGAAAAGAAGAGAAGTGAAAAGTAAAGGAGAAAAGGAAAGATATACCCATCTTAATGTAGAGTTCCAAAGGATAGTAAGCAGAGATAATAAGAAAGGCTTCCTAAGTGAACAATGCAAAGAAATAGAAGAAAACAACAGAATGGAAAAGACTAGAGATCTCTTCAAGAAAATTAGAAATACCAAGGGGACATTTCATGCAAAGATGAGCTCAATAAAGGACAGAAATGATATGGACCTAACAGAAGCAGAACATACTAAGAATAGGCAGTAAGAATACACAGAAGAACTGTACAAAAAAGATTTTCATGACCCAGATAATTAGAATGGTGTGATCACTCACCTAGAGCCAACATCCTGGAATGCAAAGTCAAGTAGGCCTTAGGAAGCATCACTATGAAAAAAGCTAGTGGAGGTGATGGAATCCCAGTTGAGCTATTTCAAATCCTAAAAGATGATCCTGTGAAAGTGCTGCACTCAATATGCCAGCAAATTTGGAAAACTCAGCAGTGGCCACAGGACTGGAAAAGGTCAGTTTTCATTCCAATCTCAAAGAAAGGCAATGCCAAAGAATGTTCAAACTACTGCACAACTGCACTCATCTCATACGCTAAGTAATGCTCAAAATTCTCCAAGAAAGGCTTCAACAATATGTGAATTGAGAACTTCCAGATGATCAAGTTGGATTTAGAAAAGGGAGAGGAACCAGAGATCAAACAGCCAATATCCACTGGATCATAGAAAAAGCAAAAGAATTCCATGAAAGCATCTACTTCTGCTTCACTGACTATGCTAAAGCCTTTCTTTGACTGTGTGGATCACAACAAACAGAAATTCTTAAGGAGATGGTAATATCAGACCACCTTACCTGTTTCCTGAGAAACCTGTATGCAGGTCAAAAAGCAACAGTTAGAACTGCACATGGAACAACAGACTGGTTCCAAATAGGAAAAGGAATACGTTAAGGCTGTATATTGTCACCCTGCTTATTTAACTTATATGCAGAGTACATCATGAGAAATGCTGGGCTTGGATGAAGCACAAGCTGGAATCAAGATTGCTGGGAGAAATATCAATAACTTCATATATGCAGATGACACCCCTCTTACGGCAGAAAGCGAAGAGGAACTCTTGATGAAGGTGAAAGAAGAGAGTGAAAAAGTTAGCTTAAAACTCAACATTCAAAAAACTAAGATCAGGGATCCAGCCTCATCACTTCATGACAAACAGACTGGCAAACGATGGAAACAGTGAGAGACTTTATTTTCTTGGGCTCCAAAATCACTGCAGATGGTGACTGCAGCCANACCAACTCAATGGACATGAGTTTGAGTAAGCTCCGGGAGTTGGTGATGGACAGGGAAGCCTGGCGTGCTACAGTCCATGGGGTTGCAAAGAGTTGAACACGGCTGAGCAATTGAACTGAACATTTCCTAAATAACCCTTTAAGAATTTTTATCATAAATGTATACTGAATTTTGTCAAATGCTTTTTCTGCATCTGTTGAGACAATCATACAATTTTTATCCTTGATTTTGTTAATGTGGTGGATTGGATCATGTTGATTTATGGATGTTGATACATCCTTACATTCCTGTAATAAATCCCACTTGATCATGGTATATAGTTCTTTTAATATATGTTTGAATTAGATATGCTCATACTTCAGGGTTTTTACATCTATTTTCATCAGGGTTATGGGCCTATAATTTTTTTTTTAATGGTAACCTTGTTTGGTTTTGATATGGGGGTAATTCAGGCCTTTTCAAATGACTTTTGAAGCATTCTCTCCAGTTTTTTTTTTTGAGTTTGAGAAGTTTAGTTATTAAATCTTAAATGTTGGTAGAATTCACTAGTGAAACCATCTGGTTCTGGGATTTTGTTTGTTGTTAAGTCACTCAGTCATGTCCAATCTTTTGTGACCCCATGGACTATAGCGTGCCAGGCTTCCCTGTCCTTCATTATCTCCTGGAGTTTGCTCAAACTCATGTCTATCGAGTCAGTGGTGCCATCCAACCATTTCATCCTCTGTCACCCCCTTCTACTGCCTTCAATCTTTCCCACCATCAGGATCTTTTCCAATGAGTTGGCTCTTCCCAGCAGGTGGCCAAAGTATTGGAGCTTCAGCATCAATTGCTGACTCAATATTCTTTTCTTTTTAAATTAATTTATTTTAATGGAGGATAACTTCTTTACAATATTGTGATGGTTTTTCCCATACTTCATGTACTGTTGATCTGTTGAGATCTTCTGTTTGTTCATGATTCACTCTTGGAAGACTGTATGTTTCTAGGAATTTACCCTTTTCCTCTAGGTTATTCATGTTGTTGTATAATTGTTCATATGAGTTTCTCACGATCTTTTGTCTGTGATATCAGTTGTAACTTCTCTTTCATTTCTGACTTTGAGCTCTCTTTTTCTTGGTAAGACTAGGTAAAGTTTTGTCAATTTTGTTGATCTTTTCGAAGAAACAGGTCTTAGTTTTATTGACTTTATCTAGTGTCTTTTTAATTTCTATTTCATTTATTGCCATTCAGTTCANTAACTTCTCTTTCATTTCTGACTTTGAGCTCTCTTTTTCTTGGTAAGACTAGGTAAAGTTTTGTCAATTTTGTTGATCTTTTCGAAGAAACAGGTCTTAGTTTTATTGACTTTATCTAGTGTCTTTTTAATTTCTATTTCATTTATTGCCATTCAGTTCAGTTCAGTCCAGTCGCTCAGTTGTGTCCGACTCTTTGCGACCCCATGAATCACAGCACGCCAGGCCTCCCTGTCCATCACTAACTGGAGTTCACTCAAACTCACGTCCATCGAGTCAGTGATGCCATCCAGCCATCTCACCCTCTGTCGTTCCCTTCTCCTCCTGCCCCCAATCCCTCCCAGCATCAGAGTCTTTTCCACTGAGTCAACTCTTCGCATGAGGTGGACAAAGTACTGGAGTTTCAGCTTCAGCATCATTCCCTTCAAAGAACACCCAGGGCTGATCTCCTTTAGAATGGACTGGTTGGATTTCCTTGCAAATTTCCATTAGAATTGCTTTTGCTGTATCCTGTAGAATTTGAAATGTTATATTTCCATTTTCATTTGTCTCAAGGTATTTTTAAAATTTTCTCCTTGATTTCTTTCTTGACCTACTGGTTTTTTAACCTCCACGTAATTTGTGGCTTTTCCAGTTTGTTTGTTTGGTAATTGATTTCTAGTTTCATACTAGCAGGGTTGGAAAAAATGCTTGATATGATTTCAGTCTTCTTAAATTTATTGAAATTTATTGTTTTCTTGGAGAATGTTCCTTGTGCACATGAGAATATGTATTCTGCTACTTTGGGATGGAATGTGTTGTATATACGTGTGGTTTCAGGCTGATGCTTTGTTACTGATTTTCTGTCTCGATGTTCTATCCATTAATGTAAGTGAGGTCTTAAAGTCCCCGATTAGTGCTGTATTGCTGTCAATTTCTCCCTTTAGGTCTGTTAATATTGGCCTTATTTAGGTGCCTCTCTTGGGTGCATCAGTGCTTACACATATTATATCTTCTTGTCGGACTGACCCCTTTCCAGCTTTTCTTTTAGTCTGTTTGGTGTAATATAAGCATAGCCACCCCAGCTTTCTTTTTGTTTTTATTTGCAGGGACTGTCTTTTCCATCCCGTCACTTTCAGCTTGTGGCCTACTATCTGAGTGAGCCTTTTGTAGGCAGCATATGGATGAGTCTTGTTTTTCATCCATTCAGTCAGTCTGTTTTTTTATTGGAGAATTTAGTCTGTTTACGTTTAAAATAACTACTGATGGACATGCACTTATGGCTGTTTTGTTAATTGCTTGTTGTAGTTCCTCTCTCTTCCTTTTTTCTCTCTTCCCTTGTGGTTTGATGACCTGTGGTGTTGCATTTAGATATCTTTCTCATCTTTTGTGTAGGTTTTTGCTGTGTGGTTACCACAAGTTTCACTATATGACAGCCTATATATAGAGATATAGATATCTATACCTAGATCTATACAGATCTATAGCAATCAGTTTTAAGTTGATAGCAATTTAAGTTTATACATATTCTAAGAATTATGTATTTTTACTCTCTCTTCCTACATTTTACTTTAGATGTGAAGTTTTACATATTTTATTTTTTTATATCCTTTGGCCTATTATGCTTTACTTAATTGTACTACTTTTGTCTTTTAACCATTTTACTAACTTTGGAGGTGGTTGAGCAACCTTTATAGTGCCTTTATCAGTCAGATTTTGACTCTGCTATGTTTTCTTGTTGCTAGTTAGAGCTTTTTTTTTTTTAGCTTGAAGAAGTCCATTTAACCTTTCTTATAAGGCTGGTTCAGTGGTAAAGGCCTTTATCTGTTGTTTGGAAATGGTTTATCTCCCCTTCAGTTCTGAATATAACCTTGGTGGGTGGAATACTCTTTGTTGTGTTATTCCCTTTTAGCACTTGGAAAGCATTGTGTCGCTCCCTCTGGTCTGCAGTTTCTGCTGAAAAATCAGCTCACAGTCTTACTTGGGGTTCCACTGTACATAATAAGATTGTATAACAAACGGAAGAGAAGTATTCCAGATGATCTGATACCACATCAAGTGATACAGGGATGAACAGTATTCTAGAAGATCACTAAACCTGGAGTTTTCATTGCAAAAAAATGATCTATATGTAGGTATTGGTCATTTTACTCAGCTAGTTGCACTAATTGGACTTCCAGAAGACAACTTCCTGGAAGAACACTAGATCCATTAGGAAGCAGCATCAAAACCAGTTACTGAGAATGATGTATTGGAATCGGTAAATGAAGACAAATGAATGAGGCATCGGAGGCTTCCTGTGAGAGAGCCTGCTGAGAGTGGAGCTAACAGCGCTGGCTCTGTTCCTCCTGGGAACTCTGGGATGCAGGGAATACATCGTCAGACTTGCAGCGCAGCTCCCAGAGGGGTCCCTGCTGCTCTGCATCCATGTGAAGGGATGCTTTCAAGATGATGACTCAAGTGAAGCTGGAGCTGCTTCAGGCTTGGTGTTCAGCTTTGGGTGAAGAAGTAGAGATTTCTTCCTGAGGTTGTTTACATGCAAGAGTGCATGTGCTGTCCAAAAGAAGAGTTTTTTCAGGAGTTGAGTTGGGTAGCTTAGTGATGAAGAATCTTCCTGCCAATGCAGGAGACATGGGTTCGATCCCTGATCCAGGAGGATCCTACATGCCTCAGAGCAACTAAGCTTCTGTGCCACAACTGTTGAGCCCATGCTCTCGAGCCCGGGAACTGTGAACACTGATCCCACATGCCACAGCTACTGAAGCCCATGCACCTGGAGTCTGTGCTCTGCAACACGAGAAGCTACCACAGTGAGAAGCCCGTGTACGGCAGAGTAACTCGCCACAACTAGAGAAAAGCCTGTGCAGCAGCGAGGACCCAGCGCAGCCAAAAATAAGTGTCTTTAAAAAGCTGAGTTAAAAAGAAAAATGTTACAAGTGATTCCAGTCGTTATTACAACCATCTTTATTAAAGATAGCTTTATTCTGCTGCGCTGCACATCGTGCCAGCTCTTGGCTCCCTGACTGGGAATCAAGCCTGTGCCCTGTGCAGCGGAGGCACAGAGTCCCAACCACTGCACCGCCAGGGAAGTCTCAAAGGGAGTTATTTTAAAAAGGACTTCAAATGTTGACAACCTGAGTGAACTTCATTGAGAATTGGAAGATCACATGAAAACATGAATGTGCACTGACAAACTATGGATTCAAAGCAGAAATTCATCTTAGAAAAACATGAGGTGAGGTTATAAATGCTTCATTAATGGTGTTATGTCAGTATTATAATTTGAATCCTCAAGCATAATTATAGACTAAAACAGCAATATCTATATAAATGAGAAGTTTATATCAAATCTGTATCAATTTTTAAATACTTGATATGAAAAATGTTGGCTGGATTGAAAATTCACTCATATTATGGGACTTCCCTGATCAAGGAACTAGATTCTGTGTGTTGCAACTAAGAGCAAAGATCCTCCATGTTGCACCTAAGACCCAGTGCAGCCAAATAAATACTAAAAACAGGAAACCAAAATTCAGTCATACTATCAAAAAACCTCGGATTTGTTAGTAAGGGAGAATCATCATACGCTTGAAGTAAAACAAAAATATTTGAACCATTCAAATTCTCAGTACTGGCAAGAAAGCAGTTTCCATCAAGTACAGCAAATGCGATTTGCTTCTACCTTCTTGTCCAAATAGTTTCTCACTGATGGTGATAGTCCATTTGAAGAGGTTATTATTTTAAAATCCTAATCAGGAATTGCATGGAGACATTTCAATGTAATATTAGTATGAAAACTGATATTAAAAAGTCCTGAGCATGCTAATATTTCAGTACCATTTCCATTGCCCTTGATTAAAGAGTGCACCTTGGAAGTTCAAGTTCATTGACAGAATGGCTCCACTTTCAAAGTCTGTGCAGTACAGTTGAAAATATACTAGATCTTTGCAAGGTGGCTTTGCTCACTGCTCTACCTCCAACACTGAGATACACTAAATCTTTCTATGACATTGTCTGCTTTGTCCAGAGTACCTGCAGGTAAGACCCATAAGTACTGATATTAATATATGTGGGCTTTCCATATATATTAGTGGGTAGTTCAGTGATAAAGAATACACCTGCCAGTGCAGGAGATACAGGAGACCCGGGTTCAGTTTCTGGGTCGGGATGATTCCCTGGAGAAGGAAATGGCAACCTACTCCAGTATTCTTGCCTGAAAAATCCCATGGACAGAGAAGCCTGGGGGCTGCTGTCCACAGGGTCACAAAGAGTTGAACACGACTTTTGTGCCTGAACAACGACTAGTGATATAAAACCATAAATTTCATGGAATAGTCACTGAGGATGACAACCTTAGTAGTATTATGGAATGGGAAATCATGTGTTTGAAATTACTATCAAGACACGCAGCATGTGACAACTACTCATTGTCTAAGAAAAAAGTTGTGGCACCCATATTGATTCTTCACTTTTTGATCAGCCTTTTCTTCTGGTTATACTAAGAAACAATACTGAAGATAAAATCTATAATCTCCTGCCCTTGAGAGTGTGCTGATATGTCAGAATACTTGTTGGAACCCAAGGGACTGAAGGATCGTTACACCACTCTAAGGACCAGATTATTAATGGGCATGACCCAACTGGCATACATGAAAAAGGCTTATCAGTTAACGTGGAAAAATGTGAGCTAAATGATGACTCCAGTCATGAAAGATCAAGAACTTCCCCTGGAGACTGGAGTCAGTCAGTCTGAAGACTCAGATTCTGAAAATGGATGCTGTACTATGGAGACTTGCAAAGGTCAACTTCTCACAGGATCTGGAAGTGATAGTTTACATCTAATAACTTGGGCAGTACTGATGCCGGCTGCATCAGAAATGATACCAGGCTTATTCAGTTTGGTGACAGACAGCTGAGGCTAGATGTAAGTCTGTCTTTGGACTGGGATCCTGAGTTGAAAATATCACTTGAGGATTTTGAAAAATATGAATAGTGTAGAATGTAAACCACCTAAGGAACCTTTTGTGAAATTANAAAGGAAATCAATCCTGAATATTCATTGGAAAGACTGATGTTGAAGCTGAAGCTCCAATACTTTGGCCATCTGCTGCGAAGAGCCGACTCATTAGAAAAGATCCTGATGCTGGGAAAGATTGAAGGCAATGACAGAGGATGAGATGGTTGGATGGCATCACCGACTCAATGGACATGAGTTTGAGCAAGATTTGGCAGATGGTGAAGGACAAGGAAGTTTGGTGTGCTGCCGTCCATGAGGTTGCAAAGAGTTGGACACAACTGAGCAAATGAATAAAAAATGACATGATGGATTTTAACCTACTGTGAATCATTTTGCAATATATGTAATTCACTATGCTATACAGCTTACACTCAGTGCTGTAGGTCAATTATATCTCAATGAAACAAAGAAAAAAAAATTGCATTCAGGCAAAAAAGAAAGATGACTTTAAATTCAGAATAAAAATGGATTTCACTGAGTACACACTGTTCATCTTTAATAGGAAAGAGTCTGTAAAAAAGACAGTCAGAGAAGACTGTTGTTAACACAGAGAACAGTCACACCTGTACATCTCAGGCTTAGGAAAGGATGCAGGGAAGTTAAGCAGAGTCTTTAATCCTTAATGAGAACCTATCACATATTTATTCAGCGATGTAAGGGTATCTCTTTGTGGCCCTTTCCCTGGGAAAATGAACCTCTGATTCAAAAGGCAAGAGTCACATGCAAAATCCAACTAGGGAACCTTATACCTTGCAATGACCCTGAGGGATAGGATGGGGCGGGAGGCAGGAGGGGGGTTCAGGATGGGGAACACATGTACGCCCATGGTGGATTCATGTCAATGTAGCCAAAACCAATACAGTATTGTAAAGTAATTAGCCTCCAGTTAAAATAAAACAACAACAAAAAAAAAACCCCAAGCATTAAGATGTATGAAGTCAGAATGGATGTATGTGTATGGGTGAGTCGCTCTGCTGTCCACCTGACACTACAATATTGTTAATCAGCTATAAAATAAAAAGTTAAAGGAAAAGAATACTCCCTAATAAACATCCTGAACACCAAAAAAATAAATAATTAATTAAATACATGAGGTCAAACTACAAAAGCCAAGGAAATTCAGAGAAGGTCAGGAGCAAGAGCTGAGGTGGGGGGACAGCCTGAGGGTCACTCTGAGGGGCATGAGGATGACCCTGGGTGCACATCCTCAGGTTGTGCCACAAAACGAGACACCATGCTTATGATGCTGTTTCACTGAAATTTCTTTTGGAAGTGTTATCTTGAAATTGGCATTGTAGTCACAGTTAAGTTAACATTTGTAGTCAGCCCTACACAAAGGGCCTGCAGCACTAACAACAAATACGAAAATAAATTTCACCCACATCATTCACAGAAAAGAAATAGGAAACAAGGAAATGGCTGTCTTCTTTAAATACTCCTTGTATGAAAGTTTAATAATATGGTTAGTACTTAATACAGTTTATTTTCATGGTGAACTTACAGCAGTCTTTTAAGTTATATAAAGTCAGATGTCTGACATGTCTTATTCTCCCAAATTGAGAACAGTCAGCCCTAAAGAAATTAGACTCTTCATGCTAAATATCGCCTTGGTTTACCTGCTTTTGTGTTTCTAGTATTCCCTGTTTTAATGCCTTGACAAAGAGAGGTGGGGGCACAGGACACCAAGTCACCTTTGACTATATTTTCTCTTCATGCAACAGAGAAAACTCTAAAACTTGAAAACCAGTGATGCTTACAGGAGTCCTCATCACACATCCTGCTGATGGCGGGCAAGGAGTGCCAGCAATTGACTGAGCCAGCCACGTGTGTCAGTGGCTGCAGCAGGCAGTGACATGACGGCTACAGGAGGGCCAGACCAGCTCTGTGGCTCCACAAGAACCTACACGCTGCGCGGGGCTATTTTGTACACGGCAATTCCAGTTCAGAGGGACTGAGGGCTCAGAGTCTCCCGCAGAAGAGCTCCAGGAGCCAGCCTCCTCTGGGTCTGCCACTGCTCTGCTGGCCTGCTCTCTGCTCCTCTCCCCTTCACAAGCTGTCAGGAGTGGGTCCACTGTCTGCCTCTCTTCCCCATTTCTACTGACTGTTTCGAGCAGGAAAATTTCTAGGAAGGCACTTGAAAATGGTCTTTGCAGGATGATGTAAGTAGCAAGAGCTGGGAATCCACCTAAATACCCAGATATTCAAAATATGGTTTACTGTATTAAGTATGGGGGCTTCCCTAGTGGCTTGGATGGTAAAGAATCTGCCTGCAATGGGGGAGACCCAGGTTCAATCCCTGGGTCTGGAAGATCCCCCGGAAAAGGGAATGGCTGCCAACTATTAAGCATTACCAACAGGACAAGTTGTAAACTGATTTAAAAATAAGATCATATGGCAACATGAAAAAGTGTTAATAATAGCATCAAGGAAATCAGAACATAATAAGCATCCAGACCAGCCCCACAAACAGAAAAATATGTATACACGTCTTGTAGGTGGTGTTATGAGTAAAACGTACATGAGGTGATACAGGAAACTACATTCAATACCTTGTAATAATCTATAATTTAAAAAAATACATATATGTGTACAACTGAATCACTGCGCTATACATCAGAATCAAAGACAACATTGTAAATCAACTATACTTCAATTTAAAAAAATAATAACAGGAAAAAAATGGATACGAGGAGACAGTTCAGGAAGAAGCAGTGTTGTGCCACGGCTGACTGGGAACTGCCGTTGGGCAGAGCAGGGTGCATCCCCGTCCCTGAGGGCCTCTGGGCCGAGCGCAGGAGCACTCGTGCATGGGCTCAGCAGGCACCGTCGGGCCAGAGCCAGCTGGCAGGGGCCGCCCCAGCCTCGCTGCACTCAGCAGGCCTGTGCTGGCCCCTCCCCACCGCAGGTGGGCAGCCTCAGCTGCGGCCTGACTCAGGGGCTCTCACTTCCTCACCCCTCAGAGTCTCCTACCTTGAATAAATCGTAGAGCTCCTCCAGGTCTTCAGGGAGGACGGAGACTTCTGGGATAACGACTCGGAGCTCGAGGAAAGAACACACAGGCATGGAGTGAATGCTCTGCCTGCCCTGGAAGATCAGGGGTCAAGAGGGCGCGTCCCACTGGAGTGGACGCCGGGGCGCCCAGATCATCTAGAGACGGCTTTATGGCGACTTTCTCAGCGCTTCCTCCTCAACCTTTCTCATTCACACATCCAAGACTCAGGACGAGCGTTTAAATACTTGCAAAGGATCAAACGCTAGCAAGGCTAGAGCTCGGGCGGCAAGTTCCTGCAGCGTGACCACCAGCCCTACAGGCCTGGACTTCCCTGGTGGTCCAGCGGTTAAGAGTCAGCCTGCCAGGGCTGGGGCCAAAGGTTCGATCCCTGGTCTGGGAAGATCCCCGCAGGCCACAGGTCAGCTGAGCCTGCACGCCGCAACCACGGAAGCCCGTACGCCCTAGAGCCTGTGCTCCACAGCGAGAGGAGCCGCAGCAACGAGAAGCCCTTGAACCACAACTGGAGAGGCGCCCCCCTCACCACAGCTAGAGAAAGGCCCGGGCAGCAGTGCAGAGCCAGCCAGCCAAAAATGAATGATAATAGATATCAGTTTTAAGAAACTATGTGTGCCCAGTCCTGTCCGCCTCTTTGTGACCTCAGACTGTAGCCTGCCAGGCTCCTCTGTCCATGGGGTTTTCCGGGCAAGAATAAATGAATATTGGAGTAGTTTGCCATTTCCTATGCCAGTTGCAGTGGCCCCTTAAAAAAAAAAAAAAAAGGCCACAGGCCCTCGGCGCAGGGCAACATCTATATTCTTCTTTATTTAACCCCACATGAGTGTTGCTATCCTCATTTTACAACCAGGGAGACAGGCTCACAGTAGTTAATTTGCTCACAATATGTCTGCCTCTAAAACTAAATCCATGCTGTTTCTCCCCTAGCTCACCGCTGTCAAGCTGTCATTAGTTGCTCAGCTGTGTCCGACTCTTTGCGACCCCATGGTCTGTGGCCCCCCAGACTCCTCTGTCCATGGGATTTCCCAGGGAAGAATACTGGAGTGGGTTGCCTTTGCCTTTTCCAGGGCATCTTCCTGACCCACGTATGGAACCCAGGTCCCCTGCATTGCAAGCAGAATCTTTACCATCTGAACCACTTAGTTGTTAATTTAATGCAAAAAAAAAAAAAAGCTGTCACTCTCCTGTCAGGAGGCAGCAGGAGGCCCAGTGTGGGTCAGCACCTGGCTGCTGGGAGCCACGGTCCGGAGGCAGCCTCTACTCACCACGTTCTGCTTCGTGGTGTCCTCATGGCCCTGGAGGACTCGGATCCTGTGCCTGCAGCGCATGCGCTCGATCTGAGCCACAGACTGGTCCCCAAATTTCTGCAGGGGAGGGAGGGAGCAAGCACTCGCTCACAGAATCCTCTCTGCATCTAGACAGCAGACAAGCAGCCGCCCCCAACACCTCCCTGGAAGTTCACCTCCCGAGAGGCCTGGGGGTGGGGGCAGGCGGGGATGGGGCCCGGGTACCTCGTAGGAGTCCCGGATCAGCTCTGCGATGTCAGTCACGGGACAGGGCTCCTGGTCGAGAGAGAAGAAGGCGTGGTGGCTGCCAATCGGGGGTCCCGGGCTGTCCTCGTTCTTGACGTGGTCCAGAAACCTGGGCGCGTCAGACACCAGGGCAGCACAGGGTCACCATCCCCTCCCCTGCCCCGGGCACCTCGCAGCCCCCACCACCTTCACAGGGGCCCCCAGACACGGGCAGCAACTGTCAAACCGGCTCCTCTGTCTCCAGTCCCTGTGAGGACGGTGGGGCCGCGGCAGCTACACTCTTTCTAGAGAAAAGGAGGAGTGAGCGTGAAGACAGGCGTGGCGACCCTGGAGCCACAGGAAGGCCTCCAAGGTCTCGGACACTCTGGCTTCCCTGGTGCTCAGACGGCGAAGAGTCTGCCTACAGTGTGACAGACCCAGGTCTCAATCCTGGGTCGGGAAGATCCCCTGGAGAAGGGAATGGCAACCCGCTCCAGTATTCTCGCCTGGGAAATCCCATGGACAGAGTGTGGCGGGCTACAGTCCATGGGGTCNGGCAAGCGTCAGAAGAGAGACGCCCCAAAGCAGCAGACGGAGAGTCCCTGATCTGGTGAAGCAGGCGGAGGATGCGGGCAGGAGAGAAGACCCCTCGGCTGTGTGCATTCCCCGCAGTGGGGTGAGGGGGGACGCGCCAGGAGGAAGTGTCCCCACCGGGAGTTATTGTAAAGCACACAGGTGAACAACTTCTGAAGACGTTTTCAGGTCTCTAGACATCCAGACACTGCATGTCCAGGGGCTGTCTCTTATACACATCTCTCGTAGGAGTCCCGGATCAGCTCTGCGATGTCAGTCACGGGACAGGGCTCCTGGTCGTCAGAGAAGAAGGCGTGGTGGCTGCCAATCGGGGGTCCCGGGCTGTCCTCGTTCTTGACGTGGTCCAGAAACCTGGGCGCGTCAGACACCAGGGCAGCACAGGGTCACCATCCCCTCCCCTGCCCCGGGCACCTCGCAGCCCCCACCACCTTCACAGGGGCCCCCAGACACGGGCAGCAACTGTCAAACCGGCTCCTCTGTCTCCAGTCCCTGTGAGGACGGTGGGGCCGCGGCAGCTACACTCTTTCTAGAGAAAAGGAGGAGTGAGCGTGAAGACAGGCGTGGCGACCCTGGAGCCACAGGAAGGCCTCCAAGGTCTCGGACACTCTGGCTTCCCTGGTGCTCAGACGGCGAAGAGTCTGCCTACAGTGTGACAGACCCAGGTCTCAATCCTGGGTCGGGAAGATCCCCTGGAGAAGGGAATGGCAACCCGCTCCAGTATTCTCGCCTGGGAAATCCCATGGACAGAGTGTGGCGGGCTACAGTCCATGGGGTCGCAGTAGGTCATGACTAAGCGACTGACACTTTCACTTTTCTGACTCTCTAGTGATGTACATACTGTGTTTCCACGGCATTCTGAACAGGAACTTGTCATTTATCAGCCGGCTCGCCCTCAGTTCCACATGTCCTCGGGCTAGCGGGCTTCGCCTTCACTGCAACACTCAGAACACACGTGTGTTCTGTGCACAAAACATCCACATCCCCTAGCTGGCTTCCTGAGGCCCATGTTTCCCCGTGCCCGCCTGCTCTCCTTCCATTCAAGGTCACTGGAGGTCCACCTAGACTCAGGGCACCTGAACCTGTTCCGAGAAAGACAGCAGTAACCTTCCTGCCTCTTGGTGGAAGCAGCAAGGGAAGGTGGCGAGGATGACAAGGTCGCCGGATGGCTTGGCCCCAGGGGACCACAAGGTGGCAGAGTGGAGGGGAGCCCCACAGTGACGGCCCGGTCCAGCGCCCAGCTCCCCGCCTCACCTGCTGAGGACCATCAAGGCCTGGCTGTCATCCCTGCTGCTGCACAGGTCCTCGGCGGTGGCCTCCAGCACAGCCAGTCCCAGCTGGAAGATGGCCTTGATGCCGTCATAGAAGAAGCAGTCGACCACGTTCACGGCACTCTCCAGGGGCATGATGCTGAGGAAGAGTGTGAGGAACCAGGACAGGGAGATGGAGGCCAGGGCCGAGAGGTCATGCATGTGCTCCGCCAGCTCAGGGAGCTGCTCCTTGATGAGCTCCTCGAAGACGGACTGGTCCACCTGGGCCCCTGGGGAAGGAGCCACGGAGACTGGCTGGGGAGGGAGTCACTCCCTCTCAGATTAGAGCTGCTCTGAGATACACAGAACCATGACACAGGACGGGAGTCCAGGAAAGGGCTCACATTTGGTCACTGACTTCTGATGTTTGGGCCAAGGTGATTCAGTGGGGGAAGGATAGTATTTTCATCTGGCATTTTCAAAAACAGTGCTCCTATCTACTACAGCTAGGACACGGAAGCAACCTAGATGTCCATCGAAGTATGAGTGGATAAAGAAGCTGTGGTACATGTATACAATGGAATATCACTCAGCGATAAAAAGGAACGCATTTGCATCAGTCCTAACAGGGTGGCTGAGCCTAAAGTCTATCACACAGAGTAAGTCAGAAAGAGAAAAACAAATATTGTATATTAATGCATATATAGAGAATCTAGAAAGATGGTACTGATGAGCCTATTTGCAGGGCAGCAACAGAGACCCAGACAGAGAGAACAGATTTATGGACACAGTGGGGGAAGGAGAGGAAGGGATGAAAGGAGAGAGTAGCCCTGAAACATATACACTACCACATATAGAACAGAGAGCAAGTGGGAATCTGCTCTGTGACTCAGGGAGCCCAACTGGTGCCCTGTGACACCAAGGCTATGGCTTTTCCAGGGGTCATGTATGGATGTGAGAGTTGGACTGTGAAGAAGGCTGAACGCCGAAGAATTGATGCTTTTGAACTGTGGTGTTGGAGAAGACTCCTGAGAGTCCCTTGGACTGTGAGGAGATCCAACCAATCCATTCTGAAGGAGATCAGCCCTGGGATTTCTTTGGAAGGAATGATGCTAAAGCTGAAACTCCAGTACTTTGGCCACCTCATGCTAAGAGTTGATTCATTGGAAAAGACTCTGATGCTGGGAGGGATTGGGGGCAGGAGGAGAAGGGGACGACCGAGGATGAGATGGCTGGATGGCATCACAGACTTGATGGACGTGAGTCTGAGTGAACTCCGAGAGATGTTGATGAACAGAGAGGCCTGGCATGCTGCGATTCATGGGGTCGCAAAGAGTCGGACACGACTGAGCAACTGAACTGAACTGAACTGACACCCTAGAGGGGTAGGATTGGGTGGGAGGCAGGAGGGAGGTTCAGGAGGGAAGGGACATATGTATACCTATGGCTGATTCATGCTGATGTATGGCAGAAACCAACACAATATTGTAAATCAATTACCCTTCAATTACAAATAAATAAAATAAAGCAGTGCTGAACCAAATGCCCACCTACTGGGTGGGGGAGGGGGAAGGGACCCCTCTTCCCACCTCAAACCATTCAGAAAAATACATATGAAATGTGTCATGAATTTAGGTATAAAAGCTAATGCTAAAAAAACATCTAAAAGAAAATACAGGCAAAAGGCTAAAATTTCTTAGGACAAAAAAGCATTAACTGTAGAAAAATTATGAATTGGATTTCATCAAAATTAAAAACTGGTATTCTTCAAAAGAGACCATTCATAAAATGAAAATGCAAACTTCAAACTCAGAGAAAATATTTGTGGCAACTATATCTGGCAAAGGTCTTGTAATCAAAATAAAAATAAAGAACTGATGCAACTTGATAATAAGAAATCAATAAACAAATCTTTTAAAAAAAAAAGGCAAAAGATTTGCACATTTCTAAAGTGACAAATGGCCAATAAGCACAGAAAAACAGGTTCAACATCATTAACGATGATTAGAGAAATGTAAATTTAAATCACCATGATATACAACTCTCACCCACCAAAATGGCTAAAATTAAAAAGACAGAAAATTCCATGTATAAACAGAGATATGGAGCAAGTGGAACTCCCATGCATTGCTGGTATGAGATAATGTGATTATGTTTTGTCCATTTTGGAAAACTGACAGTTTCTTATAAAGTTAAGCATACATCTAACTGTGACCCAGGAATTCTACTCCTGGGTAAATCCTAAGAAAAGTGTCAATATATATTCCAAAAAGACATACAGGGATGTTCACTGGGACTTATGAGAAGAAACTGGAAACTCCAATGACTGGGATGAAAGAATCATGGTATGAACGTACCATGAAACAGCATGCAGCAATGCAAAGGAACTGCTGATGCACCAACAGTATCTTGAGTGAAGGAAGTCAGAACATTCTCTACTATTACATTTACTCCAAGTTCAAGAACAAGCCAAGTAAACCTGTGGCGACATAAGTCAGTGCCATGTGTTGTGCAGGGCAGAGAAGAGGAGGCAGGGAACTTGGTGGGCTGCAGAAACGTTCCCCGTACTGGGGTGGTGGTCACATTATCTTGGAGGGCCTACCGCTCACTGCTGACTACTATCTGTCCCATCACCCAGGGAGGGCTTGGACAGCATGCCCCCCAGTGACCTCGAGGTTCTGGTTACTCCTTGCTGCTCTGTACAACATTAAGTACCTCCCTTGATATGAAGGGAAGAGGGAAGCAAACCAGTTAGCCACTGAAATACAGGAAGGGGGCCAGGGGAGAAGTCGAAGGCCGCCTCCTTCCCAGCCAGCCCTCCCTACCTCCCGGTGGTCATAATACTCCCTCAGTTCTTAGACCTCAGTCTTCAAGCCTCTTCTTCCTGCCTTGTCCCTACATCCAGTCCTTTGCCGAATTCCATCTCAAACTGGTTCTTATGTTTCTGATCCCACGGCTGCCACCCTAAGTTTACGCCATTTCTACCTCTCATTCTGGATTACTATAAGGTGTCCCTAAGAGTATTGCTCGGCCAGAGCAATTTCCACGTCATTTTCTCCCCGAGGAGGTAGCTGGATCACAGACAGGGTGCAAATTCAAATCTCAACCACACGAAGGTCAGTGGCGCATGTGCCTGGGGCTCACACACAGGTTTGCCCAGAGCCGGGGCAGTCACAAATGCCCTTTCTTACCATCAGCCTGGATAAGTGAGGAGTTCTCCTCCTCTGCCCTTTATGTCGGGCCTCAAGGGTCTCCATTATTGCTCTGCTCCCTGCATCTCCTATCTGCACAAACTCCCTGGGGACCAAGAATGAGAGCTCCTCTCTTTCCAGGCCTCAGCATCAGTGAAAAACCTCTTTGGTTTTCACTTTTGGACTTGCTTTTTGAACCTAGGAATTTTTCTTCCCTTAAGTTCATCTATCCACATAAAATAATTTTTTTTTTTATCCAAAAATCTGTAAGAGGGGACTTCCCAGGGATCCAGTGGTTAAGACACTGTGCTCCCACTGCAGGAGGCATGGGTTTGATTCCTGGTCAGAGAACTAAGATGCCGCATGCCACACAGCACAGCCAAAAAAAAAAAAAAAAAAATTCTGTAAGAGTTTGTGGCAAAGCAGCAGTTGGGTTACCACATTCCACCCTTTTGCCAAAACTGTGCAGAGAGTTACATCAGTTAGTTTTGACAATTTAAGAGTGCTGGTGCAGAGACTAGCCAAGTCTCTTTATAACCACCCCGAGGGACAGAGGGGAAGGGAGCAGATAGTTACCAATGACGCGGTGGTTGAAGTAGTCGGGCAGCATCCGCTCACACACAGCCACCAGCAGCCAGAAGGCTTCCTCCTCCTTAGCGTACAGCAGCAGAACAGACGTCAGGATGTTCATGGACTGCTCAGGGGATTCACAGGTGAGCGGACAATTACTGACCAGGTCAGGTGTACCACAGAGACTTTCAACAACACACAAGCCCAAGTGATCCACAGAAGCCCAGGCTACACAGATGAAAGATGCAGTATACGCAGCCAATCAAGACTGAGCTGGAATGACCACAGTTACCAACGTGGGCCCCACAAGACCCGCTGGGCTGAATCATCATCCACTGCTTTGCCCCTGGCCCCCAGGAGTGATGCTGGGCTGGGCTGTGGCACACGCCTTAGGCTCAGAACCCAACCCACTAATCTCTGTGTCTAAGTTCAGATTTAAAAATAATCCTGATGACTTCTGTACAGTTTAGACGCAGGACGCTCCAGAGCGACTTCATCAGTACCATCCTGCAGTGGAGGCTGGGAGGCCATGAAGGCTGAGGACAGGGGCCAGCTCATGCCACGCTCTCCTGGGCACTGGGTAACACTCCTCCCACATCATCAGCTTGTCTGACTCCATGAGGCCGATTCCCTCCACAGGACAGTCCTCAGTACAGATGGCTAAGAACACGGCACCCGAGGCCTGGGTGGTTGGCCTGGGACGGCCCTGCAGCGCCCAGCTCACCTGGCAGTACCCGATCTTGGGGTTCCTGTGGGCATAGGCCGTCAGGACTCTCCTCAAGGCCGCGATGCCCGTTTCATTTTGGAAGGCAGGGTGCTCCGGCAAGGAGCGGTGCAGGTCCCGCTCTATCTCCTCCGTCACCAGGCAACACTTTCCCATGGACTCCTCCACCAGGTTGCCGTAGTAACCAGGATGTGCAGCAAGGTCCGTGATGGCATCTGGTGATTTATAAGTAACATTTCAATGTTAGGTGGTGGCCTGGATGGGAGGGGAATTTGGGAGAGAATGGATACACGTATATGTATGGCTTAGTCCCTTTGCTGTCCACATGAAACTCTCACACAACACTGTTAACCAGCTCTTCTCCAAAATAAGATAAAAAGTTAAAAAAAAAAAAAAAAAACATTTCAAGGGGGGCTGATTTCTGGGAGAGAGTCCACATGGGGAGGGGCCTTTCCTGCCAGAGGACCTCAGTGGGGTCTCACTATCTGAGCAACAGAAAATAGTTAAGACCACACACGACCAAAAGGAACTTCACTTCTGCTAAAAACAAAAAAGAAAGGAAAAACGAAGTAATGCAGCTTTTCTAAGAATAACCTTACAGAGAGAGGGGAGAAGAGCTCATACTAAAAATAGCTTTATACTAATATACTTATTAGTTGTATTCCTCAGTAACAGATGTATGTATGTGGCCTATCTGCCACAATGAAAGAAAGCCCATGTGCACCAACAAAGACCCAGTGCAACCAAAAATAAAGTACAAATTAAAAAAAAAAAAAAGCTATGGAGCACATGTTCTGTGGCGCACACAAGGAGGCCCAGGGTCCGGAAGGCTCCCAGAAAGGTCGCCGAGGAAGCTGGAATCCTGGCCGCTATCCCCCCAGCACCTCGAAAAGGGCAGCAGTCACACCCTGGACCGCAGGGTCCTCCCTTCCTGCTGGTGGGGCCCCCATTCCTTCACCGAGTGGCGCCACACAGCTCACAGAAGACGCCTCTGGAGACCTGGGCCCCTGGCTCAGCCATCCACCGGCAAGCGTCAGAAGAGAGACGCCCCAAAGCAGCAGACGGAGAGTCCCTGATCTGGTGAAGCAGGCGGAGGATGCGGGCAGGAGAGAAGACCCCTCGGCTGTGTGCATTCCCCGCAGTGGGGTGAGGGGGGACGCGCCAGGAGGAAGTGTCCCCACCGGGAGTTATTGTAAAGCACACGGGTGAACAACTTCTGAAGACGTTTTCAGGTCTCTAGACATCCAGACACTGCATGTCCAGGGGGTTCTGAACAGAACTCTAAGGACGATGGAGAGACTCGTAAAATTACGGCTGAAGGGGAGGCGATCCCTCTGCCAGACCTCACGCTGACCGGGGACCCCAGAGCCCAGAGGTTGCAGCAGCCTGGCCCACAGTCCACACAGGAAGGCCCCAAGGTCCCAGCTGGGCATGCCACAGGCAGAGATAACCCGTCTGCATGCGCGCGCGCACTCCCCACCCCCGACTCGGGTCAGGGCCTCTGTCCTGTGTCTGCTCCAGAAATAAAAGCTGGGCCTGGAGACCCCAGAAACCCTCACCAGAGAAAAGAAGCCAGAGTCTGCCGCGCAGGGACTCGGGGATCCCCATGGCCACCAGCTTCCGGATCTTCTCTGTGCGGAACATGCACACCGTCCTGCCGTACTCCGCGAAGTGGTCGTTCCAGAGGCTCACCTTGATCTGTTCCCTGGACTGGAAGCAGAAACACGCTCGGCGTACGAAAAGGCACCGTCCACAGCCCGTCAAGAGGGTGCTCCCTCTGCTGAGAGAGGACCCACCTGCTCCAGGCAATTCGCTGGGCAGACACCTCTGAACGTCCAGCAGCTTGGGGATGTAAACGTCACTAGCCCTTCAGGAATTCAGAGCCCCGCGGGAGACATGACGTAAATAAAATGCCATTTCCTTGGTAAAGTTGATAGTAAGAGTGTGCTCCTCCGAACTACTATGGGAACGCAGAGCCGATGGAGGGCGGAGCAGGGTGGGGGTGGGGAAGCCTCTCAGGATGTCGAAGCCAAACCAGTTTCTGAAACAGGTCAGCTCAAAGTGCAGAGGGGAGCCAGGGGCTCTCATGATTTGCCTGGAACTTCCTGACAGCCAGAGGAAAAATTGCCAACTGGAAAAAAAATGACATCGTTCTCAGTAGCAGAGATGAGAAAGAGACCATGTCTCTAGGCAACTGGAAATCCTTTCAAACTATGAATTTTGAAAATTCGTTAGAATTCCTAGCTGGCAGGAATGTTTCCGTGCCTTCTCAACAAGAAATTTATGTATGCTCTTAATTATCTGTATTCTCCAGTCATGGGCGAGGTGCACACATAAAGTCAATATTTTTATTTGTTGAAACAATGAGCATTCGGTGAGCATCTCTGAACAGCACATCAGAAGGCTGAATAAATAAAGCTAACAATCCGTGATACATGAGCCATTAAGCGGCCAAGGGGCAGCCACCCTGGTACTGGCGGTGCCCACACAGCGTGCCTCCTGCCAGGGCTCCATCTCATAGCTCGGCTTCTAGTCTATTTACCACTCAAGCACTGCCCACAGTCTCCCTGCAGAGAAGACAATCACAAGTGTAACCGAGGTATTTTTGGTTTAGTAGAACTGGAAAACAGCCAGGGGCCAAAAAAGAGGCGCTGTACCTAGGAGTCCCGCGGACGCCCCAGGATAAAAGGAGACAGACTTGTTCTGCACCTGGAAACCCCACAAGGAGAGCACGGATAGATGCTCCCTGAAGGGCAGGCGGAAAATCACTGACCCCCGACGTCCCACCACATCCTCCACCCACCCAGAAGCGTTCAGGCCACTGGCATCTCTGCCCGCTTCCACTTTTCGCCAATGAGGCGCGCAGGGTTGCCTAGGAACCTGAGTCCGGCCCACCCCAGGAGGGGCCTGGAAGCCTGCCCCACCACCTCCGCTGAGAGGGTGGAGCCACGTCACTCACCAATCTCGAGTCCGGGCTCGGGCTGCCCGACTGCCGGAAAGCCTCGGGGTGCATCAGCGGGCTCGTTTCTTTCTCGCTTTCCTCGCTATTTTGTGAAGACACCATCTCAAGACCCCCAAACCTGTGGTTGCCACTGCACAAGCTTGTTGAGTGAAACACGGCTGAGGTCTGCACGGGAAGGAAAAAAAAGAATGACAAAAAGAGAAAGTCAGTGCTTTAGTTACGGGGCAGTCTTTGTCTTTGGATGTGAACATAATAAACGTGCCTATCTGCGTGGGACTTACGGGAAAGGTACTCTAACACTAGACCCAACGGAGCTGATCCTCAGGAAGGAGCATGGTCCACGGGAGCTTTCCCAGCACNCGGAGTGGCAGGATGACTTTGCAACAGCCAGCCTCCTTGCTGGCAAAGCAGATGTAACTGTCTGAGGTGAACATCTGCCCTGCGGTGTGACAGCGGCTGAACGGGGTCCAGAGGGAACAGTCCAGGACGGTGTGCAGCTTCTCCCGCCTTGGCAGCCTGAAGAAGGCCCGGAAGAACTCGTTCTGTGCCCTAGCTTCCAGGTCCCTGGCAAAGGAGGGAGAAGGGAGAGAGGCAGACACGGTGACTGAACTCACTAGATTATAAATAAAAACACTTTTAAACCCCTGGCACAACCTGATATAAAAGGGGATGCAGAAAGGTGCTAGGCAGTTCCTGCCCTTCTCCAGCCCCCTCCCCACCCCACAGCCAACCTTTGGAGTGAGAAGCAAAGGCCGAACAAGTCACCTCTGCACAGAGATGATGCAGCAAACACAGACCAGGGCAAGTCTGCCTTCCTGGTTTGAGTAACACCATGAATTATCACAAAGCAAATGTGTAAGAATCTAGTATGAACTCTCCTACTCTGTTGGTGGAAATGTAACTTGTTGCAGCCACTGTGGAGAACAGAGTGGAGGTTCAGAGAAAGACAAATACCACATCTATCACTGATTTGTGGGATCTAAAAAATTATACAGATGAATTATTTACAAAATAGACTCACAGGCTTAGAAAACACACTTATGGTTACCAAAGGGGAGAGGCAGGGTAGGTGTAAATTAGAAGTTCCGGATTAACACATACACACTGCTATATATAAAACAAGTAACCACAAGGACTGACTATATAGCACAAGGAAGTCTACTCAATACTCTGATAATCTATATGGAAAAAGAATCTAAAAAAGAATGGATATATGTATACTGAATCGCTTTGCTGTACACCTAAAACTAACACAGCATTGTAAACCAGCTATTGTGCTTGTGCTAAGTCACTTCAGTCATGTCCTACTCTTTGTGATCCTATGGACTGTAGCCCACCAGGCTCCTCTGTCAATGGAATTCTCCAGGCAAGAATACTGGAGTGGGTTGCCATGCCCTCCTCCAGGGGATCTTCCCGACCCAGGGATCAAACCTATGTCTCTTGTCTTCTGAACTGGCCTGGCGGGCTTGTTCTTTACCACTGAGCCACCAGGGAAGTATCTAATATAAAATCAAAATTTAAAAAAAAAAAAAAAAAGATCCAGAGAGAACCTTAAAGTGCCAGTGAAAAGCAGAAGCTGGACACCCAAGGAGCCTGCACACATTTACTGGCTTCAGGGGCCCCAAGACTCTCTCCTGAGATGAATTGTGTGAGGTCTCCCTAAAATAGTGGGCTATCGTCATCTCACCTCATCCTTTACAGCTTCAGAATTGAGATTTCCTGGTTGAAGTGTCAGGGGCAATCATCTGTTCCTCGTTCCCGCCCTCTGGGAAGCCCCTCCTGGGCCTTGCCCTGCTGGCCCCCTGGACCCCGCACCTGCATCGGGAGGGTCAGGCCGTCCCCCGGAGAGTCCTGTCAGCCCCGTCCCCTCCTCCCTGCTCCCCTAGGCGTCCAAGCTTGCTCTGCTCTGTGCCCCAAAGTCTCAGGGGAGCATCCGAGCAGCAATCATGACTAACCCGTAATCCGACCCGAAGGGCACCTTTCAAAGCCAGTATCTGGGAACGGAAGTAAAGCTCCATCATCAAAAGGGGGAGGAGCATTCCAGCCCCACATTACGCCCTGAGCAAGAAGAGCCTGTTTTCCTCAAGTTCAACCTGGGCTGTCCTGGCAGGATGTCAAGTTGACTGAGTCATTACCTGTTTACGTCCACAGGCTGACGTCTCCAGGACAGAGAGTTGCAAGTGAGGACCTGCCAGGAGCCGGCGGGCGCGACATGCCTTTCACTTTTGGAGGAAGTCAGTCAAGTGCAGTGACCAGCAAACTACGCCACGGCCCAAGACCCCGACGTCCAATGAGGGGCCCCAGGCACCCGAGGACCAGGCAAACCCACCGCTGGCCATCGCTGGGGTCCTCTGTGCCCTTTCTCTCCTCNGCGACATGCCTTTCACTTTTGGAGGAAGTCACTCAAGTGCAGTGACCAACAAACTACACCACGGCCCAAGACCCCGACGTCCACTGAGGGGCCCCAGGCACCCGAGGGCCAGGCAAACCCACCGCTGGCCATCGCTGGGGTCCTCTGTGCCCTTTCTCTCCTCTCCTTTCTACAAGTTTCCAGAACTTGGAGGTGGGGCCAACAGTCTTGTAGAATTCACCTGCTTCTGGAAGATTCTCAACACAGATGAGTTTTGTTCCCAAATGGATGATGTTTCCCAAAGGGTCCTAACTGCTACAGGCCTTCCATTTTCCTTTCCTTTGCTCATTTCTACCCCAAATTAAAAATGCCAGCCCTGGAAGTACAGTCATACATCAGGAACTGTGTGAAGAATCACCTGCGATCCCAAGCCCATGGACAGACCAGAGCACTTCAGCTATGAGCTGGCCTCCCCTGTCTGTGTGCAAACGTGGTGAAAGACGTCAACGCTCTCCTTGGAGGTTCCCACGAGTGCTTTTCTTTCTGTTCATTTACTGATTTGGCTGCACCAGGTCTCGGCTGCATCACGAGCGATCTTCCATCTTCACCACAGCATGCAGGATCTTTGGTTGAGGCGTGGGACTCTTAGTTGCGGTATGTGGGATCTAGTTCCCTGATCAGGGATCGAACCCAGTCCCCCGGCATTGGCAGCACAGTTTTAGCCACTGGACCACCAGGGAAATCCCTCCATGAGCTCTTGAACAATGCATACAACAGGGATGGCTTTCTTCATTTTTAACAGATCTTTGTAAGCTGGACTAAAAACACTCAGGTATCAAATTATACAGAGACGACTAAAGAAATACGGGAGAGATGATACGGGAGAGAGACGGCCCTCTGTCCTGGGTTGTTTTCTGGGCCCCAAGATGGAGCGGGACACGGTGATGGGAAGCTTGGGGCCAGAGGTACACAGAGGAGCTAGGGGCTGGGAGTCAGAAGACCAAAGGGTCCCCTTTCATAAGAGGGGTGAGCAGCATCCACCCTCCACAAAGAACTCTCAGATTATCAGAAATGACAACACCAAGTGAAATTCGGTGGGATTTTACCCGAAACTCCACTTTTGTTTTCAAAAGTGATCAATTTGCAACATACACATGGCAGGAAGAGTCTTTGAATCCTTTCTGAACATATGGAAACTCAGAGACACTGCCTGCCATTCACATACCACTAATTAAAAAGACACACATTCCCTTAAACGCCCTCAATGTTCAGAGAAGACAGTAAACACTATAGCCAGCCAGGCTCCCCTGTCCATGAATTCCCCAGGCAGAATACTGGAGCGGACAGCCATCCCCTTCTCACGGGGATCTTCCTGACCCAGGGATCAAACCTGCGTCTCCTGCACTGGCAGGCAGGATCTTTACCACCGAGGCATCAGGGAAGCCCTTAAGGAATAACAGCAGTGTTAAAAATCGATGAATGTTTTAAAAAAAGTTTTAATCAGGAGCGGCTCCTAAAAAAATTAAACTAGAATTACAATATGATCCAATAATTCTACTGGTGGGCGTGTGTCCAAAAAGAACTGAAAGCAGAGTCTTGAAGAGGTATTTGCACACCCATATTCACAGCAACGTTATTCAGAACAGCCAAAGCTAGAAGGAACTCAGTATCCACTGAGTAAGCAAATACGCACAATGGAGTGTTGTTATTCAGTCTTAAAAAGGAAGGAGATTCTAACAATCTACAGGGTGGATGAACCTTGAGGACATTAGGCCAAGTAAAGTAAGACAGTCTCTCTCTCTCACACTCTCACACACACACACACACCACAAACAAATTCTCTAGGCTTTCACTAGAGGAGGCAGATCACAGAGATAGAAAGCAGAAGGGTGGGTGCCAGGGACTTGGGGATGGGTGGGGAGTCAGTGTTTAATGTGGACAGAGTTCAGTTTTGAAAGATGAGTTCTGTAAAGATGAATGATGGTGATAATTACACAGCAACACGAATGTACTTATTAATACCACCACTGAACCATAGGCTTAATAAAAATGATTAAGATGATTAGGAAAATGCAAATCAAAATTACAATGTGATATCACTGGGCACAGGTCAGAAGAGTCGTCATCAAAAAGAACACAAATAATAATAATTGTTGGTGAGGATGTGAAAAAAAAAGAGGGAAACCTTTACACTGTTGGTGGGAAAAGGAAATTGGTCCAGACACTATGGGGAAAAGTATGGAAGTTCCTCAGAAAACTAAAAGATTATATGACCGAGTAATTCCACTAAGATCACAGCATCTGGTCCCATCACTTCATGGCAAATAGATGGGGAAAAAAATAGAAAAGTGACAGACTTTATTTTCTTGGGCTCCAAAATCATTGAGGATGATGACTACAGCCATGAAATTAAGACATTTGCTTCTTGGAAGAAAAGTTATGACAAACCTAGACAGCATATTAAAAAGCAGAGACAGCACTTTGCCAGCAAAGGTCAAAGCTGTGGTTTTTCCAGTAGTCATGTATGGGTGTGAGAGGCGGATCATAAAGAAGGCTAAGCGTCAAAGAACTGACGCTTTCGAATTGTGGTGCCGGAGAAGACCCTTGAGAGTCCTTTATACAGCAAGGAGATCAAACCGGTCAGTCCTGAAGGAAATGAACTTTGAATATTCATCGGAAGGATTGAAGCTGAAGCTGAAGCTCCAGTGCTTTAGCCACTTGATGTGAAGAGCCGACTCACTGGAAAAGACCCTGATGCTGGGAAAGATTGAGGGCAGGAGGAGAAGGGGGCAACAGAGGATGAGATGGTTGCATGGCATCACCGACTCAAAGGACATGAATTTGAACAAACTCTGGGAGATAGTGAGGGACAGGGAAGCCTGGCGTGGGGTCACAAAGAGTCGGAAGTGACCTAGAGACTGAAGAGCAGCTCCACTCCTGGGTATGCACACTCCCCAAAACAGAAGCAGCAATTCAAAAAGATACGTGATCTCCAATGTTCACAGCAGTGCTAGTTACAATTTCCAAGACATGGAAACAGCCTAGGTATCCACCAGCAGATGAACAGATAAAGATGTGGTGTGTATACAATGGAATATTACTCAGCCATCTAAAAACTGATATATTCCCATTTAGCAACATGGATGGGATGGACTTGGAGGGCATTATGCTAAGTGAAGTAAGTCAGATAGAGAAAGGCAAATACCACATGATACCATTTATATGCAGAATCTAAAATACAACAAACTAGTGAATAAAACAAAAAAAGCAGACTCATAGAGAACAAACTAGGGGTTACGAGTGGAGAGAGAAGAGAGGGAGAGACAACACAGGAGTGAGGGATATTGTGGGATAAAATAAAATCACACTGGGGACTTCTCTGGTTTCCAGCAGTTAAGACTCCATGCTTCCCTGCCTAGATGTCCATTGACAGATCAATGTATAAAGAAGTTGAGGTACATGTATACAATGGAATATCACTCAGTATAAAAAGAAACACATTTGAGTCAGTTCTCGTGAGGTAGATGAACCTAGAGCTTGTTATACAGAGTGAAGTCAGTTAGAAACAGAAAAACAAATATCCTATATTAACACATCAGTTCAGTTCAATCGCTCAGTCATGTCCGACTCTTTGCGACCCCATGAATCGCGGCACGCCAGGCCTCCCTGTCCATCACCAACTCCCAGAGTTCACTCAGACTTGCGTCTATCGAGTCAGTGATGCCATCTAGCCATCTCATCCTCTGTCGTCCCTTTCAGCATCAAAGTCTTTTCCAATGAGTCAACTCTTTGCATGAGGTGGCCAAAGTACTGGAGTTTCAGCTTTAGCATCATTCCTTCCAAAGAAATCCCAGGGTTGATCTTCAGAATGGACTGGTTGGATCTCCTTGCAGTCCAAGGGACTCTCAAGAGTCTTCTCCAACACCACAGTTCAAAAGCATCAATTCTTCGGCGCTCAGCCATCTTCACAGTCCAACTCTCACATCCGTACATGACCACAGGAAAAACCATAGCCTTGACTTGACGTATATATCGAATTTAGAAAACAGGTACTGATGGACCTGTTTGCAGGGCAGGGATAGAGACGCAGACGTAGAGAACAGATCTGTAAACACACAGGGAAGGGGCGCGTGGGCGACCTCAGAGAGTGGCACTGACGCATACACACTGCCATGCCAAGGAGAGAGCTCGTGGGGAGTCGCTGCCCAGCACGGGGGCTCAGCCGCTGCTGCGTGACAGCCAGGGGGCGGGAGGAGGCCCCAGAGGGAGGCGACACGCATATACTCACAGCTGATTCACGTTATGGGATGGCAGAAACCAACAACACTGTAGAGCAATTATCCTCCGATTAACAATAAAAAAATAAAAAAAAGACTCCAGGCTTCCAATGCATGGGCTTCCCTGGTGGCTCAGAGGTTAAAGCGTCTGCCTCCAATAAGGGAGACCCGGGTTCGATCCCTGGGCTGGGAAGATCCTCTGAAGAAAGAAATGGCAACCCACTCCAGTACTCTTGCCTGGAGAATCCCATGGACGGAGGAGCCTGGTAGGCTACAGTCTATGGGGTCGCAAAGAGTCAGACACGACTGAGCGACTTCACTTTCTTTCCAATGCATGGGGCATGGGTTTGATCCCTGGTTGGGGAGCTAAGATCCTTACAGTGTGGCCTAAACATAAAAAATAAAATTAAAAAATCATGTGTGTGAAGCTTTTAAAAACTGAAAAGCACAGTAGAATTTAAAGACTTTCATTCATTTTCAAAAAAGCTTCAAAAAATAAAATAAAAATGGTTAAGATGACAAAATTTGTATTATGTGTCAAGAACTAAAATGGTGTGTGTGTTCAGTCATGTCTGACTCTTTGTGATCCCATGGACTGTAGCCCACCAGGCTCCTCCGTCCATGGCATTCTCCAGGCAAGAATATTAGAGTGGGCTGCCATTTCCTCCTCCAGGGGATCTTCCCAACCCAGGGATAAAACTTGTATCTGTTGGGTTTTCTGCATTACTACTAGCACCAGCTGGGAAGCTATGTGATGTGTATTTTACTGAAATAAAAAAATGTTTAATGATGAGTAGTATTCAGAAAGCAGTGGTGATTCTGTAACTACATAAAAAACATCCAGCCAGGGCAGCACTTTCTGGGAAACTTGCTTTTCAAAGGATCACAAACGTGAACTCTTACAAAGGCATCAGCTCAACGGTTACTCAGAACCATGAAGGCAGAAATCAGAATCAAGCTCAAACATCACAGTTTCAATCTTGAATAATAAAGTCAAACTTCTTTAAAGTGGCAACTACCTCAGAAGTCCTCATGTCCAGTATCAATTGGGAGCCAACAAACAACAAAGAATGTCAATTACACTCTTTGTAAGGCATTTTTCTTTTCATACTGTTCATGGGGTTCTCACAGCAAGAATACGGGAGTGGTTGGCCATTCCCTCCACTGGTGGACCACGTTTTGTTAGAACTCTCCACAATGACCTGTCTATCTTGGGTGGCCCTGCACATCAAGGCTCCATAGCTTCACTGACTTATGCAAGTGCCTTCACCAGGACAAGATTGTGATCCATGAAGGGGATCAACTTTCTTAAGACAAACTGGTACCAAAAACATCCAGCGGTTCTGAAAGAGTCTTCTATAAAGTAATAGGAAAAAAAAAATATTTTTTAATGTATACTAATAGTTCCAGGTTGAACAGAATTCTATCATGAGGTTACCTGTATTGCATTTCCTGGAATTTTTTTTTTTTTTTTTGCTGTGCCACAAGGCTTGCAGCTTAGTTCCCCAATCAGAGCTCAAACTCAGGATCACAGCAGTGAAAGCTAGGAGTCTTAGCTATGGTACCACCAGGGAATTTCCTGGAAGTATTTTTTATGAAAATCAATTTTGAAATAATATCTGAAAAGAAGGGGAAACAGGAATCCAGGAATCAAAGCCTACTGCATAAAGGAAGTGAAAAACCATCACTGCCAATCACACGGAAAAAACGTGGATTATGTCACGAGGGAAATTTCAGTCTAACGCAATAAAGCTAACAGAGCACATGTCCAGGGAGGTGGTGCATGGGCCATAAGCCCCTGAGGGGTGAGGGGCACCCTGGGACACAAGCTTCTACCTCTTGGTGATCTGGCTGGGATCCTGCAGACCCGGGTCCAGGTCGAAGCCCTCATTGTCCAGCAGCCTCCGGAGTGTCACGTCAGCCAGCTGCTCCATGATCTTGAATACCTCGTCCAGGTTCAGAAACATGGAGAAGTCCCGCTCCTTGTTCTGGGTGGTGATGCGGATGGTATCCGTCAGAAAGACATTGGATGTCCTCTCCAACCTCTGGACGTCAACCCAAGGGACGACAAGTTTAACTAGAAAAGAAAAAGAGCAAACACAGATTTTACCCTCAAATGTAACCCAAATTTGAATGCATCAGTGCAAAGCTTTTCCTACAGTGGAAATGCAAATAATTTTTAAGCCAGAGCAGGAAAGAGGAAGCGCAGAACTGCTTGGCACCTGCTTTGTTAGAACTCAACTCATGTTCTAATCATTTTCTTCAAGATTTAAACCAAGCTGCTGGCTACTGCGCATGTACAAGGAACATCGTTCTGACATATTGAGTTAATAACAGGGAAACTTTCCCCCCAAGTAATTAAACTGAAATATTTGCAAAATATGCAGACGTTTCTTGATCCACATAAATTCTGGTTTCAATAGCTGCATTCATGACATAAGCTATGAAAAAAATGGGAAGGCAAAAGAGGATTTGTGATCTGGTTTGGAGGAAGCGGCCCAACATTTAGACTGTGTCAAGTGACAGTTGTCCAAATCTTAGAAAAGAGAGTACAAGCGCTTTCCATGGAACTCTCCTTAAAGTAACACAGTGCTAACAGCGCAGTTCACAAGCGCCCTGTTCTCAGAAATGTCTCCCGCGCTGTGGTTGTCAGGCTTAGTGGCTGATGCGGAGCAAACGGGGAGGGACATACGTAACAACTTAAAATGATCAATGTTATCAAACATTAGGAACCATTTCTTTTTTCCAAGTTTCATTGACTTAACAAAATCAGGTTTAGTGATGATGACTGATAACTGTCGGAAAATAATTCTTTTTCTTTTTCAAATTAAAAAAGGGGACAATGAACTGTTTTCATTTCTCTCATTTCTCTCCATTTATCTTGCAATAGATAGCCAAAGAAGCTGAAGTTGATCAGTTCGATGAAGACCTAGAAAATCTCCTAGAACTAACATCAAAAAAAGATGTTCTATTCATCACTGGGGATTGGAATGCAAAAGTCAAGAGATATCTGGAGTAACAGGCAAGTTACAAGCCTTGAAGAACAAAATGAGCCAGGGCAAACTGAATTCTGCTAAGAAAATGCATTGGTCATAGCAAATATCCTTTTTCAACAACACAAGAGACGACTTTATACATGGACGTCCCCAAATGGCCAATACTGAAATCAAATTGATTGCATTCTTTGTAGCCGAAGATGGAGAAGCTGTATACAGTCAGCAAAAATAAGACCTGGAGCTGACTGTGGCTCAGATCATCAGCGTCTCATAGCAAAATTCGGTCTTAAGCTAAAGAAAGTGGGGAAAATCTTTAGGCCAGCCAGGTATATCTTAAATCAAATCTCCTATGAATATGCAGTGGAGCTAATGAATAGATTCAAGAGATTAGGACTTGTAAACAGTGTACCTGAAGAACTATGGATGGAGCTCCATTATTGTACAGGAGGCAGTGAACAAAACCATCCCAAAGAAAAAGAAAAGCAAGAAGGCAAAGCGGTTATCTGAGGAGGCCTTACAAATAGCTAAAGAAAGAAGAGAAGCGAAAAGCAAGGGAGAGAGGGAAAGGTATATCCAACTAAATGCAGATTTCCAAAGAACGGCACAGAGAGACAAAACAAGCCTTCTTCAATGAACAGTGCATAAAACTAGAGGAAGACAGAAGGGGAAAGGCGAGAGATCTCTTCAGGAAAGCTGGAGATATCAAGGGAACATTTTGCCCAAAGATGGGTCCAAAAAAGGAAATAAATGGTAGAGACCCAGTAGATGCTGAAGAGTTCAAGAAAGACGGAAAGAATACCCAGAAGAACTGTAGAAAAAAGATCCAGATGAACCAGATGACTAAGATGGTGTGGTCAGTCACCCAGAGCAAGCCATTCTGGAAAGCAAAGTCAAGTGGGCCTTAGGAAGCAAAGCTGTTACTAAAGCTAGTGGATGTGATGGGATTCCAGTAGAACTATCCAAAACCCTAAAGGATGATGCCATCAAGGTGCTGCATTCAATATGTCAGCATATCTGGAAGACCCAGCAATGGCCACAGGACTGGCAAAGGTCAATCCTCATTTCAATTCCAAAGAAGGGTAGTACTAAAGAATGTGCTAACCATCAGACAACTGCACTCATCTCCCATGCTAGTAAGGTCATGCTTGAAATCCTGCATGCTAGGCTTCAGCATTATGTGAACCAAGATTTTCCACATGTTCAAGCTGAGTTTAGAAAAGGAAGAGGAAACAGAGATCAAATTGCCAACATTCAGTGGATCATAGAGAAAGCTAAGGAATTCCAAAAACCATCTACCTCTGTTTCAATGACTACGCCAAAGCCTTTGACTGTGTGGATCATAATAAACTATGGAAAGTTTTTAAAGAGATGGGAATACCAGACCATCTTATCTGTCTCCTGAGAAACCTGTGTGCAGGTCAAGAAGCAACAGTTAGAAGCCTGTATGGAACAACTGATTGGTTCAAGATTGAGAAAGGAGTATGACAGGGCTGTCTGCTGTCACCCTGTTTGTTTAACCTATACACTGCTGAGCACATCATGAGAAATGCCAGGCTGGGTGAGTTACAAGCTGGAATCAAGATAGGCAGGAGAAACATCAACAACCTCAGATATGCGGATGATACCACTCTAAATGGCAGAAAGTGAAGAGGAACTAAAGAGCCTCTTGAAGAGGGTGAAGGAGGAGAGTAAAAGAGCCTGCTTAAAACTAAATATTAAAAAACTAAGATCATGGCATCCGGCCCCATCACTTCATGGCAAATAGAGAAGGAAAGGTGGAAGTAGTGACAGATTTCCTCTTCTTGGGCTCCAAAATCACTGCAGATGGTAACNAAAGAAAAGCAAGAAGGCAAAGCGGTTATCTGAGGAGGCCTTACAAATAGCTAAAGAAAGAAGAGAAGCGAAAAGCAAGGGAGAGAGGGAAAGGTATATCCAACTAAATGCAGATTTCCAAAGAACGGCACAGAGAGACAAAACAAGCCTTCTTCAATGAACAGTGCATAAAACTAGAGGAAGACAGAAGGGGAAAGGCGAGAGATCTCTTCAGGAAAGCTGGAGATATCAAGGGAACATTTTGCCCAAAGATGGGTCCAAAAAAGGAAATAAATGGTAGAGACCCAGTAGATGCTGAAGAGTTCAAGAAAGACGGAAAGAATACCCAGAAGAACTGTAGAAAAAAGATCCAGATGAACCAGATGACTAAGATGGTGTGGTCAGTCACCCAGAGCAAGCCATTCTGGAAAGCAAAGTCAAGTGGGCCTTAGGAAGCAAAGCTGTTACTAAAGCTAGTGGATGTGATGGGATTCCAGTAGAACTATCCAAAACCCTAAAGGATGATGCCATCAAGGTGCTGCATTCAATATGTCAGCATATCTGGAAGACCCAGCAATGGCCACAGGACTGGCAAAGGTCAATCCTCATTTCAATTCCAAAGAAGGGTAGTACTAAAGAATGTGCTAACCATCAGACAACTGCACTCATCTCCCATGCTAGTAAGGTCATGCTTGAAATCCTGCATGCTAGGCTTCAGCATTATGTGAACCAAGATTTTCCACATGTTCAAGCTGAGTTTAGAAAAGGAAGAGGAAACAGAGATCAAATTGCCAACATTCAGTGGATCATAGAGAAAGCTAAGGAATTCCAAAAACCATCTACCTCTGTTTCAATGACTACGCCAAAGCCTTTGACTGTGTGGATCATAATAAACTATGGAAAGTTTTTAAAGAGATGGGAATACCAGACCATCTTATCTGTCTCCTGAGAAACTTGTGTGCAGGTCAAGAAGCAACAGTTAGAAGCCTGTATGGAACAACTGATTGGTTCAAGATTGAGAAAGGAGTATGACAGGGCTGTCTGCTGTCACCCTGTTTGTTTAACCTATACACTGCTGAGCACATCATGAGAAATGCCAGGCTGGGTGAGTTACAAGCTGGAATCAAGATAGGCAGGAGAAACATCAACAACCTCAGATATGCGGATGATACCACTCTAAATGGCAGAAAGTGAAGAGGAACTAAAGAGCCTCTTGAAGAGGGTGAAGGAGGAGAGTAAAAGAGCCTGCTTAAAACTAAATAATAAAAAACTAAGATCATGGCATCCGGCCCCATCACTTCATGGCAAATAGAGAAGGAAAGGTGGAAGTAGTGACAGATTTCCTCTTCTTGGGCTCCAAAATCACTGCAGATGGTAACTACAGCCATGAAATCAGAAGACACTTGCTTCTTGGCAGGAAAGCTATGACCAACCTAGACACTGTGTTGAAAAGCAGAGATATTACTCTGCCGACAAAGGTCCATACAGTCAAAGTTATGGTCTTCCCAGTTGTTGTGTCTGGTTGTGAGAGCTGGACCATAAAGAAGCCAGAGCACCAAAGAATTGACGCCTTCAAACTGTGGTGCTGGAGAAGACTCCTGAGAGTCCCTTGGACAGCAAGGAGATCAAACCAGCCAAACCACTGGAAGGACTGATGCTGAAGTTAAAACTCCAGTATTTTGGTCATCTGATGCAAACAGCTGAGCTTTTCATTGGAAAACCTTTTTCACTGGAGAAGTCCCTCATGCTGGGAAAGACTGACGACAGGAGAAGAGGGCATCAGAGGATGAGATATCTGGATGGTACCACCAATGCAATGGACATGAGCTCTGGCAAACTTTGGGAGATGATGAAGGTCAGAGAGACCTGGTGTGCTGCCATCCATGTGGTCTCAAAGAGTCAGACACACCTGGGCAACAGAACAACAATAACAATCTCGCAATACTTTTTTCAGTGCTTTGATCATTTAAAAGGCCACATTTCTACATCAGGCCTAAGAATAAGCTTGTTTTTATATAGTCTTTTTTCACCTACACACACCCCATCTACACTTGCAGCTTTCTCTCATTAAGCAACCACCTTGGGGAGAGCCCTGCACTTAAGAAGCTCATTCAAGTAGGAAAAAGCAGACCACTGACTTGACAGGACCCAAGATAGAGAGACGAGTGCAGGACAAGTTACAAGAGGAGCAGAGAAGGCTTCCGAGAGATAAGAAAATCTGAACTGAATTTTGAAGGATGAACAAGAGTTCTCAAACAGGCCTAAGAATGGGGAAGGCAAGGAGAGAGAGGGTGTTTAGTTTTGAGAAAATTTTCAGAAACCAGAAAACCCAGAATGGCAAGGGTTAAGTGGGAGCTGATTCCAAGGGTGGGGAAGGCTGTGCACACAGGGGGCGTGTACTGGGTGTCAGAGCCCAGGGGGGCAGCACAGGAAAGGCCAGGGGTGACCACATGCAGGACGCTGGCCACAGCAGAGTACACGAGGAGCCCTGCCTACTGGCTCCACGTGAAATAAAAACAAACGCAGGAAAGAAAAACATATACATCTATATAAATATAAACACAGCATATACACCACCCTGCATGGGCACTGGAGACACCACTTGTTCCAGAAGAAGTTTCAATGGTCATGACTGTGAACATTTCAATATACCATTGACCCTGTCGCTTCCCTTTCTTACCTCAGAATACTGTTGCCCAGGACGATGACTGTGGGTAGAAAACTGCAAGAAGTGAACTCTTGCCTGGATCTCAGGGGGCCCAGGGTGAGGAACCCCTTTCTACAAATACCTGCTACACTCACACCTCAGAATTCTTTAAATGGCCCCCTGGATTCAGAAGTACAGCTTGTTCTATTCCTTTACAACTCCTGTGCCCTCAGTTACAACACTGTTTTCAAAGCAGCAAAAACTCTTCAGAAGGTGCATGAAGGGGGCCACAAAGAAAGGCTCTGTGAGGCAGGAGAAGAAATGAATTCTCATAAAATCAAACCTCTGTAGATTACAACTGACATATACAAGACGGTGAAGCGTCTGCTTACAATGTGGGAGACCCAGGTTCAGTGCCTGGGTTGGGAAGATCTCCTGGAGAAAGCAATGGCAACCCACTCCAGTATTCTTGCCTGGAAAATCCCATAGACGGAGGAGCCTGGTGGGCTACAGTCCATGGGGTCACAAAGAGTTGGCCACAACTGAGCGACTTCACTTTCATGTATAAAATAAATAACTAATAAGGACTTACTGNCCACTCCAGTATTCTTGCCTGGAAAATCCCATAGACGGAGGAGCCTGGTGGGCTACAGTCCATGGGGTCACAAAGAGTTGGCCACAACTGAGCGACTTCACTTTCATGTATAAAATAAATAACTAATAAGGACTTACTGTATAGCACAAGGGAACTCAATTCTCTGAAATGGCCCATACAGGAAAGGATCTAAAAAAGGAGTGGATAGGGACTTGCTGGTGGTCCAGCGGCTAAGGATCTGTGCTCCCAAGGCAAGACTGGCGGTTCGGTCCCTGGCCAGGGAACGAGATCCCACATGCCACAACTGAGAGTTTGCATGTCACAACTAAAATATCTCAGAGCAGCCAAAGACATAGACATTTAAAAAATAAAAAAGAGTGGATATATGTATATGTATTTCAGAAATTTCCTCAGACAACCTTAGATATGCAGATGATAACATCCTAATAGTAGAAAGCAAAGAGGAACTAAATATCCTCTTGAGGAATATAAAAGAGGAGAGTGAAAATGCTGGCTTAAAACTCAACATTCAAAAAACTAAGATCATGGCATCTGGTCCCAACACTTCATGGCAAATAGATGGGGAAACAATGGAAACAGTGGCAGATTTTCTCTCCTTAGGCTCTGAATCACTGCAGATGTTAACTGCAGCCATGAAATTAAAANGTTTGGAATTCGAAGACGCAGACTATTATATATACGATGGATAAAAAACAAGGTCCTAGTGTAGAGCACAGGGAAGTATATTCAATATCCTGTGATCAAACATAAACAAAAAGGGTATTTCAAGAATGTGTATATATAACTGAATCGCTTTGTAGCATAGCAGAAATTAATACATCATAAATCCACTATGCATGAGTGCTAAGTCACTTCAGTCGTGTTGACTCTTTGCAACCCCATGGATTGTAGGCTGCCAGGCTCCTCTGTCCACAGGGTTCTTCAGGCAAGAATCCTGGAGTGGCTTGCCATGGTCTCCTCCAGGGGATCTTCCTGACCCAGGGAGCAAACCCGAATCTCCTGTATATGTCTCCTGCATTGCAGGTGGATTTTTTACCTTCTGAGCCACCAGGGGATTGCTACCCACATCTACACTGCACGAGCAATTTTAGAAAATACGCTGCACATTACCATTAAAATAAAAATGTAAGTTAAAGTTTCTTAAAAATAAATCTGAAGGCTGGTAAGGAACTTCAGGGGATTTTCATTTCTCTCATGATGTTTTTCTTTCTTTTCCAAATTTTATTTCACAAGACACTATAAAAGTTATAACTAAGAGGGGTATTTTATGTTTTAAAGATCTTTTTGATAAGGGTCATTTTTGGAGTGTTTACTGAATTTGTTGCAATATTGCTTCAGTTTTATGTTCTGGGTTTTTTTTGGCACAGAGGCACATGGGATCTTAGCCCCCCAACTAGGTATCAAACCCAGTTGCATTGGAAGGCAGAATCTTAACCACTGGACCACCCGGGAAGTCCCGAGAGGTATTTTTTCAAAGTTACCTAATATGTAATAAATGCTGTGCACCATGAGATGTGAAGGGGATTTCTAAGAGGCCTCTACAGCAGGCAGACACAGTCAGGCCCTGGCCTCCCTGATGGCTGAGTGAGCCCAACGTAGAGGCTTCCTTTAAAGTTCCATAGAGCAAGTCGAATGGTCAGGATACAGGTAGGAAAGCTCCAACTCCCAGATCCTTTCAATCTCCCAGGACAAAGACCCAACGCCACGTGGTGGCCCCAAAGACACAGCTGACCTCTGACCGGTCGGTCCCCTCAGCCCCGGCACCCACTCCAGGCCAGCAGCCTCCCGAGACTTAAAAGGCATGTCTGCTATGAAGTATAAGGGATCAGAGTGTGTATGTTCATGTGTGTGCGTGTGTGCGTGTGTGCATGTGTGTGTACATGCATGTAATGTGTGTGCACGCCCGTGTGTGCATGTGTGTACATGCGTGTACATGTGTCTGTGTGTGCGCACGTGTCTGTATGTGTGCATGCATGCACACGTGTGTGTGTGTCTGTGTGTGTACATGCATGTATGTGTGTGTCTCTCTGTATATCTATTTGTGTGTGGCTGTGTGTCTCTGCGTATCTGTGCATGCGTGTGTGCTCAGTCGTGTCTGACTCTTTGTGACCCCCTGGACTGTAGCTCACTAGGCTCCTCTGTCCATAGGATTTCCCAGGGAAGAATACTGAAGAGGGTAGCCATTTCCTTCTCCAGGAGATCTTCACACCCCAGGGATCAAACCCACGCCTCCTGCATTGTAGGCAGATTCTTTACCACTAAGCCACCTGGGAAGCCCCAAGGGATCAGTATATGCCCCCTCCCCAAATATGCCACTTGGGCTTAAGAATTATTTTGAGCTAAAGACACTTGAGAAATAGCAGATGTCAAAAAAAAAAAAAAAGTTCTCTGCCCTTCCCCACTATTTACCTAAAAACAGGATATAAATCTCCATTTGTAAGAAATCTCCATCCTGTGCCAGAAAGAGGAAGACAGCTCTTCAGCTCTGACTCATCAGAGACAACTCTGTACTCTGACCAGACAGGAGGCGCCTACACGGCAAACCCAACTGGAGTGGCTGGTCTCACTCTAGGATCCAGCGTCCGGAGGCTTACCACCCTAAAAGCTCACATGCTTTGCTCCTTTGACTCGTCGCTTCTCTGTAAATGTGCTATTCTTCACTGTGATGCTGCACAAGCCCGCACCCTAACCATCCCACGGAGCTATTCACTGTGGAGTTTTTCCCACCCTATGTGCACTGCCCTAGCTGATAAACTCTGCTTTTCTCATTAAGCTGACTTCTGTTGGTTTAATTTCCAGGCCCCCAGCACAGAGCATAAGAGGTCAGAGCAAAAGTTTTCCCCTCCCCTACTTCTGACTTCCTAAGTCACTGCAGCAGAAATGCGCGTCCTTCCTCCCAATTAAGAGGAGAAACACCTAAATCAAAGAACCGCCGGCACTAAGGTGAGACCGAGAAAAGAAGGTAAATGCGAAAACAACTGTGGAACAGGTATTTCTGTCAGTGCAGCCTGACCTGGGGAACCAACCTGGACCACTCTGTAGTGGTAACACACGAGCTGAAGAAGATCCACTGGGACCTGCGCCCATCTGCTAACCCCGCAGGCCAGAGGTAACCGCAGAAGACACCAGCCGACACTGTCACTCCTCCTGGACTCAGAAGACTGGTCTTCCACCTGACCCCATAATTATCCCCAGTCCCCAAAGGAAAACAATGCTCCTCTTGGCTCTTTTGAAACTAAGGATTTAGGGCTTCCCTAGTGGTCCAGGGGTTAAAAATCCGCCTGGCAGCGCAGGGGACACAGGCTCCACCCCTGGTCCCCAGAAGGGCCTACAGGCCTCGGAGCAACCGAGTCCACGCACCATAACTGCTGAGCCTGTGCTTGCGTGCCCGGGGGGAACAGCTACAGAGCCCGCGTTGCCGCGGCTACTGAGACCTGTGCGCTCTAGAACCATGCTCTGCAACAAGAAGCCCTAGAAACACAGCGAGAGGGCAGCCCCTGCTCACCGCAGCTAGAGAAGGGCGAAAGCAGCAAGGAAGACCCAGCACAGCCAAAAAGAAACAAACAAATCTTTTACAAAAAAATAAAATTAAGAATTCACTCTAAGACCCTTCACTAAAAGCCAAACACTTAGGATACTGGAAAGACAAACTTTTTAGAGAGAGAGAGAAACAAAAATCAATGGTCCGGGATGTTTTACCCTAAGGGATGAAAACTACATTACAGGCTAATGGGTGAAACTGTTTCGTAAGAAAGTTAAAATCAGAATGAGAAACATTCCCTCCCTGCCTGTGAGGGTTTTCAAAGCACCAGCTACCAAGCATCTTACTGCAATGAGACCTGTTACATAAGACACAGCTCACAGCAGGTAAGAGAGACCTCCCCAAACATTCCTCTCCCTTCTCAAAACTTATTTGGTTTTCATTTCATTCAATTAACATGTTTTAAGAATAAATATCCCCTTGCAGAAAGAGAAAAGTACCAGCTGCAACTAAATAAAAGAGGGACAAGATGTCACAGCTGCAAAGAAGTTGCTAGTAACTCATTTCAGGAGACAAATAACATTGTTGCTGTGCAAAAACACGAATCTTAACATTTTTTTCCCCTTGAGATAAAAAAGGACCTTCACTTCTGTAAAGGATAAGGAAACCTTAGGCCCAAGAACGAGCGTTTTGTTCTGTTTCCATCTCAGGTGGCTTTTGTCAGACTGACTCTAAACTCTGGCTGATGACAAGTCAAACCCATTTGCTTTTAGTGCTTCCCTGGTGGCACGGTGGCTTAAAAAGAAAAATCTGCCTGCCAGTGCAGGAGACNAGGCCCAAGAACGAGCGTTTTGTTCTGTTTCCATCTCAGGTGGCTTTTGTCAGACTGACTCTAAACTCTGGCTGATGACAAGTCAAACCCATTTGCTTTTAGTGCTTCCCTGGTGGCACGGTGGCTTAAAAAGAAAAATCTGCCTGCCAGTGCAGGAGACACGGGTTCAATCCCAGGGTCAGAAGATCCCCTGGAGGAGGAAATGGCAACCCACTCTGGCATTCTTGCCTGGGAAATCCCACGACAGAAGAACCACGGGCTACAGTCCATGGGGTTGCAAGAGTCAGACACGACTAAGTGACTAAACAACAACAATTAAGCCCAGAAGTTCATTATAGTAGAGAGATTGTCAAAGGAAAAGAATATGATAAAAGATGCTGCAGTGCCTTGAATGTTATGCAGCCGTGATGAGAGAGACGTGAGACCGGGAGAAACATCAACGTCAAAGGACTTAGCTTCGGGACTTCCCTGGCGGTCCGGTGGCTCAGACTCCACGCTCCATGCAAGGGCCCAGGTTCAACCCCTAGTCAAGGAACTAGATCTTGCAGGCTGTAACTAAGAGTCCACAGGCTACAGTTGAGACCCTGTGAAGTCATATTGTTAAGAAAGCCGGAGGGTAGGGTGGGGGGAACCTACCTTCACCTTCCCTTTGACAAAACTGGCAATGTCATCTTTATTATCAAAGACAGACAAGGTGTGGAGGAGATTTTGCTCCAGCCAGTCCCAGTGCTGGTTTATTTCCTCTAACGTGGCACCTGGGTAGGAACAGAAAAGGACACAGAGATTAAGAGCCAGAACTAATGTCTAGGATATGAACTTGCCTTCCAAATAGGGGTCCTGCATGTATGTGATTAAAGCATTCCGGGTGTTCATGCCACAGTTAGCCAGGCGACACGGAAGGCACCCTGCCCCGGGGCCACGGCCCGCCTGCCACACGGATGGGCCCGCCGGCCCGCCGAGCTGTCCTGGGACCTCTCTGCAGGAGCCCTGCCAGCCCGGCCGACGGTGGAACTCGGACTGCCTCCCCTCAAGGGACCGAAATGCCGACAGCTACACAGCCACTCCAGAGCAAGCGAGCCGCAGGGGGACTTGATTCTGAGGGCCTCACAGAATCCCCCTGTGAGCACGGGCTCCCTCAAAAGAGACAAGAACTTGCCTTGAGGTGGCTCTGCCCGTGGCCCCAGGGCGCTCGCTGCCGGGCCATCTCCAGGTGCCCATTTGTCCTCTAGGTTTTATAACAAAATCCCTCAGAACACACATGAAAAGAGGTTTTATGGTACATGTTAAAACAAAACCACAGAAACATTCAGTGGTTATCTAGTAAGTTAATTTCTTTCAAAGGCAAGTAAAAACACAATCAGCCTATTAGTGAAGCATTCCACAATACGGGCACCAAAAAGCTTAGCCGTCTGAGTTGGCGTTAGTTCTCGGAAAGGAGCTCCCAGTCCCCGCCAGATAACGGACACCTTGGCCCGGGAACTGCGCTAGCCCCTACTGGTAAATCCCGGACTTGAAGAGGCACCTGGGACTCGTACATCTAGCGTGGAAACAGGTGATGCCCCAGCTAGGAGGGCGGGTTTGTTCAAATGGGAAGCAGGAGACACCTTGCAGGAGACACCTTCACCTCAGGGAGGTGAAGGGCTGGAGGACGAGGGTGCAGAGTAACCCAGGCAACGTGAGAGGCAGAAGGACCCCCAGAACCAGAAACCGGACACTCACTGTGCTAAGCCGGCCTTTCTCTCTGTTACTTATGGTCTTCCTCTACCCGGAACGTGGACACTCGTGAAGACCTTACAAACCCCCCATGCATAAAACCGCTAGGAAAAAAAAAAAAAAAAGAAACAAACAGCAAAGCTGCCAGAGAGCTCACCCTGGACCTGTGGGTTTGGGGTGCCTATGGCGAGTTCTGATGTGCACTTTGGGAAGGAGTGGAAAGAAGAACCTAAGGAATACCTCATAAAGAAAAGTGAGACTTGAAACAGTGGTATTTAGGGACTTCCCTGGAGACACAGAGGTTAAGAGTCTGTGCTTCCAATGCAGAGGATGTGGGTTTGTGGGTTCAACTCCTGGTTGGGGAACTAAGATCCCACCTGCTACTTGGTAAGCCTCCCCCTGCACCACCCCCGCCGAAAAAAACCACCCAAAACACAATGGCATNAAAAATACCGTAAACCACTGCAAGCCGACTGCACGCCCGTGACCTCAAAGGGCCAAAAAGGAATCATGTAATGTATAACACACAGCAAAGCCTGGACCATGTGTGGCAGGTGTGTTTTTCAGCTTACAAAGTGTCCCATCAGAAAACAGCTATTTTTATAAACATGCCCATTTCTTTTCTTTACTTTTTGGAGGCATGTGGGATCTTATTAATAGTTCCCGAATCCAGAATCAAACCTGCATTGAAGTGTGAAGTCTTAAGCACTGAACTTCCAAGGAAGTCCCCATACCACTTTATAAGGGCAACAACTGACTTAGAAAATATTTGCTAGAATTATGCACAAACACATAAATATATTCCTGTCTGCGGGTCAAGGTCAAAGAAAAGTTTGAAAATCACCCCATTACAGATGTATTAGTGATGAAAAATAAACAGAGAAGCAAATAAGAAATGTGGGTTTTCCTGGTGGCTCGGTGGTAAAGAATCCACCTGCCATCCCTGGGTCAGAATGATTCTTTACCACTGAGCTACTAGGAAAGACAGTAACCTGTTAGGGCTACCTTAACAAAGTATCACAGACTGGATGGCTTAAGCCAGGGGTCCCCAGCCTCTGGGCTGTGGACCGGTATCCGTCCATGGCCTGTCAGGAACCAGGCTACAGAGCAGGAGGTGAGTGGTAAGCAAGCAAAGCTTCATCTGTATTTTCTACAATCCATCCATCCATCCCTGGGTCAGGATGATTCCCTGGAGAAGGAAGTGGCAACCCACTTCCTTGCCTGGGAAATCCCAAGGAGTCCAGAGGTTCACAAAAGAGTCGGACACAACTTAGCAACTAAACAACAACAAAAGGTTAAATTAGGTCTACCTATTAATTAGACAGGACTGGGGAAGAGACATTCGCGGTGCACCTACTGAGGACCCACAAGGAGGTAGCCATCTGCACACCAAGGAGAGAGGCCTCAGGAGAAACTAACCCGCTGGCCGCTTGATCTTAGACTTCCAACCTCCAGAACTCTGAGAAAATAAATTCCTACAGCTTAAGCCAGAAGTCGCCAACCTTTTCAGCACCAAAAACCGATTGTGTGGAAGACATTTTTTCCACAGACCTGTGGGGTGGGGGGTGGGGAGATGGCTTGGGGATGATTCTCGTAAGGAACAAGCAACCTAGGTCCCTCATATGTGCCATTCACAGTAGGGTTTGCATTCTTATGAGACCCTAATGCTGCTGCTGATCTGACAGGAGGCAGAGCTAAGGCAGTAATGTCGATGGCCAGCAGCTGTAAATACAGACAAAGCTTTGCTTGCTTACCTGCCACTCACCTCCTGCTCTGCAGCCTGGTTCCTGACAGGCCATGGATGGATACCGGTCCACAGCCCAGAGGCTGGGGACCCTTGGCTTAAGCCATCCAGTCTGTGATACTTTGTTAAGGTAGCCCTAACAGGTTACTGGCTTCCCTAGTAGCTCAGTGGTAAAGAATCTGTTTGCAATACAGGAGCCTCAGGAGACTCGAGTTGGAGCCCTGGGTCGGGAAGATCCCCTGGAGAAGGGAATGGCAACCCACTCCAGTACTCTTGCCTGGGAAATCCCATGGACAGAGGAGCCTGGCAGGCTACAGTCCATGGGGTCGCAAAGAGTCGGACACACTGAAGCAATCTGGCACACAGCACAGCAGGTTAACTGGGTTTTCTACAACCCAAAGGTACAGAAACATTGTGGATTGCAACAGAAGTTCAATTAGCAAAAGTATACTTTGTTTCATCAAGGCCCCTAATGTTACAGAAAAAAACTTTTTTCTTTTCTAAGAAATTTCAAGTTCAGTGGATAGTAAACATTACCCACACAAGAAGTCAAAAAATCAGATCTGTAAATGCCTATGGCAACCCACTCCAGTATTCTTGTCTGCAGAATCCCATGGACAGAGGAGCCTGGTGGGCTACAGTCCATGGAGTTGCAAAGAGTCGGACATGGCTGAGTGACTTAGCATAGCACCGCACATGCAAAACTATAGTCAAAAACTCTGGTTTTTCCAGTGGTCAAGTATGGATGGGAGAGCTGGACCATAAAGAAGGCTGAGCACCTAAGAACTGATGCTTTCGAANAGTTGCAAAGAGTCGGACATGGCTGAGTGACTTAGCATAGCACCGCACATGCAAAACTATAGTCAAAAACTCTGGTTTTTCCAGTGGTCAAGTATGGATGGGAGAGCTGGACCATAAAGAAGGCTGAGCACCTAAGAACTGATGCTTTCGAACTATGTGGTGCTGGAGAAGACTCTTGAGAGTCCCTTCAACAGCAAGGAGATCAAACCAATCAATCCTAAAGGAAATCAGCCCTGAATAATCACTGGAAGGACTGATGCTAAAGCTGAAGCTACTAAGGCCACCTGATGCAAAGAGCCAACTCATTGGGAAAGACCCTGATGGCAGGAAAGATTGAAGGCAGGAGGAGAAGCAGGTGACAGAGGATGAGATGGTTGGATGGCATCACCTACATGATGGACATGATGTTGAGCAAACTCCAGGAGATAGTGAAGGAGAGGGAAGCCTGCTGTGTACAGTCCCTGGGGTCTCAAAGAGTCGAAGACGACTTTGCAACTGAACAACAAATGCAAAACTAAAATACAGTGTCAGAAACATCAATTATGACCACAAAACAAATCACATCAACGGGTTTATAAATAACCAACTTGATGGTCTAAGAAAGAACAGCTATAGCTGCAGACACAGGACATTTTCTGAAGGCCTAGCACGAGCCAGGCACTTTGTTAGGTATCCTGTACACTTCACCTTGGTTGTCTTCATAAAAAAAAAAGCATCGCAAGAAACATATTGCTGTTTCCATCTTCTAGGTGAGAAATCTAAAGTGCAGACAAGAGCAACCTGAGACCTGTTCTTCTAGCTCTTTCTGTGACACGCAGAGGAGATGGGAGCCTGGGGCTCAAGCTGAGTCACTTTGAAATTCACACAGTATGTTTATTCTCTTAGGTTTTCCCAGAGGTGTTTTCAGGAAATCAAACAAGCATTTCATTGTCTATACTTAACAGCTTCTGCACGAACACAGTCACAAATAACTCGACCCCAGCTTCACTTTTAAATAGTAACTGTTTCTATCTGCAGAGTAAATCTCCAACTGAGTTAACTATTTTCTTCAGCTCCCTGGATCCAAATTTACAATGACATGGGCAATGCAATGTACATCCTTCGGATTTGTTCTTTTGCAACAGTTGAAGCTCAAGAGGGAAGGGATACATGTATAAGTACGGCTGATTTGCGTTGTTGTACAGCAGAAACCATCACGACATTGTAAAGCAATTTTCCCCCAGTTAAAAATAAATTTTAAAAAATTAAAAAGTGTTAACAGTCAACGCAGTGTCATTCCCAAATTCCACTTGACACTCATCCTACATACAGAAACTCAGAGGCAAAGATTCTATTAAAAATCACAAATGACAGTGGGAAGGTTCGGACCAAAGCATTAACTTTCAGAAATCTCACATTCGTAAAGTGGATGCTCTAATAATACCTAATCTACATTGTCTGAAGGGGTATCTTTATAGGAACAAAAATGTCACATCATCATGATTTTTTTAAAACCTGTGTATATTTTTCACTATATAGTTTAAGAAAATAAGCTCTAAACCTTTCTTCTTACATAATTTGTTTACCCTTTTTTGACTTAAATTAGAATGAGTCCCTAAAATTACTTGCAGTAAATGCACAACAACTTCCTTGACACTGAAAATAGATTTTTAATTTACAACTGAAATAGTTACTAAAATGTCCTTGTCCTAGTGTCATTAGAAACACTTCTCAGAGACAGAAGCAGGGGGACTTCCCTGGTGGTCCAGTGGACAAGACTCTGTGCTTGCAGCACAGGGGTGTGGGTTCAATTCCTGGTTGGGAAACTAAAACCACCCATGGTGCACGGTGTGCCAAAAATAAAAATTAATTCATTTTTAAAATGGAAGCAGGGATAGTAGCAAACATGCAGGAAATTCTGACCTACATAAACAAGAGGAAAATAACTAGAAACAGAACCAGAAATGACACAGATTTTTTAAAATCAGTAGAAAAGAGATGAGAGCTGTTATACTTCATGAGCTCAAAAAGTAGAGGAAAGCATGAGGACGGTAAGGAACTAAACGGAAGATACAAAAAAATAATTCAAGTCAAACTTTTTGGGATGGACAACAGTGTCTGAAATCAGAAATATGCTAATGAGATTAAAAGTAAATTGGACACTGCAGGGAAAGAAGGACACTTGATAGCAAATAAAAACTCTGAAATGAGAAACAGAAAAAGGATGAACAAAACCGAAAGGACAGAGCATCAGTGAGTTGCGGAGCAGCAAAAAACAGCCTGAGATCCCTTTAACCGAGGCCCCAGGAAAGTGGGGGAGAATAGAAAAAAAATTTTAAGTATATGTGCTGCGGAAGCAAGCACAGAAAAAATCTGAAGAAATAATGGCTAAAATGTTTTTCAAATTTGATAAACAGATTCAAGATTCACAATAAGCCCCAAGTAGTAAAATCCTTAAAGAAAATTGCAAAAAAAGCAAACCATAAATAAACTGGTGAAAACCAGTGATAAAGAAGGAAAAAGAAATTTACAGAGGAAAAAAAGATAGGAACGATAGTAGATATCCTATCAGAAATGTTGCAAGAAAGGAGACACAGAGTGAACACTTTGAAACACTGAGAGAAAGAAATTAGTTTACGAGTAATTGAAGGAAACACAAGTGGATTCCTGAGTAACTTGAGAATGAGGAAATCTTCCAGCCATAACTCAAAATCAGCAAGTATAAAACAAAGAAGTTCTAAATCCCACTACATGACAAACTGAGAGAGATTTTTGTAATTTCACACCTCCAATAAAGGGCTTGAATTCCTAATNAGTGGATTCCTGAGTAACTTGAGAATGAGGAACTCTTCCAGCCATAACTCAAAATCAGCAAGTATAAAACAAAGGAGTTCTAAATCCCACTACATGACAAACTGAGAGAGATTTTGTAATTTCACACCTCCAATAAAGGGCTTGAATTCCTAATACAGAGACAGCACCTGAAAATAGAAGAGGAAAAAAGAACAATGCAATGAAAAACCACGTAAATGAGATTAGGAATAAATAGTTTCTAAAAACAGTCCTTAAAATGAAAGATGTTCGACTTTTTCGTACCAAAAAAGAACGCAAATCAATACTATGGAACAACACCATGTCTTACCTGTCAGGTTGGAAAAAACCAGTAAGTTAGATATGAAGACAAGTCTGGGAAAACAGAAGCTTTCATCCATTGCCGACTGGACTTTTAAACACTAATAATGCAACCCCAATGGAGAGAAGGGAATTTAATAATATCTAATTAAACCATTGATGCAACAATCTCATTTCTAGGAATCTACCAATTTATTCATTGGGACATTATTTGTCAGGCTGAAGTTTGAAAACCACAGAAATAGCCACCAGTAGAGAATAGGTTTACTAAATTATGGTAGTTCTAGGCAATTAAAGACTGAAAAAAGGAGACAGAGAAAGAAAACAGAGGAGGAGGAAGTGGAAGAGGCAGAAAGTCTCTACTCTCTCATATGGAAAAATCTCTAGGATAGCTGACACGAGAAAAAGGCAAAGCACAAAACAGAATAATGTGACCTTCATAAAAAGAAAGGCCAGGGGGCATGGCTTCTCTAAACACAAATATTTTGTTTTCAGAGATTTATAGATTTGATTAATCATGAATGTGTTTTACATTTTTTAGTTGAGGTAAGTCATAAAGGGAAAAAATACAATCCTTAACAATGAAAAATGAATTTCTGTTTATCAGGTTATTAAAATAATCACCGATATGACTGCACAGAGAAAATAATCGTTTTAAACAAGATTTTTTTTTTTTTTTTACTTTATTCTACTTTACAGTACTGTATTGGTTTTGCCATACATCGACATGAATCCACCACAGGTGTATACGAGCTCCCAAATACATGCATGCATGTTAAGTTGCTTCAGTCATGTCCAACTCTGCAATGCTACCGCAGCCCATCAGGCTCCTATGTATATGGGATTTCCCAGGCCAGAACACTGGAGGGGGTGGCCATGCCCTCCTCCAGGAGATCTTCCTGCCTCAGGGTTAGAAACTGAACCCCAGTCTCTCACATCTCCTGCAGTGGGGCGGGGGTTCTTCTACCACTAGTGCCGTCTGGGAAGCCCATTTTGACTATACATCCATAGTTAAATGCATTCTAAGGCCAAATAGAGCTAAAAAAACTTACTTTCTCTCACTACTCTTATTCTTAATAGCAGTATTCATATGACTTAAAAACGTGTGTGTGCATGTACAATACATACAAAATAATTCTGTGAATATTGTTAGAAAGCAAGATTTTCAGTGAATAGGAAGGGAAAAGCAAATATAAAATCAAAGCTACAACTACGTGGTTTTATAGTTGAATTAGAAAGCTAAGTATGAACTCATGATTTATTTTCCTTTTTCATACCTTTTTTTCTTTTCTTTCATGTACTTCTTGGCTCATCCTATTTGAAGACCCTTAGAGGCAATGACAACCCAGTGACAATAAGCAAGCTCACACCCCAGACTGTGGTCCCTAAGCACCATTTCCCATGCAAAGGAACCAGGGCCTCCTGGAGGAAGGGCTGATTCCAGGCAGGAGGCAGGAAATGTACTGTTCAGTTCAATCGCTCAGTCGTGTCCGACTCCTTGCGACCCCATGGACTGCAGCACGCCAGGCCTCCCTGTCCGTCACCAACTCCTGAAGAGCTTACTCAAACTCACATCCATTGAGTCGGTGATGCCATCTAACCATCTCATCCCTCTGTTGTCCCCTTCTCCTTCTACCTTCAATCTTTCCCAGCATCAGGGTCTTTTCAAATGAATCAGTTCTTCACAACAGGTGACCAAAGTACTGGAGTTTCAGCTTCAACATCAGTCCTTCCAATGAATATTCAGGACTGAATTCCGGTGGACTGGTTGGACCTCCTTGCAGTCCAAGGGACTCTCAAGAGTTTTCTCCACAGTTCACTCAGTTCTTCTCTTTCTTCACCACAGTTCAAAAGCATCAGTTCTTCAGTGCTCAGCTTTCTCTATCGTCCAACTCTCACATCCATCCATAGCTTTGACCAGATGGACTTTTGTTGGCAAAATACACTAGATGAGCATTTAACATCTTGTTGGCAGAGAGCAAGGAGTCACTCAAAGATGAATGAGGGGCTTCCTTGGTGGTCCAGGGATAAGAAATCCATCTCCCAATGCAGAGGATACAGGTTTGACCCCCTGGTCCGAGAAGACCCACATGCCTCGGAGCAACAAAGCCCGTGCACCACAGCTACTGAGTTCCACAGCGTGTGCTCCACAACAAGAGAAGCCACCACAACAAAGAGCAGCCGTCACTGGCCACAGGTAGAGAAAGCCTCCAAGTTGCAACAGAGACAACTGTACTTTGTACAGCCAAAAATATTAATAAATAAAAAAAGGAGCAAGACAAGTCACAGAAGACACAGGAAGGGGTTCTCACGGGCAGAGGGTGGCACCATCTGAGTACCAAAAAAGACACCAATTAACCAAACCCACGGAACGCATAAGGGGCTCCCCTGGTGGCTCAGATGGTAAAGAACCTACCTCTAGTGCAGAAGACCTGGGTTTGAGCCCTGGGCTGGGAATATCCCCTGGAGAAGGGAATGGCAACCCACTCCAATATTCTTGCCTGGAGAATTCCTCTCTGTATAGTCCTTTCAACATTTCAGCAAGTCTGGAAATCTGCATAATAAAGTGTTGGGAATGGGGAACATAAACTTTAAAAGGACACTAAAAAGGGAGGGAGGAAGCAAAAGAGAAAACCAAACCAAGACCAAAAATACTTCACTCACTTGTCATCACTGCAGATAGCCCAGGCACTTAATGACAGGCAACTAAAGGGTGAAACCAAGCATTCCTTCCCTCCCTTTCCTAAACGTTCTCAGGGCGAGCAGGTAGCCCTTCACAGACAAGCTCAAACTGAAAGCTGTAAAGTACTGATCAAATTAGAAAGGCATCGTTTTGTGGTATGTAGAGAAAAATTATTTAGGCAATGATTTTAATTGCCTAATCACTGGATGAAAGGTTGACGGGGAAGAATGCAATAGCAGCTGTTACCTGACCTTATCAACTCATCTTAGCATCCCTAAGAATCAGACACCAGCGGACACGTGCTCCCAGGCAGGATGAAGGACAGCCACCTGTTCAGTATTCTTCTTTTTGAACCTGGATTCAACTGAACCTCTGTAACTACCATCCATTTTTCAGGAAATATGAAGGACCAAGAAATGGATGGGGCGATACCTTGATGAAGGAAAGAGATCAGTGGGACACTGCATAAAAATTGACACAAATCTTCACCACGTCAATGCCGCGGGGGGAAACAGTGGAGTGGGGATGGAAGGATGAGACCTTCTTGACTGAAAAAAGATAGAAGAGGGGCTTCCCTGGTGGTCCAATGGTTAAGAATCTGCCTTGCAATGCAGAGGATGCAGGTTTGAGCCCTGGACAGGGAATTAAGATTCCACACACCACTGAGCAACTAGGCGTGCGTGCTGCAGCTACTGAGCCCACACGCTTTGGGACCTGAGCACCACAGAAAGAAGCCTGCGTGCATGCCCCTAGGACCGGACGCAGCCAAAGAACAAAACAAACGCTTCTTTAAAAAGATATGAGACACAAAAATCAAATGAGCAGTGTGTTTCTGGTTAAACACAAGAGAACAACCAGATCCACGGGGGATCGCAGAGCAGCCAGAAGCCCATGTCTGTAAGGAGTGTAGCTGGCAGCAAGGAGCTCAGTCTCCTCTATCAACAGTTTAGTGATGCTACTGCAGTGACAAAGAATGGCCCTAGATTCAGAGACGTTCACCAAAATAAAATATACAGGGGTGAAATATTATTTCAGGATTTGCTTTAACATACATCAGCAGGGGAAAAAAGATTCAGAGAGGAAGAGATAAAGCAAGGTGGGCAAGCCTTGATCATAACGTACCTGCATAAAGGGCCCGGAGGATGTCATTACACCATATAAACATACTACTTTGGGGCATGTTTGCAAACCTTTAGAGTAAAGATCTTAAAACATTTTAACAGAAAAGCCATGACAGAATACCTAAGAAGGCATTTCTCCAAAGAAGGCATACAGATAGCCAACAGGCACAGGAAAAAAGGACCAACATCACCAACTGTAAGAGAAACGCAAATCAAATGACAACGAGGCACCACCTCATGCCCGTCGGGATGGCCATGGTTCAAAAGCCTACAAACAATACATGCTGGAGAAGATGGACTATAAAGAAAGCTGAGCGCTGAAGAATTGATGCTTTTCAGCTGTGCTGTTGGAGAAGACTCTTGAGAGTCCCTTGGACTGCAAGGAGATCCAACCAGTCCATCCTGAAGGAGACCAGTCCTGAATATTCACTGGAAGTATTGATGCTGAAGCTGAAACTCTGATACTTTGGCCACCTGATGTGAAGAGCTGACTCATTTGAAAAGACCCTGATGCTGGGAAAGATTGAGGGCAGGAGGAGAAGGGGAAGACAGAGGATGAGATGGTTGGATGGCATCACTGACTCCATGGACATGAGTTTGAGTTAAAACTCCGGGAGTTGTGATGGACAGGGAGGCGTAGCATGCTGCAGTCCATGGGGTCGCAAAGAGTCGGACACGACTGAGTGACTGAACTGAACTGGAGAAGATGCAGAGAAAAGGGAAGCCTCCTACACAGCTGAGGAGAATGTAAATTGGTGCAGCTACTATGGAAAACAGTGCAGAGGTGCCTTAAAGACCTAAAAACAGGGCTANTGGGGTCGCAAAGAGTCGGACACGACTGAGTGACTGAACTGAACTGGAGAAGATGCAGAGAAAAGGGAAGCCTCCTACACAGCTGAGGAGAATGTAAATTGGTGCAGCTACTATGGAAAACAGTGCAGAGGTGCCTTAAAGACCTAAAAACAGGGCTACCATATGACCCAGCAATCCCACTCCCAGGCACATATCCAGAACAGACAAAAACTCGAATTCAAAAAGATACATGCATCTAGTGTTCACAGAAGCACTATTCGCAATAGCCAAGACATGGAAGCAACCTAGTTGTTCATCAACAGATGGACAGATAGAGAACATGCGGTACATATATACAATGGAATATTACTAAGCCATAAAAAAGAGTGAACTAACACCATCTGCAGAAACATGAATGGACCTAGAGGTTGTCATACTAAGTGAAGTAAGTCAAAGAGAGAAAGATAATATGTCATCATTTATATGTGGAATCTAAAAAAAAAAAAAAGACAAACCAACTTATTTACAAAACAGAAACAGATTCACATAGAAAACAAACTTACAGTTAGTGAAAGGAGAAAGGGATAAACTAGGAATTTGGGATTAGTAGATACACACAACAATATATAAAATTAACAATAAGGACCTACTTTATAGCACAAGGAGCTATATTCAATATCTGTAATAACCTATAATGGAAATGAATCTGAAAAAGAATATATATATGTATTAACTAAATTAATACTGAATTAATCCCTGATTCTGGGAAAGACTAACGGCAGGAAAAGAAGGGGGCAACAATGGATAAGATTGTTGGATGACATCATTCACTCAATGGACACAAGTTTGAGCAAACTCCAGGAGAGAGTGAAGGACAGGGAAGCCTGGCATGCTGCAGTCCACAGGGTCGCAAGGCATTGGACACAACTTAGCAACTGAACAACAACAAAATTTACTGAATTATTTTGCTTTACACATGAATCACTGTAAATTTTCTCCAAAAGGCCTAAGTCTGGATAATTAACCTCCACCTATGCATATATATTGTAAAATCAGAAATGAAAGCAGGATAAGAAAATGGGGCAGAAANAGGGGCAAACAGTGTCCAGCAACACATGAACGATAAAGAAGATGTGATGTATATATATACAATGGAATACTATTCAGCCACACACAAAAAAGAGAATGAAATAATGCCATTTGTGGCAATATGGATGAATCTACAAATTATTGTACTAAGAGTTTGCTCTTAGTACAAACTAAGAGTTAATGCAAACTCTTAATGCAAACTATTATATACAGGATAGATAAACTACAAGGTCCTACTATATATAGCACAGGGAACTACATTCCATATCCTGTGATAAACCATAATGGAAAAGAAAAAAACAATGTTGAAGCTAATCAATTTTATATTTAACCACAATTTAAAAAAAATCTTTTAAAAGGAAGCAAGACCTTTTGCTCCAAGTTCTATTATGCAGTGGTCCTGGTGGCTGGCCACAGAGCTCAGACTCAGGCCCCGCACAGCCCTGGACTACCCCTGGCCTTGGCTTCTCAGAAAGGACCCGAGACTCTTTATCAGTGGTGACATGAACCACCTCCCTCCCCCTCCTTACGGACAGGGTCTTGACTCCTGAGCCCTTGACCTTCTCTTACGTACTTGACCCCTCATTCACCCACACGCCAGACTCTGCCCTGGGCAATGAGGGTCAGTAGTGAGCACCACTCTGAGAAAACTTTTCATTAGGGACCAAACGCTTAAATAAAAGGGAACCATTAGTAGAGCCAAGTGCTACAGGGACAAGGGAGCCAGAACTGAGGAGGCAGTTGGCAGGGGGTCCTGGGGAGGCCTCTCTGGGCAGGAGGGGGACATCCGAGTTCTGATCCAAATAACAGGGCAACACGTCTCTGCCAGCGTCCTCGAAAGGGCTCATAACGACCCTCACAATGGACCTTCTCTTCTGTCTGCTGAAACCAATAGTGATTATAGAGCCTTGGGATCCAAAACAACAACAACAATGCCTTGGGATTCGTCAATCCATGCAAGTTAACAAAGTAATAATAACAGGAACTTCTCTCTCTTCCTGCACCATCCACAGATCACTGCTGCCAAGTGATAATCACATTCACCCACAAAATCACCTACCCAGCTCTTCCACCTCTGCTTTAAAAAAAAAAAAGAGAGAGAGATTCTTATCCTCAAGAATCAGCCCCCACCCCCTGCACTGCCCCGGGAGCAGCGGGAGACAAGTGCAGATATAAATCACCCGCTCTGGCCACACTTCCTGTTCTGGCCACCTCCCAGTGGCGCCCAGGCCCTTCCTACAGCTCTTGTTTGTGCTTCATCTGAGACAAGAGACCCTGTGCAGACAGCCTTTCTCAGGGCTCAAGACACAATAAAATATTAAACATGGTGAATCAATATCACAGCACAAGATCCCCACGGGGCTCCTGGAAAGAGGCCTGAGTACCTAAATCAATACCACAAGCCCGAGACAAATCTCCACCCCAGTGCCTCCTCCCTTACCCGAGAAAAAGGCACCCGAACGAACAGCTGCTTACTCAGACCTTCAGTGGGCAAGGGGACGGACGAAGGTGGCGCCTCTCTAACTCGCCGTAGGTCAGGCCCAAGGCGAGCGCCCAGTCAAGTGGAAACCAAAGGAAGCAGATCTTTCTAAATTCATTTTTTAACTGGAGTATAGGTGATTGATGCTGATGCTGAAGCTGCAATTCTTTGGCCATCTGATGCGAAAAGCTGACTCATTGGAAAAGACTGATGCTGGGAAAGACTGAGGGCAGGAGAAGAAGAGGATGACAGAGGTGAGACGGTTGGATGGCATCACTGACACAACGGACTAGAATTCCAGGTAACCCCAGGAGATACTGGAAGACAGGGAGTCTGGTGTGCCTCAGGATACGGGGTCACAAACAGTTGGACATGACTTAGCAACTGAACAACAAATAGTTGACTTAAAATGTTGTGTTAGTTCCTAGTGTATAGCAAACTGAGTCAGTTATACACATATGCTTGCATTTATTCTTTTTCAGATTCTTTTCCCATACAGGTTACACAGAGTATTAAGTAGAGTTCCCTGTACTATACAATAGGTCCTTGTTGTTTATTTTATATATAGTAGTGTGTATATGTTAATATGCCAAACTCCTAATTCATCTATCCCCCCTTTCCCCTTTGGAAATCATAAGTTTGTCTGTGAATCTATTTCTATTTTGTAAACAAGTTCATTTGTACCACTTTTTTAGATTTCACACTGATGCTTTCAAATTGTGGTGTTAAGGAATACTCTTAAAAGTCCCTTGACCAGCAAGGAAATCAAACCAGTCAATCTTAAAGGAAATCGACCCCGAATATTCACTGGAAGGACTGATGCTGCAACTCTAATACTTTGGCCACCTGATGTGAAAAGCCAACTCATTGGAAAAGACCCTGATGCTGGGAAAGATTGAAGGCAAAAAGAAAAGAGGGTGGCAGGGGATGAGATGGTTAGATAGCATCACTGACTCAACGAACATGAATCTGAGCAAAGTCTGGGAGATACTGAAGGACAGGGGAGCCAGGCAGGCTACAGTGCATGGTGTTGCAAAGAGTTGGACACAGCTTAGCGACTGAACAAGAGCAACATATAAGTGCCACAATACGACATTTGACTTTCTCTGACTTCACTTAATATGATAATCTCCAGGCCCATCCATGTTGCTGCAAAGGGCATTGTTTTATTCTTTTTACAGCTCAAGGAAGCAGATCTTGGTTTAAGAGAAAGAATGTTCCAGGAATTAAATGTGCTCAGAACAGCTACACTGCTAGGGGGAAGGCAGCCAGGATAAACTGCTGCAATCTTATAGCAGGTAATTTGGGAATACACATATAAACGGCCTTATAAACATATATCCATTGGATGCAATAATTCCTTACTACAGGCACACCCTAGAGATACTGTGGGCCGGGTTCAGATCACTGCAATAAAGCAAACATCACAAGAAAGGGAGTCTCGTGATTTTTTTATTTTATGGTACCTATAAAAGTTATGTTTCTACTACACTTTAGTCTATTAAGTGTGCAATAGCATTATATCTAAATAAACAATGTACATGCCTTAGTTTAAAAGATACTTTATTGCTACGAAAAAGCTAATCATCATCCATAAGTCTTCAGCAAGTCAGCAATCTTTTTATCACAGTCACCTCAAAGATCACTGATGACGGATCACTGTAACAAAATACAAAAGGAAAGGTCTGAAATACTGACAGTTACCAAAAGGTAACACAGACACAAAGTGAACAAATGCTGTTGGAAAATGGCACGGATTGATCTGTCCTTCACAACAGTCGTTGTCCAATCGCTCAGTTGTGTCTAACTCTTTGCAATCCTATGGATTGCAGCACGCCAGGCTTCCCTGTTCTTCACTACCTCCCAGACTTTGCTCAAACTCAGCGCTTCCCAGGTGGCGTTAGGGGTGAAGAGCACGCCTACCGACGCAGGAGACATAAGAGATGTGGGTTCCATCCCTGGTTTGGGAAGATCCCCTGGAGGAGGAAATGGCAACTAACTCCAGTATTCTTGCCTGGAGGATCCCATGGACAGGGAAGCCTGGCGGGCTACAGTCCACAGTGTCACAAAGAGTCAGACACGACTGAAGCAACTTAGCACACATGTCCATTGAGTCAGTGATGCCATCCAACCATCTCACTCTCTGTCATCCCCTTCTCCTCCTGCCCTCAATCTTTCCCAGCATCAGGGTCTTTTCCATTGAGTCAGCTCTTCTCATTAAGTGACCAAAGTATTGGAGCTTCAGTTTCAGCACCAGTCCTTCCAATGAATATTCAGGACTGATTTCCTTTAGGATTGACTGGTTCGATCTCCTTGCTGGCCAAGGGACTCTGAAGAGTCTTCTCCAGCACCACAACGAAACCATGTGATCAGCCTTGTTAACTGGTGAAAAATGCAACATGTACAGAGCACAGTAAAGTGCTTGTACGTGTGTTCCCCCGGGGTCCTGGCCTCTCTTGCTTTCCTTGCCCTGTTCCACCTGTACCTGCCACTTCCAGGTGGGATCTCTGACTCCCCATGACCCAAGAAGGTCAGGGAGAGGAAACCGCCTCTCGCACCCTCACCCAGAAAGCCCAGCACCCAGCACAGGTCTGGTATGAGACAAGCATCAAACATTTCAAATGAAAGGACTTCGGGGATGGCCTGAAATATTTAAGTGTCTGGATGCTCTTTTAGGTTTATAAAATAGATAAAAATGAGAGCCAATTAAGTATCTAATAAAGGTCTGGATGAGTAAATCTAGCTACAGGCAAAGGCTGAACACTGTGTCACCATCAAGCATGACACTGCGTCACTGTGGAGCCCAGACTGGCTCCTGTGGACTGCAGCGCTATGTGGTCTCAGGGCCCAAGCAGGCTTGTGCACTAAGTCCCCCCACAGGTGACTCCCCAGAGGTCCATCTAGCAGGAGACAAAACTCCAAACATCCTCATCAAAAGTCTAAATCCTAGGGCAAGACCACCTCCCTGCCTGGGGCAGAGGAGAGGAATCAGAGAGAATCGAGAGAAGAGAACAGGGTCTTGCCCCTCCCACCACTCGTCCTGGCCAGCAGCACACCAGCCCCCCCTGCTCTGTCCCCAAAATACACATCAAAATGCCACAGTCACTGTATTAATGCTTCCACAGTGTAATAGAACCATTTCCAAGTGTGAGCAAGAAAGGGGAGAGACCGCACAGCAACCAAGCAAAACTGCTGGCCGCAAGGGGATGGAGAGAGACGAACGAGGTGCTCAATGTCCTGGAGGAGGAGGAGGAGTCCATGAAGCCTTCACGCCCCAAGACGATGTAAAGGAAACGTGAGTTCAATGAAACAAGAGCTCAAAGGTGAGATGGTGAGATTACAGAGATAAAATGGGAGACTGGAGACCTAAGAAAATGAACGGAGGATCAAAACCACTGACAACATGGGGACTTCCCTGGTAGTCCAGGGGTTATGAATCCACCTTGCAGAGCAGGGGACGCAGGTTTGATCTCTGGTCGGAGAGCTAAGGTCCTGCCTCCCGCAACTGCCCAGCCTGCGTGCTGCAGTACCACAGTGGAAGATCCTGCGAGACGCAATGCAGATCCCGAGTGCCACAACTAAGACCCCACACGGCCAAACTCTCACTTATTTAAAGAAACCACACGCCAACAAAATTAGTAGGTCAGCTAAAGGCAGCAGAGTCTGAGAAACACTGCTGAAAACAGGGCTATACAACCAGCGTGCAGAGTGCAGCTGAAAATGGCAGATCAAGAAGAACCCAGTATTCCTTAAACACTACTATACTGTGTGCGCTCAGTTGCTCAGTCCGACTCTGCGACCCCATGGACGGTAGCCGCCAGGCTTCTCTGCCCACAGGACATTTCAGACAAGAATACTGGAGTGGGTTGCCATGCTCTCCTCCAGAGCATCTTCCCAACCCAGGGATCAAACCCACGTCTCCTGTGGGTCTCCTGCACTGGAAGGCAGATTCTTGACCACTGACTCATTGGGGAAGCCCACGCTTACTGCACCTAAAAGAAATACTGCTTNGTCATCCCCTTCTCCTCCTGCCCTCAATCTTTCCCAGCATCAGGGTCTTTTCCATTGAGTCAGCTCTTCTCATTAAGTGACCAAAGTATTGGAGCTTCAGTTTCAGCACCAGTCCTTCCAATGAATATTCAGGACTGATTTCCTTTAGGATTGACTGGTTCGATCTCCTTGCTGGCCAAGGGACTCTGAAGAGTCTTCTCCAGCACCACAACGAAACCATGTGATCAGCCTTGTTAACTGGTGAAAAATGCAACATGTACAGAGCACAGTAAAGTGCTTGTACGTGTGTTCCCCCGGGGTCCTGGCCTCTCTTGCTTTCCTTGCCCTGTTCCACCTGTACCTGCCACTTCCAGGTGGGATCTCTGACTCCGCATGACCCAAGAAGGTCAGGGAGAGGAAACCGCCTCTCGCACCCTCACCCAGAAAGCCCAGCACCCAGCACAGGTCTGGTATGAGACAAGCATCAAACATTTCAAATGAAAGGACTTCGGGGATGGCCTGAAATATTTAAGTGTCTGGATGCTCTTTTAGGTTTATAAAATAGATAAAAATGAGAGCCAATTAAGTATCTAATAAAGGTTTGGATGAGTAAATCTAGCTACAGGCAAAGGCTGAACACTGTGTCACCATCAAGCATGACACTGCGTCACTGTGGAGCCCAGACTGGCTCCTGTGGACTGCAGCGCTATGTGGTCTCAGGGCCCAAGCAGGCTTGTGCACTAAGTCCCCCCACAGGTGACTCCCCAGAGGTCCATCTAGCAGGAGACAAAACTCCAAACATCCTCATCAAAAGTCTAAATCCTAGGGCAAGACCACCTCCCTGCCTGGGGCAGAGGAGAGGAATCAGAGAGAATCGAGAGAAGAGAACAGGGTCTTGCCCCTCCCACCACTCGTCCTGGCCAGCAGCACACCAGCCCCCCCTGCTCTGTCCCCAAAATACACATCAAAATGCCACAGTCACTGTATTAATGCTTCCACAGTGTAAGAGAACCATTTCCAAGTGTGAGCAAGAAAGGGGAGAGACCGCACAGCAACCAAGCAAAACTGCTGGCCGCAAGGGGATGGAGAGAGGCGAACGAGGTGCTCAATGTCCTGGAGGAGGAGGAGGAGTCCACGAAGCCTTCACGCCCCAAGACGATGTAAAGGAAACGTGAGTTCAATGAAACAAGAGCTCAAAGGTGAGATGGTGAGATTACAGAGATAAAATGGGAGACTGGAGACCTAAGAAAATGAACGGAGGATCAAAACCACTGACAACATGGGGACTTCCCTGGTAGTCCAGGGGTTATGAATCCACCTTGCAGAGCAGGGGACGCAGGTTTGATCTCTGGTCGGAGAGCTAAGGTCCTGCCTCCCGCAACTGCCCAGCCTGCGTGCTGCAGTACCACAGTGGAAGATCCTGCGAGACGCAATGCAGATCCCGAGTGCCACAACTAAGACCCCACACGGCCAAACTCTCACTTATTTAAAGAAACCACACGCCAACAAAATTAGTAGGTCAGCTAAAGGCAGCAGAGTCTGAGAAACACTGCTGAAAACAGGGCTATACAACCAGCGTGCAGAGTGCAGCTGAAAATGGCAGATCAAGAAGAACCCAGTATTCCTTAAACACTACTATACTGTGTGCGCTCAGTTGCTCAGTCCGACTCTGCGACCCCATGGACGGTAGCCGCCAGGCTTCTCTGCCCACAGGACATTTCAGACAAGAATACTGGAGTGGGTTGCCATGCTCTCCTCCAGAGCATCTTCCCAACCCAGGGATCAAACCCACGTCTCCTGTGGGTCTCCTGCACTGGAAGGCAGATTCTTGACCACTGACTCATTGGGGAAGCCCACGCTTACTGCACCTAAAAGAAATACTGCTTTATATACAATTCCTTTTTCTGCTGTAACCAAGAAATCTAACAGCATAACCAATAACGCACATGAGAAGTAAAAAAGAATACTGTGAAAGGGGAGTGCTCCTATACCGTCAATTCTTTCATCAAAGATCTCTTTTCATCAAAAAAAAAAAGGAAAAGCAGAAATGAAAAACAGACCTGTCCAACATAAAGTGTCCTTGAAGTGGGAAATCCAATCAACGGAATATAAAATGCATTTTTTACAATGTAACACATACACAGAATGATTAAGAAAGTTTCCCGAAATGATTAAAGAAAGCAATCTTAAGTCCTGGAAGAGCACATAGAGTTTCAGGAAAATGTAACACAAAGTGCTCCAGGGAGTAAGAGATTATAAGGGAGTTACTAAAGTGACTAATGTTGCCAAACCTCAGAGATTAAAAAAAGCAGTTATACCCATGAAAAGCACATCACCCACAACGCAGCGGGGAGGGAGGTAGGGTGCATCAGACCCGCCTGAGGTTTCTCCCCTCGCCCCTGAAATACTGCAAGACCCCAAAGTGATGGCCACCAAGCCCCAGAGACTGGTCAGAACCCATCATACCCAACCAGGGCGTTGCAACCATGTGAAACATCATTAGGGAAAGAAAACCGGAAAACAGCCAACTGAGAAAGATGCCAAAATAAAAGATCCTATGTTGGGAAAACCATACCTGATGGAAGCACTGAATCGATTTACATAGAGAACTGAGCCAGATAATGTTGAGGAACACAGTTACCGAACAGAACGAGAATCACAGCATATAATTAATAGTAAAACTTTTTAAAATGAGAGCCTGGGGCAGCAGGGGACGGATGAGAAGGCTGAGAGCATCCTTGTCCTTCAGGAGGTGAACAGTGTCCAAGTGGAAACACTGTCTTCAAAAGCTACAATTCTGACCTTGTCACACATTCAAACATCTATCCCCTTGACCTTTAATGAATCTTTCAGAAAGCCGGCACTCAGGGTTCGAGGGATATTTCTTAGAAGTTTAACAGTTTTTTCACTTCACTTCAGCATCTTTCCTTTTACTGAAATCCACTAAAAACAAAATTTTTATTGTCAACTGGCACTGTCAGACAAGCTGGGCCATCTACCATCCTTCCCAACTCTGCCTGGACTTGTGTGGTGCATTAGAAAGTGGTGCTGGGAATTCCCTGGTGGTCCAGTGGTTAGGATTCGGAGCTTTCACTGCCGCAGTCCTGGGAGCAACCCCTGACTGGGGTACCAGGCTCGGCATGGCCAAAATATACAAAAAGACAAAAGGCAGGCAGGAAAAAATTTTGTCAACCAGTGTCACTGGAGGCTGGTTGGCTAAGATGTTGGTGTGGGGGGCAGAAGGGGGAAGAAGACATATTTTTTTTCTTTGTACTTTTCAGAGCTAATTGATTACATTGAGCTGGCATCATTTTATCACTTTACGCAAATACAGAATGATTTGTCCAAACAAAACAAGCGGGGAAAAAAACGTTCCAAGATGTTAACAGTCATTAGTAATAAATGGTGGGTATAAGACGACAATTTTCTTCTTTACCCTTTCCTATATTTTTCCCAGGAAAAAAAACAATCCGATGTCATTAGAGAATGTAAGGTGATCTGAAATTTCACAGTAGTTACTAAAATGTGGGCTTCCCTGGGGGCTCACACAGTCAAGAATCTGCCTCCAGTGTGGGAGATCAGGGTTCAATCCCTCAGTCAGGAAAATCCCCTGGAGAAGGGGATGGCAACCCACTTCAGTATTCTTGCCTGAAGAATTCCATGGACAGAGGAGTCTGGTGGGCTACAGTCCATGGTGTTGCAAAGAGCAGGACATGACCAAGTGACTAACGTTTTCACTTCTTTAAGAGAAAAGAAAAAAAAAAAAAAAACTGAAAACCTCTGCGTAGAAACACATGTAGACAGAGAGTGAATACCCTGGATAAGAGGTTATAAATGACTTCTTTCTCCTTTCTTACCCATTTTCTAATTTCTGAAGTGTGAAGATTACTTGCGTAATTAAAAAGACACATCTCACCGACGGCCCTTTGAGCATCCCCGTGATGGTAATACTAAAATAGGGACTAGGAGTTATCTGTCAGCACTGTGTAAGTTCAACTTGCGTTTGTGCTAATTTACATGTCAGTAACATGCCTGAGAGAAAAGGGCTTGTCGTGCCTCATTGGCACAGGTTCAGAAATCTCACATGGATTGTGTGAATAAAGTTTCTGTGGTGTTTGAAAAAATAAATAAATAAAAAGACACATCTCAGGTTTGTTTTTTAACAGAAGGGGCTCTCACGATGCCATTCCCAGAGGACCTGAGTGTCCCGGCAGAGCCCCGAATGGTGTGTGTAGGAGGAGCTGAAACTCAGAGAGGATGGAAAGTGATTTCTAAACTCCCGCAGAGCCCCGCTGTCCAGGGATTCAGTGCACAGTGGAACAAGGACGAAGACGGGCCTGAGACAGACCCAGCCTGGGGCGCTTCCCCAGCACTGTCATGGAATGCACTCGCTCCCAGGGCGCCTGTGTTATGTCAGACACAGGACGGAAAAGAAAACGGCTGGGTTCCTCCGGGAACCACACACCACTTGGACCATCTGTCCAACCTGGCTGTCCAGCCTTAAGAACCACTACGTGCTTCTGATGGTTGAGAGAAAGAACAGAGAGCTCACGGCAGCGGATGAGGTTCGGCGAGTTACCTTCAAGCATCACCACCATGCAGATACCCATGCTCAGACCTCAAGGTGGGGAATGCTCCACCTGGGATGAAACTCACCCGTGGCCATGGCCCAGTAAACGTCCGATCCGCTCAGTAACTCACCACATGCTATGGGAGAATACACCTGGGAGCCGGGCACCTGGAGCAGAATTCGAAACGGAGCAACCCGGGCATTGGAATCCAGCACCGCGTCCAGGGCACCCACCAGGCGACCTTCAAGAGACAAGAGGACAAGGCACGTGTGAACACAGGGATGGACGGCTAGCAGCCCACTGGGAGGGCGGGGCGGCAACTCAGGGCGCCAGCAGCCTCTTTCTTCGTTAAATTTTATTGAAGTATAGTTGGTTTATAATGTGTTGACTTACTCTGTACAGCAAAGTGATTCAGGTATACATAAATACTTTTTTTTCATATTCTTTTCCATTATGGTTTATCACAAGATACTGAATACTGAATACTGTGCTAGTCAGCAAGATTTTGTCCATTTTTTAAATTTATTTTTAATTGGAGAATAATGGCTTTACAATGTCATGTTGGTTTCTGCTGTTCAGCAACATGAATCAGCCATAAGCATACATACGTCCCCGACCTCGTGAGCCTCCCTCCCTCCAACCCAGCCCCCTTCCAAGCCCTCCAGGTTGTCACAGAGCCCAGGCTGAGATCCCTGTGTTTCAGAGCAACTTTCCACTGGCTNGTTTACATAGAGTAAGATGCAGGGTGTGGCCCCAGGAGTATTGGTAAATACGTACATTAGAGTACTTTGATTCTGCAAAACCCACACTCTTAAAAATGATGGTGGCAGTTAAAGAGGTAACAGCTTCTTTCACAAAAAGTTATTTTAAAAATATTTCAGTTACGTTTACTCTCATCGTAGTTTATCTGAGTATTTAAAAGATCACTTGGAAAATTTGCCAGGAATTTTTTTAGCTTTATGTAGGAAAACAAAGAGATCAGAAAGAGTGGTATTCTGGAATAGGTGAGTACACACGGACAGAAAGTGGAATGGTGGTTGCCAGGGTTGAGGACTGGGGAGACACCACTTAATTAGCTATGCGGGTTCCATTTGGAATGGTGAGAAAGTTCTAGAAATGGATAGTGATAATGGTTGCACAACAGTGTGACTGTTCACTGAAGAATAGTTAAAATGGTAAGTTTTATGGTTAAATATTTTACCACAGTAAAAATTTTAAAAAGTCATCGTTAAGAAGAAATGGTATTATTTGAACAGTCTCAGTTGTCAGGTGTCTAAGTAAGGAGTTAGGTATTTAAGCCCCCAGTGTTTATAAGCTCTAAGTCAAATGAGAGTCACATGAAATTCTCTGCTTTGAGAATTTCTTGGCCGAGTGTTGATATACAGGATCTGGATGTAACAGAGTAGACGGTCTTATAAGAAGAGCCTAAAGGTCTAGGGGGCCAACGGGAAAGGGTGGGGGAGCCAAGCAGGGCAGATGAAGCATCAGATGGGGGCTGTTCCAGTTCTGTGCCCTGTGCTTTTCTAACCCCCAGCTTCCTGGTTTGAAAGTTGTGCTTTTTCAGACAGAAGAAGAGGGGAACGGTGGGGAGGACATTGATAGATAGACTGAATTGTTTCTGGAATGGAGAGATGCCCATTCATCTTTATTTTGCCAGTTTCTAGCAAATGTCTGAGACACGAAATGTTGAGGGAATCCTTCAACTTAGATCCAGGAGCATCTAGAAATTCTGGCTCTGCCTAACAGAAGATACGTTGTCAGTAGACAAACAGTCTAGTAATAGGTTTAATATCTCATGAAGAGATTTTCTTTACCTACCAACCTCACTTTTTTTGGTAACAAGTTTCTTTAAATGTAATTTACATAACTATCGCATACATAAAGTACATAGTCCACTGGTTTTTGGTATGGTCACAGAATGGACAGCGACCGCCAGAGTCAGTTTTAGAGCATTTCATCACCGCCCCACAAGCAGAGCTCCTTACCCCGTCCGTCAGTATTCACTCCCATTTACTCCACCTTATCTCACCCTCTGATCTGTTCTCTAGCTCTATAGGTTTGTCTTTTGTGACATTTCATGTGAATGTTATCATATCTGTGGCATTTTGTCCCATTGCCTTTATTTGGAATGATGTCTTTAATGTTCATCTATGCGGTAGCATGTGTCTATTCCATTCAGTTTTATTCCAGGCTACGGGTAATACTGCATTTTATTTATCCATATATCAGTTGATGGGTATGCTTGGTGTTTCAGCTTTTCAGTGCTGCTGTGAACATCTGTATATGTGTTTGCATGGACATGCTTTCTTTTCTCCTGGCTGTGTACCTAGGAGTGGGACTGCTGGTCACATGGTAATGTTATGTCTAACCTTCTGAGAAACTGCCAAACTTTTTTCCAAAAAGACTACTTCACTTTATGTCTCCATCAGCAGTGTGTGCAACCCCAATTTTTATGTAGCTGTCATTCTTAGATTTTTACCTGGAGTCCTAGTTAGAAGCAGAGGGAAGACTGCTTGTTTTCAGTATTCTGTTTCTATGGAGTGAATTTCTTTGTTAGATTATCTTGTGTTTTTGTCTTGCATTATTTGCTTTACCTCTGGCTCCTGAATCTGTATCTGGACCTGAGTAGGCACTTGATAAATCCTTGTGAGGCTTTGGATCTTCTATGCATTGACTCCTTGTCAGGCAGCCCTGGAAGTTACTCTTCCAAGATCTGCTGAAAAAAAACTCATTTACCCGAAAACCACTGACCAGGACAGTCCGGGAGCAGGCGTTTTCAGTGTAACCATGGTAACAGGAAGCTGCAATTTGAGGGTGGGAGACAAGACCAGACTGTCTCACGTTCTTGTTTTGCCTGTGAGCTTTGGTAGGATATTGATTGGAGAAAACAAAAGGGATGTACATTTAGTGTTTAACAATAAATGATAGTGAAGCTAATACACTGCAGTTACACATTCTTAATAAGTTAAGCATCAATAAGTTAGATAGTTGTTTTGAGAAGAAGCCTTACACAGGCTTAAAAGTCCCATTGCTTAGAGTAACCACCCTTTGGTAGGAATAGCCCACAGTTTGCTGGCGTTTGGGCGCACACTCCTTGTTGAATTCTAGTCTTGACTGGATTATTTTGGCAAATCCCAAACTTGTAATGTTATAATACTATTTAATGAAGCATTGTACCATTATCCTTCAGAGAGCTAAAGTGACTCCTTACGTTTATTCTTGGAGTTACCACAAAGCAATCAGCAAAACATAGCATCAGAGTCAAGTGGATTGTATTTGAAAGTTCACTTGGACTTGCTCAGCTTTAAAACCATTTCAGTTTTTAAAACCAGAGCAAATTCTCTCCACTGCTTAGCCTGGTAACAAGAGCGTCACATAAACGCGTACGTCTGTCAGCACATTCTTACGTGCCCTCCAGTGCACTGAGCTTTCCTCCTGAGTTTATTCATCCACTTGTCAGCCTCCACCCACCCATCCGTCAGTCAGACAGGCGTCCGGTGCCTCTGGCGAGCGGAGTGCCATCCTGGGCCCCCGGGGGTGGGAAGAAGGGTTCCGNTCCTCCCAAACACCCTTAACCCCATTCTAGTCATGAGAAAAACTTCAGACAAATCCCAATTAAGGAACATTCTACAAAATGTCTGACCAATATACACCTCAAAACCGTCAAGGTCAAAACAAGGGGAAGTGTGAGAAGCTGTTTCAACCCAACTTGTATCCGCGGGCAGAAAAAAGACCAAAGAAAACTAAAGCAAAGATGGACTTTGGTAAAAAATCATCATGTTAGTTTTCTACTGCTTCTGCGCCAAGTTACCATGTAATAGCTTAAAACAGAAAAACTTATTGGAGCTTCCCTGGCAGTCCAGTGGCTAAGACTTCGCCTTCCAATGCAGAGGGTGCAGGTTTGATCCCTGGTCGGGAGCTACGATCCCACATGTCTCACGGCCAAAAAACCAAAACAGAAAACAGAAGCAATACTGTAACAAATTCAGTAAAGACTTTAAACATGATCTACATCCAAAAAAAAAAAAAAAGCTTCCTCTCTTCCAGTTCTGTACATCAGAGGTCTAATGCTGATCTAAGCGGAAATCGAGGTGTCAATAGATGTCTTCTTTCTAGGGGCTCTAGGTGAGAATTCATTTGCCTGCCTTCTTTAAGAGGCCACTCACTTTACTTGGCTCATGGCCCCTCCTCTATATTCAAAGTCAGAAACACCAGGACAAGTTCCCCATGCTGCCATCTCCCTGGGTCTCTTTTCAGAGTCCCGCTCTGGCTTTAAGAATCCTTGTGATAACACTGCGCCTACCTGGACAATCTCTCTAGTTTAAGGTCCACTGATGAACAACTAACGCCAAGTTCCAGTCATTATTCTGCCGATCACAGTAACTGATCAGTATCAGTTGGTTAACTGCAGCTAAACACACCGTACTAACATGTCAATAACAACTGCATGGGGGAGTGTATGAGAACTCGATCTACTATCTTCTCAATTTTTCTCTAAACCTAAAACTAGTCTAAAAATAAAGTTTATTAAAAAGAAAAGGACATAAAGAGGTGAGAGGTAGGAGGGAGGTTCAAAAGGGAGGGGACATATGTATACCTAGAAAAGGAAATGGCAACCCACTCCAGTATTCTTGCCTGGAGAATTCCATGGACAGAGGAGCCTGGCAGGCTATATACAGTCCATGGGGTTGCAAGAGCTGGACATGACTTAGTGACTAAACCACCACACCTGATTCATCTTGATGTATGGCAGAAACCAACACAATATTGTAAAGCAATTATTCCCCAATTAAAAATTGCTTTTTAATTTTTAAAAAAGAAAAGGACACGGGGAGCCAACCCAGTCAGTGTCCACCTGCAGACAAGTACAGGGGTGACCTCTCTGTCTGTGCAAATGCAAATACTCCTGCAAGAACTTCCAAGAGCGATGACCAGGGAAGGGGAGTAAAGCACTCAGGGTGGAGCCCACCAAAGCACAAAAGCGAAACAGGAGACAAGAGGCCAAGAGCACAGAGAAGAACGAAGCCAGGAGCAGGGCGGCGAGAGGAAAGCCAAAGTGAGACACGAACTCAGGAAGAGAAAATCCTCCTTCAACTATCAATCATCCTTCAATCATCCTTTCTACTGTTGTTGCATCCTTCACAGAGGTGAATTAGAAGAAGTTAGCATGGCAAAGAAATCCTTCAAGGTTATTTTTTTAAAACGGTAATATGTCTGCAAATTTCAAGTGCATCCAAGACAAAAACATGTACACCTATACACATAAATAAAGCAGACATTCAGAAGAACGCCCAGGCACGGCTCCTAACGGCAGGGTACACGGTCCTACTTACTCTGCCCTTTTATAAAGAAGCTGAAGATAATGCCCATGGATGTCTCCGGCCTTTCTGGCACCAGGGACTGGTTCTGTGAAGACAATTTTCCACAGGAGGGTGCATGGTATGGTTTCGGGATGATTCAAGTGCATTACATACCTTTGCACTTTATTTCTACTGTTGTTGCATCAGCTCCACCTCAGATCACCAGGCATTAGGTCCCAGAGGCTGGGGAACCCTGCCTCAAAGGTGCTCAGTCACATCCGACTCTTTGCAACCCCACGGACTGTAGCCCACCAGACTCCTCAGTCCATGGAATTCTCCAGGCAAGAATAGTGAAGAGGATTGTCATTTTTTTCTCCAGGGATCCCCCTGATCCAGGGATCAAACCCACATCCCCTAGATCTCCTTGCAATGGGAGGCAGACTCTTTACCACTGAGCCACCTGGAAGCCCATTAGCAATATTAGCTAACGCTAGCTAATGCTAGGCCCAGGCTCATTAAGAGGGGAGCATGGCAACCCACTCCTGTATTCTAGCCTGGAGAATTCCCATGGAGAGGAGCAAGTTCCCCCCAACAAAAGCAGGGCAGCACTTGGGGTTTTCTGGGTTCCTTGTTTCCCAGGCAGTTCCATATGCTCGTCTGGAGCTCCAGGAAAACCCTCCTGGTGTCCCGTGAGCGCAACACTCCTATTTTTAACCAATCAGAATAACAACTCAGGCTGAGATAGCTGTTGAGTGACAAGTTTTATAATTAGGGTCCAAAGAGGGATGGAGGAAAATTTTGCCGCCAAGCGAGAAAGCTGCTATCCTTTCCTCCTGGCTGGATTCCACGCATGTGGATGGAACCAAGTGTAAGATGAAATCACAACCTCTGACATGGTAAAAAGAAAGGATGCTTGGAGACGGCTTCCCATGGCCTCCTGGCTCTATAACCTCTATGTGGTCTAGAGGCTTACCGCTGGCAGCAGTGACAAAGTTCTGTGCTCTTAGCAGGAAGAGCAGCTGCTGCTGCTGCTGCTGCTGCTGCTGCTGCTGCTGCTGCTGCAGTCGCCTCATTCGTGTCCGACTCTGTGCGACCCCATAGATGGGGAGAGCCCACCAGGCTCTCCCGTCCCTGGGATTCTCCAGGCAAGAACACTGGAGTGGGTTGCCATTGCCTTCTCCAANCGTGTCCGACTCTGTGCGACCCCATAGATGGGGAGAGCCCACCAGGCTCTCCCGTCCCTGGGATTCTCCAGGCAAGAACACTGGAGTGGGTTGCCATTGCCTTCTCCAATGCATGAAAGTGAAAAGTGAAAGTGAAGTCGCTCAATCGTGTTTGACTCTTAGCGACCGCATGGACTGCAGCCTACCAGGCTCCTTTGTCCATGGGATTGTCCAGGCAAGAGTACTGGAGTGGGGTGCCATTGCCTTCTCCGTTACATATGTATAATATAGTACAAATATTTTTCTAACCTTTAATTTCTCAAGCATGTTCATTCACATCTGCCTGACTGATAGTACGTAATATTCTTTTGCAATAGGTCAGTCAAGACATCTGTGTTATCCTAGTTATACAAAAACAGATACAAAATGGTGTTGGGACTTCCTTACCTGAAATTACTAAGCATGTGTGCATATATTTTTAAAATCTCTTTATTTCCATTCTGCCCCTTTGGCTGAACTTAATTAATACAATATCTGCCCTTCTCTTATAAGAGCATCAGAGTGTAACAATAATAAACCCATTTTGAAAAACACCCACACCCATCACCCATGAAAAGCAGTTTAATTAAAGTCAGAAAACCAGAAAGCCTAACGTCCTTTTTTCTCCTCCTGCGCTAATGAAAGCAGATCCTCCTAGTGGCTTAGAAACAGTATACCTGAGGGACTTACCTAGTAGTCCAGTGATTAGGAATCCACCTTCCAAAGCAGAGGACTCAGGTTCAATCCCCGGCCAGAGAACTAAGATCCCACAAGCCCCTGGGCAACAAAGCCTGCCCACCGCAACTACTGAGCCCAAGTGCCACAACTAGAGAAACTCTTCACTGCAACCAAAGATCCCGTACAAGACAACAATGATCTGATGCAGTCAAATAAATTAATTACTTTAAAAAGTGGGAGGTGGGGGGGGACCTCCCCTGGTAGTCCAGTGCCTAAGACTCCAAGCTCCAAGGCAGGGGGCTGGGGTTCAATCCCTGGTGGAGGAACTAGAACCCACATGCCACAACTAAGGCCCTAAGCAACCTCATGGCAAACACTTCTACCTCTCCAGGAGACAAGCTTCAAGGCCACAGCACAGTTACGGGGCTCCAGCTCAGCACCCTATTGCCCTATCAGGAAACCAACCTGGGCTACATCTCTGTCTTCATGTCAGGGCTGTGTGGTTTGGCTGTTGTCCCTGTTTTGGAGACTGGGGTGGGGAAAGCAAGTGAAGAACCAGAATAAAGGGGGAAACTCTTAGTTTTGAAAGTGACAAATAACCAGAAAGGATTACAGGAAGTTCTTCTGGGCTGCACTGTGCTGAATCACTCAGTCATGTCCAGCTCTTTGCCACTCCATGGACGGTAGCCCACCAGGCTCCTCTGTCCATGGGGATTCTCGAGGCAAAAATACTAGAGCGGGTTGCCATGCCCTCCTCCAGGGAACCTTCCCAACTCAGGGATCAAACCCAGGTCTCTTACATGGCAGGTGGATTCTTTAACCTTCTGAGCCACCAGGGAAGCCCAAGAATACTGGAGTGGTAGCCTATCCCTTCTCCAGGGGCTCTTCCTGACCCGGGAATCAAACTGGGGTCTCCTGCACTAGAGGCAGATTCTTTACCAGCTGAGCTACCAGGGAAGTCCAAAGTTCTCTCTCCTGACTGTCAAAGAGGGAAGATGAAGGTTAGGGTATTTGCATTCTCAACATGAGGATGTTGAGAGTTCCCCTCTTTGATGTAAAGTTCATAACCCAAATTACTCAATTTCAATTTTTTTCACAAAGCATTTTATAGAAGTTGATATCTCTTTTCGTGTGGTTCCCTTAGGGGTCCACACGTTTCCACTAAACCCTGGAGCTGCCGGTGCTATTTTCAGAGAGTGCAGCAGCTCGATGGGCAAGGCCACAGGGTAACCATGACGGTCCAGAGAGGAGGGCTTCGAGGCCACCACAAGGGAGGGATTCCAGAGCCAGCTGTTGAAAACAGGGCAGGCAGCCACCAGGCCCTCACCTGCACACCACGCCCCCGATGCATGGGAGCGAGGCAGGCTGCACAAGGACCCCCGGCATCTCAGGAAGCCAAGAAACAAGAGTGTCCAGACGGTGGCTCTGTTCAGCTGCAGGAGTCGCCATGCCAGACCCACTGCCCTGCTCATGTTCATGCTGGAACTAAAAGGAGAATTTTTTTTTTTGTCTTCACTCCAAAACTGTGAAAATTCTTTATTGGGTACAGGCTTTCAGCTTTCCAAGATGCAAAGAACTCTGGCATTGGGCAGTAGTGATGACTGTCTAATGTGAATATACTTAATACCTACTGAACTGGACACTTACAAACAGTTAAGATGGCCAATTTTATGTTACGTGTTTTATACCACAATTGTCTTAAACTATGAAAATGTTAACGGTTGGAAATTTCTGCAGCTGGCTTCCTAAAGTAAGTATAGAAACTTTTCCTAACCCCACCCCCCAATTGACAAATCCTAAACACATTTGAACATAAATGTCCACCCTGCTGAACCCTGACATGTCCTTTTAGCCACTCCATAAATAATCCTTGGATGGGAACCAAGCCGTCTGCTTTGGCTCAAACTTAATGTACGGATCCTGCCATCATGAACCTCCAAGCAGAGTGATGTAATGCTCAAAATACGTGACAGCAAGAATCCTGCTCTGAAACGCCACCATGACAGCCAGTTCCAGCACAGGGACTGCCCTGCCTTACAGACATGTGTTGCTGTGGGTACAATGAAACGCTCTTCTGAAAACGTCCCAGCATTTCCATCTACCTGGCTATCCATTTACCTGGTCTTTCGGCATGGCAGTTATGCACAGTGATTAGAATTAAGTTCTTTTAGAAAAGGGATGATTCAAGGGTATGAAATGAAAGGGTAAAAGGCACCAGGAAAGAAGGAAAACCAAGACTCAGCAAAGGTAGGACTTCCCTGGTGGTCCAGTGGCTAATACCCCCTGCTTCCAATGCAGTGGGCCTGAATTCGATGCCAGGTCAGGAAACTAGACCCCACACGTAACAACGAAAGAGTTTGCATGCCGCAACTAAGATCCAGCACAGCCAAATGGATAGATTAATAATAATAATAATAAAAAGCTCAACAAAGAGCTTGGCTTTAAGATCTGATACAGTTGTCAAGTGAAACACCAGCCGTGAGGGCATCTGGGGTGCACAGGAAAGGCCTGTTGCCCCCCTCCACGGCCAAGACCAACACAGTCCAGGGGTACCCAGAACTCTTCCCCGGACACTGACTCTGAAATCAAAGTCTGTGAAATGGGACCCCAGTGCTCCAGGACTGCCCGCCCACCTTCCCACGCGGCTTGGCTCTTTCTAGAAACCTGTCACCCTTTTTTTTTTAACATACAGAAAGCTGTACATAATTAACATATGCAACAATGTTTTTAAGATAAGTGTACACCCATGAAATCATCACCATAATCTATGCCACAAACATGTCCAACACGAGTTCCCTCTCCGCCTTTTACTGGGTCAGCCAAAAGGTTCCATTGGGGTTTTTCCATAAGATGTGATGGGAAAACCCAAACGAACCTTTTGGCCAACCCAATATTAATATGTATATACATATAATGGGGTAAGAACATTTAACATAAGATCTGCCCTCTTGACAAATGGTTACGTATACAGATTGTAAACTACAGGCATTTGCTGCTGTATGGTAGGCCTCTAGGTAGGCCTCTACTCACCTTGTATAACTGAAAGTTTGTCCCTTTGACTAATATCTGCTCATTTCCCCCTCCCCTGGGACCTGGCAACCACCATCCCACTCTTTCCTCCTCGGAGTGTGATGATTTCAGATTCATCACATACATAGTGTGTGGCTTGAGTCCTTCTGCAACTGGCTGTTATCACTTAGCGTAATGTCCTCAAGGTTTACTCATGGTGTTGCAAATGGCAGAATTCCCTCTTTTAAGGCACTGTCACCCATTTTGATCCCAAACCTTCCCTCCTAATATTTCCTAATCCATGAAGATTCCCTAACCCATGAAGACTGGACCATCCCTGGTCCATTGAAGCCTAGAAAAATAAATCACAAAATTACATCATACGACTGTGTTGCAATCAAATGTAACAGCAGCAGCCGTATTCCCTTGCCAGTTTCTGCTACTTCAAAACAACCAAATCCTCTGGCAAAACGTTACTGATCTCTCTAATCTGTGGAGAAACTATCTGCTTTGGGTCAAGTATTTTAATAGCCTGATACATGCGGTGCCTGTAGACTGTGTCAGGAGACTTTCCATTTGAGACAGAATAATTTATCACTTTTGATGAGCCATGTTTCACAAGCCCAACAGGACCCCCAAAATCACATGAAGGGAACCAGTTACAAAGAACAGCGTTTCCAAAAATCTTTCTCTCCCAAATAAGACCCAGTCTCAGTTTGTCCTCCTAAAGCTATCCCGTGTTTTTTGGTTTTGATCTTCTTGATTACAAAATGAACACTTCTGTTGTAGAAATCTGGAGAAATTCATAAAAGCACAAAGAAGAAAATTCAACTTATCTCACATCTTGCCACATGACAATAGCCCCTGGTCTGTGCTCCTGGCATCTTTTCTTAACTAATCACAAATTTAGACTATTCAGCTCTCACACCAGGGATGGTGAGGCTTGGAAGTTAAACAAGACTGAACATGAAACAGAAAGAGCTCTCCTTTTGTGCTCAGAGGCAGTTGCAGAAAGGCTGGTCAACTTGCTCAACAAGACTCCTAGGTGGTGCACAAACCAGTCTACCAGCTGAATCCAATCACAAGTGCAGCCCGCTGCCCACCAGCTCCCTGGAGCTGTTACAGTCACAATCCAACCTGCAAACCACTTTTGCTTAATGGCCTTGTACATCATTGAAGGCAGGAAGAGGAGCTTGGAGGCGGTCAAGGAGCACAGAGAAATAAATAATAAGACAAAGCAATAGTGCCTCCTTGGCAAAATGGAAATCAATAGAAGAGTCAAAAGGGTCAGCCGGGCAAGACAGTTCCATCGGCTCAAGTTCAAAGCGAAAGACAGTACCCAGGGGATTCCAGCTCCTCACATGGAAAGTCAGCCCCCAGCCCCCACCCCTGGGGAGCCTGTAAAACTCCTTTAAAATGGATGAGCCTGCCTGTTTCATCAGGCTTATCAATACAGCCNCTGGCATCCTGCGATTCATGGGGTCGCAAAGAGTCGGACACGACTGAGCGACTGAACTGAACTGAACTGGTCTGTAGCCAACATTTTTGGGTCCTCAGAAAGCCATGGGTCGGTCAGACATGTGTGGATCATGAGAGGGTCCACGGCAGAAAACAGGAAGAAATGAGGAGATGGTAAGATAGTGGCCTGCCCCTGCCTTTAAGGCCATCATACATCCTAGGAACACAGGTCTCCTCACCCGTCTTTACAAAATCTTTCTGTCTGGACTCACGCTGCACATCTGCCCACATCCACTGGCAGAGACCCTGGGAGACGCAAACATGGATCCAGGAATCAGAAAATCCAATTAAAATTTAACAAGATGAAATGGGGGAGCCTTAGCAGCAGCAGCAATTGACTTCCTCAGACTCACAGACGCCTCTTTATTTCAGGGAGTTTTCCGCTGGGAATTCTGATCTTGAAATCTTCCTGTTGAAAGCCTGCCATTTGCCAAAGTCGCTGCAGCCTGCAAGATGCTGGGTCCCTGCAACAAGCCAGTGCAGGACACTTGCTGGCAGAACGCAGTGGCATTCACTCTGCAGACACACGCCTGGTGGTCACCGTGGAACCAGGCCACCTCACAAACGATCCTTCCACCATGCGCCCTCTGGTGCTGGAGAAACGGCTCCCCAGTAGGAACCGGGCTAAGTCCTTATCATATAAGGCTGATGACACAGGAGGATCCCAAGGGACAAGCAACTTTCAGCAGGGTGTTGGTTAGCCAAGCTCTAAAAAGCTCTCTTTGTACCATTTAAGAGAATATTAAGCTGTTCACGAGGATGGGAATGGAAATAAAAATAAACATACGAAAATCCCCATGCAACCCCACCATCACGTCAACGAATCAGGCTAACTTCTTGTTTCTGAGTTTCCTTCTGGTAAATGGGTAGTGTCTTCTTTCATCCAGAAACGGGAGGGCAAGAAAGATGTAGCTTGGTACTCAGAGCCTGGGTCACGTGCCCAGCTGTTGTGTAGTTGTTGTGTCCAACTCTTTGCAGCCCCGTGGACTGTAGCCTGCCAGGCTCCTCTGTCTGTGGGATTTTCCAGGCAAGAATACTAGATAGGGTTGTCATTTCTTTCCCCAGGGTATCTTCCCAACCCAGGGATCGAACCTACATCTCCTGCACTGGCATGCAAATTCTTTAACCACTGAGCCACCTGGGAAGCCCAATGTCTCCAATGCCCTGAGAAAGCCCAGAAGGCCAATGAAGTTCATTCCACAGGAAGCCCCAGAGAAACCTCAGTCAGGCCAAACCAGGGGAGTCATACATTGTTCTGGATTTTCAAAGTCCTGGGTTCAAATCCCATCACTTCATGGCAAATAGATGGGGAAACAGTGGAAACAGTAGCAGGCTTTATTTTGGGGGGTTCCAAAATCACCGCAGATGGTGACTGCAGCCATGAAATTAAAAGACGCTTCCTCCTTGGAAGGAAAGTTATGACCAACCTAGACAGCATATTAAAAAGCATATTAAAAAGACATTATTTTGTCAACAAAGGTCCATCTAGTCAAGGCTATGGTTTTTCCAGTAGTCATGTATGGATGTGAGAGACTGTGAAGAAAGCTGAGTGCGGAAGAAAATTGATGCTTTTGAACTGTGGTGTTGGAGAAGAGTCTTGAGAGTCCCTTGGACTGCAAGGAGATCCAACCAGTCCATCCTAAAGATCAGTCCTGAGTGTTCACTGGAAGGACTGATGTTGAAGCTGAAACTCCAATACTTTGGCCACCTGATGCAAAGAGCTGACTCATTTGAAAAGACCCTGATGCTGGGAAAGATTGAGGGCAGGAAGAGAAGGGGACGACAGAGGATGAGATGGTTGGATGGCATCACCGACTCAATGGACATGAGTTTGGGTAAACTCCAGGAGTTGGTGATGGACAGGGAGGCCTGGTGTGCTGCAGTCCATGGGGTCGCAAAGAGGCGGACATGACTGAGCGACTGGACTGAACTGGGTTCAAATCCTGACTCTGTCCTCGAATAGCTGTGTGACTCAGTTCCCTGTCTGCTGAGGTCTGCATGGACCTCGTGAGGAGCACCTAGACAGCACAGCTGTCCCAAAGATGCTGAAGTCCTGCTCTCCCGTACCCGGGGGTGTGACCTCATTAAAACAGGGTCACTGCATGTGCAATTATTAGTTATGATGGTCATCCTGGTATAGGGTAGGTTCCTCAACCTAGCCTGACTGCTGTCCGTGAGAAGATGGCCACGTAAAATCAGACATACAAGGAGAACACCTCAGGACGATGAAGGCAGAGCCTGGAGCAATACAGCTGCAAGGGAGCCCCAAAGGTTTCCAGCCACCAGGGGAAGCAAGGAAGAAGCAAGGAAGGATTCCCCCGCAGGTGTCAGGAAGCTGGCCCGCTAACTTCTTCATCTTGGACTTCCAGATCCCAGAACTACTGTTCTTTTAAGCAACTTGGTTTGCGGGTCTTTGTCACAACAGCCCTAGGAAACATACACGCTGCCAACTCAGGAGGCTTCCTGGCAGCCCCTGCTCACCTGCATGGAGAATGAGGCAGCCCCGAATGTGCCCAGACAGGGTCTCCGCCACCCCCCATGACACACTGACCATCACATCCAACCATCTTTCTGAACCCAAAATGGATTTCACAGCCAACCTTTACTGACTAGTGGTTAACATTTATTTCACCCACCGCCCTGACTTATCAATAATCTAAGTCCAGCAAAAAGCAAACTCATGGGAGGGGACACCCATGCATTTCAAAGTGCGCGGCAGTTGTTAGAGGCCAAAATGTTCCTTTTTAGCCTTTAGAAGAGTGAACTCCAGGCTTCCCTGTTGCTTCAGTGGTAAAGAATCCACCTGAAAATGCAGGAGACACAGGCTTGGTCCCTGATCCAGGAAGATCCTGCAAGCCCTGGAGCAGCTAAGCCTGTGCGCCACAGTTACTGAGCCTGTGCCTTAGAGCCCGGGAGCCCCAACAAGAGATGCTGCCACAATGAGAAACCCACACACAAGGAAGAGTAGCCTCCGCTTCCAGCAAAGAGAGAAAAGCGCGTGCAGCAACAAAGACCCAGCACAGCCATAAATAAATAAATAAAATCATATTTAAAAAAGAGTGAGCTCCTTAGGATGTCTCTGGAAGGAGGAGGGGGTTGAGAACCAGGCTCATTTGCTGAAGTTCCTGAAACAGCCAACATCACGCTTAATGATTCTCACGGGTCACACACAGTGAGGGCTGGGCCAACTTCACTGCGGGAAGGAAGGCCGGGCCCTCCCTGTCTCCCCAGGCGCAGCCAGGGACTTGAGCTCTCCTGGGCCAGGGTGGGGCCTGGCCTCAGCATTCCCAAGTCTCCCCAGGGGCCTCCCATGTGCAGGGAGTGGAGAACTACTGGCGCTGTGTGTTTTCCAGCCTCTGGTCCAAGCCCTGCCCCTCGGCAGAACCCGCGGGTCCCCTTGGGGCTTCACATGGTCCCAGGTGACAGGGGAGCCGGGAAGGGGGTAAGCAGGGCACTCGAGTGGCAGGTTACCGCCCATCGGTCACCTGGCGGTGCCTGCTTCCCTGCCAGCCTCAGAAGACACACGATCCCCTCCCTCCATGCTCTAAGCCCTCTCCTCCCGAACCTGGCTACAGTAAGGACCCCGTTTCGTCTCCTGCCGCTCCCAATCTTTGGTTTCAACGCAGAGTCATGAGGCTGGGAGCCTCCAGCAATGCCTACACCTTTGCCCCCAAGTCTGGGGTGACTGGTCCAGGGGGCTGCCTGAGCCCCCACACTGTGACGAGCTCCCCCGAGAGCCTGCCGTGCAGGGGAGCCTGAGACCTGCCAGTCACGGGCCTCCTCTTTCTCCCTGAGGCTCCTGACCCTGTTTGCCTGGAGCTGTTACTTCCCTCCTAGGGTTACTTTCATCTCCAAAGTTACCAAAATGCAGGACACGCCTGCCACCCCCTTTCTTCTCTGTCCATCCCGCCCTGCCTCCACCCTAGCGATTCTCCTATAGGTGCCCTGAAAAGACACTGGCTATTTCCTTGGACTCATCACTCATTCCATTCAATCCTTAGTTTTCTTATCTATAAAATAAAGACAAGAGTCCCTCTCTCTAGTTACAGGAAGGACCAGATAAAACGAGGTGACACACAGACGTCCCTCCTCCAGGAAACAGGCCGAATAACTTACGTGAGCTGGTGCGGAGTCTGGGCCCCCCGGCTCAGCCTCCCCCATGTCTTGATGCAGGAGTCCTCACTGGGCAGGAGGGCGTCTGTCTCCTGCCAGAGCCAACACCACGGTCAGGGGCCAGGGTGGGGAAGGATCAGGGCAGCCAGCAACAGGGAAGCTCCGTCATCTGAGAGTTCGCTCCTCAGACCAGGACAGGGGTAACAGGAAAACCCGCCTGCACAGGCCGAGGGTCACCCTGGCCAGCTGGCCTGCAGGTCTCAGGAGGAGCCGGGGGTTATCCCACTGGCTCTCCATCGTGCCTGGGCACTGGGGTCACCTAACTCTTAGTGACCCTACGGACGGAGCCCACCAGGCTCCTCTGTCCATGGGATTTTCTAGGCAGCAATACTGGAGTAGGTTGCCATGCCCTCCGCCAGGGCATCTTCCTGACCCAGGGATTGAAGCTGAGTCTTCTGCATTGGCAGGTGGATTCTTTACCACTAGTGCCACCTAGGAAACCCAGGGTCACCTGGGGCACTTTCAAAACCCTAAGCCAGAGACACAAGGAATCAGCCGCATGGCCTGGGATGGGGGCCCCTGGAAGTGCTCCAGGATTCCAAAGTACTGGTTCTATCCTGTTCTTTGAATTAAGCAGCAGCCTTCATTATATGATGGAGTCGCCCACCAAAGTCTCCCTAAGAGGACACGAAGTACAGGAGAGGATAAACTAATCCACAAGGGCCAAGACATGGAAACAACCTAAGCATGTATCAACAGATGATGGATAAAGACAGACTGCGGGGTTGGAGGAGGGGGGGATACAGACACACAGACACACAATGGAACATGATCCAAAGAAGGAAATCCTGTCATTTGCAACATGGATGGATCTTGAGGGCGTTATGTTGAGATACGTCAGAGGAAGGTAAATATTGTGTGATCTCACGTACATCTGCAAAAGCCAAACTCATAAAAACAGAGCGTAGAACGCAGGTTACCAGGGGCTGGAGATGCTGTTAAGGGCACAGACTGGTCACCAGGAGATAAAAAAGTTCTGGAGATCTACCGCACAGCATAGCAATTATAGTCAACAGTCCTGTGTTACAGACTTCAAAGCTTCTAAAAGACTAGACCTTCATTGCTCTCACCACGAAAAAAGAATTGATCACCGTGTAAAGTGACAGAGGTGTCGGTCAAGACCACGTGGTAATCACACTGCAACACATAAATGGGCCGAATCAACACAGGTTGTAAACCTTAAACTTACAGCATGTTATATGTCGATTATATCCCAATAAAAAAAAAAGACAAAGAATAAACCAAGGCACACACAGGAGGAAACCACCTGTCAGTCTCCTTTGTTAAAATAAACACAAAATCACAGGAGGCCCAGGGAAGATGCAAACAGACCTCAGGATCAGGCTGGATGAGAAACAAAGTCTCAAGAAGCAGTGGGTGGACCCAAGGATGTGATGGGCAGCTGGTCCACGGGTGACTCTAGGAAGAGTTTGCTCACAGCCACCCACCAGGGAGTGGGCTCAGGGCACACAGCCCTGGAAAGAAGGCATTCAGAGGGCGTGTGCACACACATATACACTCACAGGCCTGGAGAACTTGTAATGGGGCAGTGAGGCCTTCAAACTTAGAAAGTGAAAGTGTTAGTCGCTCAGTCACGTCTGATTCTTTGCAACCCCACAAACTATATTCTGCCAGATTCCCTCTGTCCATGGGATTCTCCAGGCAAGAATCCTGGAGTGGGTTACCATTTTCTCCTCCAGAGATTTTCCTGACCCAGGGATAGAACACAGGACTCCTGCATTGTAGGAGGTTCTTTACCATCTGAGCCACCAGGGAAGCCCTAAAGCTTAGAAGCTAAATCCCTATTATTAGAGTTAAGCGTCAGCAAGCCACTGAGGATTTTGTTTTGTTTTAACTTCTTGGCCCTTTTGAAATTCAGCAGCCCAGAAATACTGAACCGTATCCTGGCCTTTAGAACATCATTATCGGTCTTGTGTATTTGAACACAAGTTACTTCAGTCTTATCCCCAGCACCCCCCAACTGTGGACACAGTCACAACTGTCATCAGCTAGCACACATCAGACAAAGACCATATGAGGGGGACTACAATGAACCTGTCCCTCTCTTCACCTCTGTTTAAGGCTCACTACACTAAAGGTTAGATAGCTTCACCGACTCAATGGAGATGAATTTGAGCAAAGTCCAGGAGAGAGAGTGGAGGACAGGGGAGGCCTGGCATGCTGCAGTCCATGGGACCACAAAGAGTCAGACACAACTCAGCAACTGAACAACCACCACCCTAACGGTAGGTGTGGTTTTATCCCCAAGGCTCCGAGTGGTTATGCAGTTGGTACAAGGTCACACAGCTGGGATGTGCAACCAGGGAGGTCACCCCCCGATCACCCTTACCCATGGTGCACAGACAGGCAGCCTGGGCTTCTCGGTGGACCTACTCGTGTTCCAGCTCGGAGCGCAGAGCAGCCACACGGGCCCTGGCGCCAGCAGTCTACGAGCTGGAAGAGAGACCCTTGGCAGGAGTGAGGCACCTGCCTCAGCACAGCCCGGGGCCGGTCACTTCACCAGAGGAGGCAGGGTGTCCTCAGGAAACTTCCGCGTGCAGAGCCCGGGCCGTCAGATAGCTCCTGAACCCAGGGAGAGCCCCAGGGGAGTGAGGCCTGCCCTCCCAGATCGAGGGGAGCCCACGCACAGCACCTACCGCGGACAGGTCTGCCGGGCCAGGAGACTCGGGCTGCGCTTCTGCAGCCGACCGGGAACCAGACTCTTCACCAAGCAAACCTGCCAATCTCGAGTTGTCTCTGCACGAGTGAATTTCATATCCCACCAGAAACAGAAAATAGGAACAGTATCCCGACAAGGTGTAATGTTTCTGACAGGACCACAAAGAAAATCGAGCTCCCTGCCACCTGGGGAGTTCTCAGCATCGCCCGGAATGTCACCGCCAAGGAGATGATTGACGGGACTGCACCACGCGCACAAAGATACATTCAGCATCGCTCCCATCCTAAAAGATGGAGACGCGCATTCCAGCAGACAGGTGGTAGGTACATTGAGGACCACCCAACAGGAACTGGGGCCCACATTCATCAACATGCACGTGTTTCCTGAGCACTGGACCTTAGTCAGACTAAACAGGCTTTGCAACCACCCTCTGCTGGAGTGCTGATAGTGGGAGAGAAGAACAGGCTAGGGTTTGCTTTCTAACTGGAGGACCATCCAAGTCATTGTTTTAACAGGTTGGTACAACCTAATACTGGACTACAAAGAAAGCTGTGCGCTGAAGAACTGATGCTTTTGAACTGTGGTGTTGGAGAAGACTCTTGAGAGTCCCTTGGACTGCAAGCAGATCAAACCAGTCCATCCTAAAGGAAATCAATCCTGAATATTCACTGGAAGGACTGTTGCTGAATCTGAAGCTCCAATACTTTGGCCACCTGATGTGAGGATCTAACTCATTGGAAAAGACCCTGATGTTGCGAAAGATTGAGGGCAGGAAAAGGAGGTGACAGAGGATGAGACAGTTGGATGGCATCACCGACTCAATGGACATGAATCTGAGCAAACTCCAGGAGATGGTGGAGGACAGAGAAGCTTGGCATGCTGCAGTCTATGGGGTCACAAAGAGTTGGGCATGACTTAGCAACAACATCAGTCTAATACTAAATGTCAAGGAAAGTTGAGATGCGAGCAGGGATACAGGCTATCTCTCCAGTCCAAGTTCCTCATCCAAAACACAAGGGTCTCACCAAGCCACAGACAGGCTTGAGCTAGGGCTCAAGAATGTTAACACTGATGCTGACCTGAGGCCACTATGCCAGGGTCCCCAGGGAGCCTGGGTGGGGGAAGAGGGGAGCATGTTGGGGCATACACAGGAGGTAGGTGCCAATGTAGGACCCAGTTGAGAGGCTGTGAATCATACACAAACACAAAATACATGCGTGGCACATTTTCCAATGCCGTTATTCCATTAAGTGAGAAATAAGACATAAAATTGCAAAAGCAGTGTGAAAAGTGAGAGTGAAAGTCGCTCAGTTGTGTCTGACTCTTTGCGACCCCGTGTTTTATACAGTCAACTGAATTTTCCAGGCCAGAATACTAGAGTGGGTAACCTTTCCCTTCTCCAGGGGATCTTTCTGACCAAGGAATCGAACCAGAGTCTCCTGAACTACAGGCAGATTCTTTACCAACTGAGCCCTTATACAGTATGAACTTGACCATATAAACAAAATTCACAGATAAAGCTTCAAAATCAATACAGAATGGTTAACTGTGGTTTTCAGAGCTTTTTCTTCTTTTTCCAATTTTCCACCATTAGCACTGACTTATAAGATTATGGGAGAAAGCATCCCTACAAAAAGTGTTTCTAACGCTTTCGGTTTTCTAACTTGAAGAACTAAATCATGATGGGAAATGGCCTTTTCCACACTTCTCTATTGGGACTTCCCTGACTGTCCAGTGCTTAAGATTTCGCCTTCCAATGCAAGGGGTGAGGAATGGTCTCTGGTTGGGAACTAAGATCCTACCTGCCTCAACGGCCAAAAATCAAAACAGATGCAATATTGTAACAAATTCAATAAAGAGTTAAAAAAAAAAAAAAACAACAACTACTACTCTATTGAGGAAGTTTTCCTTCCAAGGATAGCCAGAACTTGTAATAGCATATGACCCAATCACTGGTGGAACCAAGATGAACTTCCAGACCAGTCAAGACGCTAATTGCTCAGTATTTAAAATAATGCCCCCAGACTTCGAAGCTGGGTCCTCCTGTGTTTTCTGCCCACCTGCTGTCACGCTAGCCTGCCACAAGTCCTTCCCAGTGGGGTCGAACACTGCTCAATGTGTAACCAGTGATTTGCTACAGCCNAGGCTTTGACATCAGTATTTAAAATAATGCCCCCAGACTTCGAAGCTGGGTCCTCCTGTGTTTTCTGCCCACCTGCTGTCACGCTAGCCTGCCACAAGTCCTTCCCAGTGGGGTCGAACACTGCTCAATGTGTAACCAGTGATTTGCTACAGCCAGGAATGTATACATACCGGTATAGTGGCATTTGTCAGGAAAAAACACCAGGCCAAGCAGGTCATGTGGAGAAGGCAATGGGACCCCACTCCAGTACTCTTACCTAGAAAATCCCGTGGACGGAGGAGCCTGGTAGGCTACAGTCCATGGGGTTGCTAAGAGTCGGACACGACTGAAGCGACTTAGCAGCAGCAGCAGCAAACAGATCATGCAGCAATGTGACCTAGGTAGGTGACTTACAGCTGCAAATAAAAGGTGATGGGAAGTTTGGGGGAGAATGGATACATGTACACGTGTGGCTGAGTCCCTCTGCCGTTCACCTGAAACTATTAACACTGTTAACTGGCTATGCTGTGCTCTGCTTAGTCACTCAGTTGTGTCCGACTCTGCGACCCCATGGACTGCAACCTGCCAGGTTCCTCTGTCCCTGGGAATCTCCAGGCAAGAATACTGGAGTGGGTTGCCATTCTCTCCTCCAGGAATCAAACCCAGGTCTCCTGCATTGCAGATGGATTCTTTACTGTCTGAGTCACCAGGGAAGCACAAGAACACTGGATTGGGTAGGCTACCCCTTCTCCAGGGGATCATCCCAACCCAGGAATCAAACCGGGGTCTCGCTCATTGCAGCCAGATTTTTTACCAGCTGAGCTACCAGGGAAGCCCGTTAATCAGCTATACCCCAATACAAAATAAAAAGTTGAAACTTTGGGGAAAAAAAATAAATATAAGGTGATGGGGGGACTTCCCTGCAGGTCCAATGGTTAGGACTCCTCGCTTCTGCAGGTTCAATCCCTGGTCAAGGAACTAAGATCTCACAAGCGCCCCCCGCCAAAAAAAGTGAGGGGCACAGTAGAATGTCAGGGCAGCACCTGTATCCACCAAAATAGACAAGGTCAAGGCCTTGAGAAGCCATAAAGAGGGCAGGAGAGTCAGAGACTGACTGAAGGTGAAAGGGCACACGAGCCGGTGGTATGTGATCCCAGAGCAGGGATCGGCCGTCTCCAAGGCTGACGAGGTCAGCTACGTTCCAGATGAATCCAAAGTCCCCAGCAGCTTCGAGCTGCTGCTCGAGACGGCGTCTCTCCAGTGAGCTCTGAACCAGTGCACAGGCCTGCTATGCTATGCACCGCAGTCTCAACCTGTCCTGTAACTATCTGTGAAAGCTCTGTGGTTTGGAGCTCGTAGAACAGGTTTTCATCCTGTGATTCTTTTCTTTAATGTTTTTTAATTGATGTGGACGGTTTTTAAAGTCTTTATTGAATTTGTTACAATATTGCTTCTGTTGTGTTTTTTTTTATATTCTGGCATTTTGGTCACGAGGCATGTGGGATCTTAGCTCCCGACCTGGGATCAAACCCACAGCACCTGCATTGGAAGGGGAAGTCTTAAGCACTGGACCAGCAGGGAAGTCCCTCATGCTGTATTTCTAACTGCTATTCCTGAAAGAGAGCAGGTCGCCCTTCCCTGGGACTCACACTGTCCCCGCTATTGCTCTACCTTATAAAAGAGAGGACCGTTCATTGGCTTGACAGACAGGTGGTTGTTTAGATTTGGCCAGGTGTGCATGGAGTAAGCCCTGAAGCATTCAGCCCTCCCCAAGCCAGAGAACACCTGCTTCCCACAGCCAGGGCCCCCCTCCTTCTAGAACCTAATAAGTGCTCCTTCAGAAGCTGCCAGGAACAGTAGGAGGGAGGCAGGCGGGCATTCACTGTAAAGCAATCTCCAACAGGGAAGAACAACTCAAACCCTTTCCCTTTCCTGTTTTTGGCTGCACTGGGCCTTCGATGCTGTGCACAGGTGTCCTCTAGGAGCAGCAAGTGGAGGCTAACTTTTAGTTGCGGGGCTGCTTCTCCTTGCAGGGGCGTCTCTGGTTGTAGAACTGGGGCTCCAGGGCACGTGGGCTCAGCGGTTGCGGCGCACGGGCTTAGTTGCCCCGTAGCACATGGGACCTTTCCAGACTAGGGATCAAACCCATGTTCCCTGCCTTAGCAGGCAGATTCTTAACCACTGAACCACTGGGGAAGTCCATCCTTTTCCCTTTCTTTACACACATTTTTAAAAGTATTTGCATCATTACCTAAGCACAGCATTTTTTTTTTACAAATTTTTTTATTTTTTAAATTATAAAAGTATGATAACACATTTACAGGAGAATGGAAAATACAGAACAAAGTTACATACATAAATAACAGCATTTAAGTGCTGTGTATCTAGGGCTCAGTGGTAAAGAATCCACCTGCCAAGCAGTAGACGCAGGCTGGGTTCCTAGGTCGGGGAGATCCCCTGGAGAAGGAAATGGGTACCCACTCCAGTATTCTTGCCTGGGAAATATCATGGACAGAGCAGCCTGGAGGGTCCATGGGGTCGCAGAGTTGGACAATGACTTAGCAACTGAACATCTAAGGAAAGTTCATCTGCTATTTCAAGTCTCTATGACAAATACTTTCAAATTTCCCAAGAATAATTTCAAGAGAGTTCTATAAGGGTTGTTTACAGGCTAACTGAGGTAAAAGCAATCACATTTCTACTCCCCAAATCCAAAAATACAATAGAAAACAATTTCTCGAATTTAAGGGATAACTTCATATTAATTCAACAAACATTCAGTTGGCACAAGCAAATGAATAGGTTTGGCAAGGGTCTTATGTAACCGGTGGAGAAGAGGTAAGCTCAGATTATTCTCCAAGAGAACGCATCAAACGCAAGACTGAATTTGAGGGCCAGCCTCAAAGCTTTTGCCCAAACTTCTTGAGCACAAACGTGTACCTTTTTTGGTACATAGCCCAGACCTACCAGCTGCCAGAAGTACTTGCAGATTATTACTTAGTAATATGGTGGGGGGTGGGGGAAAATCCTACAATCAGAGCATCATGAAGGGCTGGGTAGGCAAGAATCTTCTTCCAAGCCCTTGAAGAAGGGACTTCCCTGGTGGTCCAGTGGCTAGGACTCCGAGCACCCAATACAGGGGGCCTGGGTTCCATCCCTGGTCAGGGAACTAGATTCCATATGCTGCCACTGAGAGTTTGCATGTCACAATTGAAAAGAAAAGAAAAGCTCCTGGAGACGTGGTAGGACTTCCCTACAGAGGCAAACAGACAAATACGCCTCACCAAACAGAGCACAGATTCAGAACCCCTGCCTCAAATGCCTTAGAGCTAAGCTCAGCAATCTGCAAACCATCCCACAGACAAACAACACAAGATCACCGCGGAACAGGTTCATGACATGTGTGTGCGAATTCATTTCCTCTGAGCAAATGATGTTTTTATGCCTGTTTAAAAACAAGCAGTCTCCCATGACAGATGCATTCATCATCCAAACAATTCAGAGGCCTTCCGGCCACTCCTCAGACCAGCATCTCCTCCCCGCCAACACGCGCAGTTAGCAGCCCAGAGCCTCCGGAGCCCCCGGGCGCCCAGGGCCAGAGTTCATAGTCTGAAAACACAGTCCCACATTCCTAAACCTGCTATTCACAGCCACTCCCTGCCAGTAGTAGTCAGGACAGCTGGTCAAGAAAAACTGTAGAAATCACCCCATTTCCCATGTCTTGTGCTTCCAGACCTGAATACTGCTGTTTTGACAGGTTTATTAAACATACAAAGTCAGGAACTTCAGGAAATATACATATAGACATTCAGAAAAGAAAAAAAAAAACCAAAGCCTCCTTCCAGAAGTTTTATTTCCACGTAGCGTTAGTTGCTCAGTTGTGTCATCCTCTTTTGCGAACCCACAAACTGTAGCCCGCCAGGCTCCTCTATCCATGGGATTCTCCAGGCAAGATTACTGCCATTTCCTTCTCCAAGAGATCTTCGGGATTCAGGGATCGAACCCACATTTCCTGCAGTACAAGTGGATTATTTACCATCTGAGCCAGGGTAGATTCTTCTCTACTGCAATTTCATTTAAACATCTTATTTCTGTTCCAAAGAAGGTCCTGGGCCAGCCCATACTTTTCCTTCCAGAGGTCAACCCCCAAACCACCGGTCCTCAAGATGAAAAATGAGTCTAAAAAAACAACAAGCTCCTACTGTATAGCATAGGGAACTATATTCAATATCCTGTAATAACCTATCATGAAAAAGAATCTAAAAAAGAATATAATGGAGTCACTTTGCTAAATACCTGAAGCACTGAAAATCAACTATAAGTCAGTTAAAAAATAGGAGGAAAAGGTTAGAAATAAGTCATGTTAGGCAATGTTTCCTATCTTTACACCTAATAATAGTGTGAAATGGCTTGCAGAGATAAGCTATAGAAGCTTTTATGATAGACAGCCCAGAGGTTTAAGGTTATCTGAATCCATTGTTTAAAAACTGTCCCTTTTCCTGGGACCTCCCCTGGTAGTCCAGTGGCTAAGACCATGTGCGGGGCCTGGGTTCAACCCCTAGTCAGGAAACTAGAACCCACATGTCAAAACTAAAGATCCCACACGCCACAATGAATCCAAGATTCCGTGCACCGCAACAAGACCTGGCACAGCCAAATAATTTTTTAAGAAAACTGACATAATTTTAAAAAGAAAAACAGTATCCCCTTTCCCTGGGCTTTCCAAGCAACTTAGCTGGTAAAGAATTTGCCTGCAGTGCAGGAGACCCAGGTTCAATCTCGGGGTCGGGAAGATCCCCTGGAGAAGGGAATGGCAACCCACTTCAGTGTTCTTGTCTAGAGAATCCCATGGAGGAGCCTGGTGGGGTGCAGCTCATGGGGTCTGAGTGACTAAGCACACACACACGGGCATCTCCTTTCCGAAATCCAGCATCAGGCAGAACTAGTATTACAGTATTAAGTTCAGATATCCCCAAACTATGAATTCACAGCACTTCCTTCATGCATCAGACATTTTAATTACTGGCCTTAATTACATTAATTAAATAACTATATTAATTACAGGGAACAGACTTAGACTCCATCCTCTTCCCCTTAAGACCCTATCAGGTCTTAATGCCTTGAAGGTAAGAACTCTCCACCACAAGCATCTCTGCTGAGCATGTGCAGACCTTCCATAAATATACACTTCTTGAGTGTTGCTGACTGATTCCCTTCATAAAAAGAGACAAGGTGCCAGGGCTCTGCTACCAAGAGCAATCAGGTGGCCATAGCCACTTTAGTTTGCAACAAGAGGATGCCAAGTAGCCCAGACAAATCTCTGTGTACACATTCAGTGAGGGAGAGTTAATGAAAAAGTACAATGCAATACACAGAAACACTGTAGTGATGTTGTTATTTAGTCACTGAGTTGTGTCTGACTNCCTCCTGTATAGCATAGGAAACTGTACTCAATGTTTTGTAATAACCTATAAGGGAAAAGACTCTTTAAAAGAAATCACTTTGTCATACACCTGAAACTCACATAATATTGTAAATCAACTTTACTTCAATTAAAAAAGTTGAGGACCACTATATACCTCCACATACAATTTCCAATTACTGCACAGTAACAAGCAGAGTGAGGGGACTTCTCCTGGGGTCCAGTGGTTAGAACTCTGCACTTTCAATGCAGGGGGCATGAGTTCAATCCCCAGTTGGGGAACTAACCTTCCACAAGCCACGGAGCATAGCCAAAAATGTTTTTTAAGTTTTTTAATTAAAAAAAAAAAAAAAAAGACAAGCTGAGACTAATACTAAGTCCAGTGGCTGTCAAACACAGCCCTAGTATCAAAACTTCAGATTCATGTTTTTTCCCAATTACTATTATAATTACAATGATCTGTGTTAGGTGAATAGTACTAGCTCACTTTACAAGAGGAAACTTTAAGGCCCACGGAATAATACAAGGAATAAGAACAAGATTTCTTTCCTACCTCCTCGTAGTCCTACTGTTTTCAACCAACAACAATTAAGGAAATTAAATTCAGATGGAATTGAGGACATATTGGAACAATCCACCAAAACCAAATTAATGTTCATTATTCCACTTCATAGCTTAGCTATAAAACACAAAACTCCATGAAATCCAAACAATCTAACAATAAACATGAAGATACTCCCGAAGTCAAATTCTAACTCCTCTCCATCTTCTTCGATGGACTGCCATGCCCCTCTGAACTAGCTTCAGTTGTCTCCAATTCCTTCCTCAATCTTCCAGGGAAGAGAAGCGAGGGTCTCTAGAGCTGGGCGGAAGGTGCTTGGGAAGCTGGGGATCCCAGAAAACTTTTAGTACAGTCCCCGCCAGATGATCAAGTCCACAGAGGCCCAGGGAGATAGAGAATCAGATGCAAAAATCGAGTGTCTCCTCAAAAAATTAAATATGGGATTACTGTATGATCCAGCAATCCCACTTCTGGGTACACACCCAGAAGAACTGAAAGCAGGAACTTGACAAATATTTGCACAACTTATGTTCCTAACAGCATTATTCATGACAGTCCAAAGGCAGAAGCAGTTCAGTGTCTTTCAATGGATGAACAGGTAATCCAAGTGTGGTCTCTACATGCAATGGAGTATTATTCAGTCTTAAAGGGAAAGAGGGCTTCCCAGGTTGCACTAGTGGTAAAGAACCCACCTGCCAATACCGGAGACTAAGAGACACAGGTTAAATGGCAGCCCACTCCAGTATTCTTGCCTGGAGAGTCCCATGGACAGAGGAGCCTGGTGGGCCACAGTCCATAGGGTTGTAAAGAGTTGGACACGATTAACATGACTTAGCACGCATGCATGCGAAGGGGAAAGAAACTGTGGCTACAATGTGGATGAACCTTGAGGACATTATTCTCAGTGAAATAAGCTAGTCATGAAAAGACAAATACCAGGATTTCCCTGGTGGTCCAGTCACTAAGACTCCGTGCTCCCAGCACAGGGGCCTGATCCCTGGACAGGGCACTAGATCCCACATGCCCCAGCTAAGAGTTTGCAGGCCACAGCTAAAGATCCCCCATGCTGCAACTAAGCCCTGGTACAGCCAAACAAATACAATAAACATACTTAAGAAAAGACAAATGTTGTATGATTTCACTTACACAAGGGACCTAGAGGTAGATTCGTTATGAGACAGAAAGCAGAGTGCTGGGTGCCAGGGGCTGGGGGCG